>JACEFZ010015468.1:0-82500 GCA_014155875.1 Cepaea nemoralis
CCCCGCCAGCATGTTGGAATGTTGTCTGATTCTGAGCATCCCAGCAATTATAATACTATGTTTATGTTCTTCTTCACTGGCTACCACTACATGACATGTCATTGTATGTTGTATATTTGGTACTCTTCTTCTTTCACCTTGTATCCTCTATTGGGGCATGGGCTTTCAACCAACTCGCTCAAGCTCTCCGATCCCTAGCTATCTCATGCAACTCTGTCCAATTCCAGTTCCAGTTCCAAATCCAATGTTTGAAGCTATAATTGGGGCCTTTCTGGGTAGCTTTTATTTCGTCTTTTGTAGATTGGGCTGCTTGTTTTCAGCTTCCTGGCTTCTGATTGGTTGATTGTGTTAGTTACTTTCTTGTTGTGGTTTTATATGTCTGGACAGAGTTGCGCACTCTTGTTAAGGCCTGGAGTAATTGTGTGCCCACCCCGTCATATGGTGCTGTTTCCTTCAGGAAGCTTTACCAATTGTTGTCTCTCCTGATGTTCCACCTATTTCCCCATCTTGGTCTCTCTTCGTATTGTCTGAATTGTCTCCCGTGTCCTCCCCATTTTTTAATTTCTGTTTCTACTTCTCTTCCTGTGTGTTTTTATGTCTTCCTCTATTTCATTTGCCCTGTAGATTCCAGACAAAGGACCATCTAGTTATACTATTCTCAGGTTTTCTCAGTGTGTGTCCTATCAAGTACCATCTTTTCTTAACCTGTTACTTCACTGTATTTGTCTTAAAAAGTCACTTAAAAATCGACATGGTCGATTTAATTGCACCAGGTTTTATCCCATATGGCTCAGTCTCTTTCTGCTGTGTGGAAAGCATTGCACAAAGTATGAACTCCGTTGCTCCAGTAACAACCCCCAGGAGTCTCAGAAATAATGCACCCTTGAACCAAAGAATGCAGCCTGGAATCGAACCTACAACCTTCTGAGCTAGAGTCAGACAGCTTGACTACTTCACCATGGAGACTCCATGTATTTGTCTAGTTCTCTCCATGAGCTTTACATTGGTGATTTTGTCATCTATTCCTTCTATTTTCTGTGGTTCTCTAATGATATGAAACTGGTTTCCATCAGCTACTGTACGACATGCTTAATTTGCTGGTATGGTGCCTGATACTTAGTACCTCATAGATATAAAGTGTTCTTCTCCCACTGGATATTGCATGACATGACCTGACCTACATATGTTGTTGAGTATGGAGCCTGGTTCTTGGAATACCAATAATATTAAAGACTAGTTCTAGACCTGGACTCGCATACTATTGCTGGTTGGTGCCACTCTGCATGGCATGTTTCCCTGTATGCTGGTATAGTTATGTGATCTAACACTTGCCATTATTTTGTAGCCCTGGCAGTTCATTCATCATCATCTGTGAAGTGTCGTGGGGAGGAATAGTTGACACTCCAACACCCGATAGGCTGCACTGTATGGTGTATTACCATGTGATTGTACAATTTCTTTGATGACGTCAATCCATTTTCTAATTAGGCGTCCTCTTGCTCTCCTGTCAGATCTTCTGTGGTGTAGCATCAGTGCTGGCAGTTGATAGTGTTGCATTCTAATGAAATGGCTGAACTATTTCATTAATGATTGTATATCTTCTGCAAGTTGATAATCAGTTGGAAGTAGTCAATCTTTATTGTTTGCATTTCACTAACCACATGTGGCAGTTGGACTTCAGAACCAACAACAATATATCCTGGCCTACCACAGGGATCACCATTATCTCCGGTACTGTTCAACGCCTACACAGTGAGAATCACCAGTGAGCAGATCACTGGACCTGGCAGGACATTGTCATATGCCGATGATGTTTTAGTGTATCGTCAGGGTAAGGATAGAGAGGAGGTTGCTGTGGAACTACAAACCGAACTCAATCGCATAAGTACTTGGTGTGATGAAGCTGGGGCAATGGTCAACCCAACAAAGGCAACAGTGACTTGGTTCTCGTTGAATAATCATATTGTCAACAATCCAACACCAACTGTAATGCTGTGTTCAGAGACGGTGGAAAGAACGCAGGCAATGAATTACCTGGGATACGGTTTGATCGAAGCCTTGCTTATAATGTGCACATAGACCAGGTGATAACAAAGGCCAAGCAGGGCTTGGCAGCGATGCGGGTGATGGCGGCAGCAAACTGTGAGCAGCGCCATCTATGTCTTCTGTACGAGGGGCTGGTCATGTCTGTTTTGGAGTATGCAATGGCAATCCTGACTCTCAGCCATAAGCAGATAGAAAGGATGGAAAGGATACAGAATGAAGCTATGCGCATTATTCTTGGATGTACAAGAGATACAGCATGCAGGGCTGATGCGCTACCTTCTTGATTTTCCAACCATTGAAGAGAGAATGCAAGTTTGCAGGGCACGCGCCTACCTCAGAATTAACGCAAACACACAGCATCCACTGCATAGTGAAATTAGGAAGGTGAAGGGCAGCAGGTTAAAAAGAGGACGGTCGTGGATGGGTCAAGCCGAAGACATTCTTCAACAGGTGTGTTCACTTGAGACTTAGAACCTGGCGAGGAGTGGGTGCAAGTGCCAACAGACTTCTGCACATCCTTTTCCAGTTGCATCCAACTAGATAGAAAATGCAGACAAGAAAATCCGGCTGCTGTGGAGGCTGAAGTAGAAGCGTTGATTTTCGAGAATTCGCTAGGACAGTTATGCGGTCATCTACACAGATGGGTCGGTCGTCCAACATGTGAGAAGCTCATGGGCCTTACAGCTCGGGCCGGAGGGAGAATTGTGAAGGAGGACTCTGGTGCTTTCACTGAAAACCACAAGTAGCCTGACCATGGAAGTCATGGCAGTAAGTAAAGCAATAACATGGCTCGAGGACACAGACATTCACTAGGGCTTGTTTCCTTAGCGACTCAATGAACATGATCAAGAGGATAGAGGAGGGGTCGATCCGAAGAGAATGGTTGCTGCTCTGGAGCGGGTCTCGGCTGGCAAAGATTAGTTTCATCTTCGTGCCAGGGCATGCGGGAGTACAAGGGAATGAGCGGGCTGACAAGCTCGCAGGTGAGGCTATGTGGAGGGCGGACGCGCCATGGACCAGGCTGACATTCTGAATGCTCTACGAGAAGTGAGACTTTTGCAAGAACCAAGAGATGACTGTGAATCTACAACAATGGCCAGACTGCGAGAGCAGCAAATTAAAAGAGGGGTGGCCAAACAAGAACACTACGCAGGAAGCCAAAGAAGATTGATAAACCAACACAGAAACTGGCGTCGTTAGCCGCTACACGCTGCGGGATTTGCTGAGGAGGGGATCCGAGCACTTATGGACTGAATGGTCCGATGTGCAACGAGGATGATCTGTCGACTAACTAACTAACTAACTAACTAACCACATGTGACACGTGCTTGAATCTCATCCAAGACAAGAATTTTTGTCATTGACCTAGGATAAATGACGACTATCAATTGCTCTTTATAGACTAAAACAACTGAATAAATTATGGAGTGGGACAGACAGAACTACAAAAATTAGATTTTTAAGAGCATGCATCTTTCCCATTGCAACATACGCCTGTGAGACCTGGACATTTACTAAACAAGCTGAACAGCGCATAAATGCCTTTGAATATAAATGTTATAGACGAGTTCTAAGAATATCTTGGGTAAAGAAAAGAACAAATGCATCCATACTTCAAGAGCTGAATATTGAAGAAGGCTGGCTATTAAAGATGATAAAACAAAGAAAATTGAAATATTTTGGTCACTTGAAACGTCACGAAAGTTTGGAGAGAACAATAATGGAGGGGTATATGCCCGGGAAGAGAAGAAGAGGAAGGCCAAAAAGAAGATGGGTGCAGGATGTGGCAGATGATCTCCAGATGGGTGTATCGACGCAGGGACATCTTGCTTATGATCGAGAGGTTTTCCGGAAGGTTGTTATGGGAGCGAGGTTCTGCAAAGGACATGCTACTGAATGAATAAATGAATGACCTAGGATACCAGATTGACCCACATAAAATGGGTACCAGAACATTTTAATGGAAGTAAAGATGGCCTACATGACATTGACTATATTACCTATCATGTGCCAGTAAGTCTAAAAATATGGGGCAAGAACAATATACCTATTATGCCTTGTGGTGTGAAAAAGAACTCTCTGACGGCATGGATCAATGCATGTGCTGACTCTCTTCTGTGCCATGACACAAGGCTGTCAAGGATGTTATCATGCTAAGTTCCTCTATCTCTCTTTTTGCAAAACTTTCCGGTTGTCACAACATGTTCCAATTTTTTTTTTTCATAATGTGGCCAAAAAATGATGACTGCCTGTTTATGATGTTTGTGAAAAGGTGTCTTAGATACTTAACCTCCCTCAAAATGTACAGATTGAACTTATTTTGGCTGTCAATTAATTTTCAGCATTCTTCTATAAAACCACATCTCAAAGTCTTCTAGGTATTTTTTCACCTGTTTGCTAATTGTTTAGGATTTGTAGCCGTAAATCAAAACTGGTTCTGTGTAACATGCAAGAACTCTTGTTCTAACTTCCTTTTTCTAACAAGGACTTATTGCATAAAATGTCCATTCAATAGAATGCACCTTTTGCTTGTCCTATTCTGTTTTTTATCTTTATGATGCATCTTCCATCTGATGTTATCCATGTACCTAGATATTTGAATTTCTGCACTTGCCCCAAAATAACATAATGTACTTTAATTGTACAGTTAGGCACAATTTGTTTCTTTGATATCAACATCACTTCTGTTTTTCTATTATTCAAGCTAAGGTCCATTTCTTCACTTTCTGCAGTTGCTGTATCCATCATTTCCTGCAGTTCCAACACATACATTACTATTAAAGCTACACTTTCTGTAGTTAAATTATGTCCTTCTTTGCTGATAAAGCTGTTTAAAATAGCCATTACCATCTGAGGTTTTATCCATCTAGATTTCTTGTGTTGATTGCTAATTATTCAGACCAAGTTTTTCATATGGGTTCTTACGTAGCGGATAAGTGGTGGTTGTCTGTAGTAAACAGTTTAAATTTCTTTGGACTTATTTTGCAGCTAACAAATTAACTCACATGTTCAGTGGTGTATAACACCAGAACATACCAAACATTGGTTAACTCATACATAATATGAGAAGCTCACCTTGCATTGGTTAACTCAACATAACATAACATAACATGGTCACCAAACATTGGTTAACTCAACATCGTAACATTACAAGCTCGCCACACATTCGCTGATTCAACATAACATACCATGCTTGCCATACATTGGTTAACTCAAACATTATATGAGAAGCTCACCAAACATTGCTTAATTCATACATATTATCATGAGAAGCTCACCAAACATTGGTTAACTCATATACAGTATCGTGAGAAACTCGCCAAACATTGGTTAACTCATACACAGTATCGCGAGAAGCTCACCAAACATTGATTCATTAGCTTAACATAATAACATTACATGTTCATCATACAATGATTAACTCATACATAATATCATAGCACACTCACCAAACGTTCGTTTTAACTCATATATAACATCATGATATGCTAATCATCATCATCATCAATTATGCTGACTGGCATAGGCCACCATGCTTCTCCACATATTGCGGTTTCCAAAATAAAATGCTTATCAGTTTAAAAAAATTTTCTGAGAATTGTCAAAAAAATCAAAGATGGTGAGAAAGGGAATTGACCAACCCACCTCATTGTGCCATGACCTAAAATTAAATGCCCTTAAATAAGGTGCATTTATTGTCAGACATTCATTATGCTAGACACACATTATTATAGACCAAACAACACTTGATGGGTCATGTGGTCAGTATAGTGCCAGCTCTCTTTACTTCCCTGGACATTTCCTGATGCCTATTTTAGGCTGGGTCAACCTGGGAGACCAGCTCACATTTTTCTTTGTTTTTTTTTTTAAATTCTGAATCGGCCCATCTGCGGATGAAACCCATGTATTGCTACTGTGGCTCCCTGCATTACTCCGCCTACCTGCCAGACTCCACCTCCCTGCCAGACTCCACCTCCCTGCGAGACTCCACCTCCCTGCGAGACTCTGCCTCCCTGTGAGACTCTGCCTCCCTGCGAGACTCTGCCTCTCTGCAAGACTCTGCCTCCCTGCGAGACTCTGCCTACCTGCCAGACTCTGCCTCCCTGCAAGACTCTGCCTCTCTGCGAGACTCTGCCTCCATGCGAGACTCTGCCTCCCTGCGATACTCTGCCTCCCTGCGAGACTCTGCCTCCCTGTGAGACTCTGCCTACCTGCCAGACTCTGCCTCCCTGCAAGACTCTGCCTCCCTGCAAGACTCTGCCTCCCTGCGAGACTCTGCCTCTCTGCAAGACTCTGCCTCCCTGCGAGACTCTGCCTACCTGCCAGACTCCACCTCCCTGCAAGACTCTGCCTCCCTGCGAGACTCTGCCTCTCTGCAAGACTCTGCCTCCCTGCGAGACTCTGCCTACCTGCCAGACTCTGCCTCCCTGCAAGACTCTGCCTCTCTGCGAGACTCTGCCTCCCTGTGAGACTCTGCCTCCCTGCGAGACTCTGCCTCCCTGTGAGACTCTGCCTCCCTGCGATACTCTGCCTCCCTGCGAGACTCTGCCTCCCTGTGAGACTCTGCCTCCCTGCGATACTCTGCCTCCCTGCGAGACTCTGCCTCCCTGTGAGACTCTGCCTCCCTGCAAGACTCCGCCTCTAAAAGGATTCAGACACATGGCCATTAGGGAGCAGGTCAGCATCCTAGCCACTATGCTACTGCAGGTCCCCAACTCTTCCCTAGGTTCAACAGTTTGGGGACCATAAACCACACTGGGATATATTATAGATAGATAATAGTCTGTTATGAAGTCAGACCATGAGATTTTGTGAAGTTTCAGTTATAATGTAGACATAACCTATGATCAGGCCAAGAGATTTATAAGCAGCAGTTACAGAACCGAGTGGAAATTGGAGAAAGAAAGAGAACAAGCAACAGTCTTCAGACTCCACACAGGACACAAAAGAATGAAGTACCTCATGAATGGGACAGACGAAGAATGGACAATCACAGTTGACATATTGCGTGCAATGCTCAAGAAATCACCTAACACCGCCCCAGGCCCAGACGGCATCCGATATGGTGACCTAATGGTGATATCAGATGATGACATGGAAGAACTGGCCAGAGAATTCAACACCAGTATCCAGAGGGGTCAGGTCAAAGAAGAATGGCTACACAGCTACTTGCTGCCGCTGCCAAAACCGAACAAAGACCACTCCAAGATAAGCGGCTACAGAATCATTACGATGCAGAATACTGTTGGCAAGCTACTGGAGAAAATTGTAGCACACAGACTTGCTTGGGACTTGGAACAGCTCGGCTGCTTCCCGCCCACACTTGGAGGATACAGACGCAACAAAGAGTCATGGCTGAATGTGGCGGTCTTTGCTCAAGATGTTTACGAAGGATTTCAGGTCAGAGAAGAGACATGTGCGGCCGCCATAGACTTAGAGGACGCATATAACAGAGTATCTTTCGAGCACTTGATGCAAACCCTCCTCAGACTGAAAGTGCACCCTCACCTTGTACGATGGATAGCTGCAGTTCTACTCCAAAGGAAGGTGGTGCTAAGATGCGGGAGTTGGTCTTCTGAGCCGATAACGATATGTCCAGGATTGCCACAGGGTTCACCACTGTCACCAGTACTATTCAACGTGTATACGGTGCCGATCACTGAACAACAGTTGGATGGGAGGGGTAGGACTCTATCATTCGTTGACGACATCCTCGTGTATCGACAGGGTCGAGATAGACAGGCGGTTGCCAACTATATGCAGGGCGAACTAGATCGAATTTCCTCATGGTGTGCTGATGCCGATGCCCTTGTCAACCCTGCAAAGGCAACGGTTACATGGTTCTCACTAAACAACCATATTGTGAAAACAGACCTGCCGGCAGTTAGAATGGATGGGAGCATTCTGAGTAGAACCCAGTCAATGACATATCTTGGCGTGAGGCTTGATCGTAGCCTGTCCTTCAAAGATCATGTCGACTATGTCATAACGAAGGCTCGAAAAGGTTTGGCAGCAATGAGAGTCATGGCGACTGCCAATATCGAGCAAAGACTGCTATTACTTCTGTTCCAAGGACTTGTGCTTTCACGCATCGAGTATGCCCTGGCCATCCTCACTGTCAGCCCTACACAGATTGGAAGACTTGAAAAGGTACAAAACGAAGCCATGCGCATCATTTTGGGCTGCACGAGAGACACCAGCTGTGTAGCAATGAGATACCTCCTTGACTTCCCGACAATGGAACACAGGATCAAGATCTGGAGAGCTCGTGCATACTTAAAAATAAGTGCAGATGAGCAGCACCCTCTGCATGACGCTGTATTCAGAGAAAAGGGTGACAGGCTAAAGAGGGGCAAATCATGGATGGGTCGGGCGGAAGATGTCGTCGGACAGGTCTGCAGTCTTACCAGTATCAACCCCGGCAAGGAATGGGTGCCGGTGCCTCCAGCTTTTAAGTGTACCTTCTCCTGCATTATCACACTCGACAGACGGTGCAGAGAGCAGAACCCTGCCGCTGTCAATGCAGAGGTTAACGCGCTCATCTATGATCACTCAGATAGCCCCGAAGTGCTCATCTATACAGATGGATCTGTTGTAAAGCAGCAGAGAAGTGCGTGGGCATTTACAGCCCGTTCAGCGGGCCGAACCGTTCAAGAATCCAGTGGTGCCCACTCTATGACCACGAGCAGCATGACGATGGAGGTGATGGCAGTTACACAGGCTTTCATATGGCTGGAATCACAGCATTATACCAACGTGTGTGTACTAAGTGATTCAATGAGCATGATTCAGAAGGTCGAAGCTGGATCTGTACGTAGACAGTGGACTGAGTCGCTGCGGAAGTCTGTTGTCCGCAAAGTCACCTTCATCTTCGTCCCGGGACATGCGGGAGTCGAGGGAAATGAACGAGCTGATAAATTGGCTGGCTCTGCACCCCCTGTAGATGGCCAGCCCATGGATCGTGCCGATGTCATTAACGCCCTTAAAGATATGGCGAGAACAGAGGATTTTGACGCCAGTGATTCCACATCGCTTTCCAGGATGAAAGACCTGGGAGTAAGAATCGGCACAGCCAGACGCGAGAAGTACATCGGGAAAACAAAGCGCCTCGTCAACCAACACAGAACTGGCACTATTAGCCACCGGACGCTGATGCATATGCTGGGGGGAGGATCTGAGCACCTATGGACATGTCCGGAGTGCAACGAAGATACCCCAACTGATAACTGATAACTGAACCTCATGTTTAATAAACTAAAGATGGGAGATACTGATGAATGTGTCTGTGGAACCAGTAAACTGACAGCTAAACATTTGTTGCAAGAGTGTCCAACATATATAGAACTGAGAACAGTGTTTTAGATCACATCTGCTCCGAGGACAAACCTTGGAGATGTCAACAACCTCAAGTCGGCTGCTGCTTTATTCAGATTTGTTTGATGGTGTACAAAGAAGAAGAGGAGGAAGAAACAATTACAATATTCACTTCATAATTTACTTGTGTGAAGAATACTGGAAATGTATCTGCAATATAAAAGTAAACTAGTTACAATCACTAAACATTAATTCTGGGCTATTGAACTCGGTGGGATGTTGTATTGCCTTACCTTTCTGTATAATTTAGAACATAGAGTACAAGATCGTATTGCCTAATTTTTCTCTATAATCAAGTACTTAAGTGGATTACAAGATTGTATTGTCTTACTTTTCTCAACATTGTAGTAGAGTAGAGTACAAGATTGTATTGTCTTACTTTTCTCAACAGTGTAGTAGAGCAGAGTACAAGATTGTATTCTTCTTACTTTCTTCTACAACCCAAGTTACAAGAGTAGCATAAGTTTGCTTTGCCTTATTTTTTCTCTTTAACCTAGAGGAGTACAAGATTGTATTATTTTATTTTCTTCTACCATGTAGTACATAAAAGGAGTGTATGCTTGTATTGTCTTATTTTTCTCTACACTGTAGAGAGATAAGTACAAGATTGTATTGTCTTATTTTTCTCTACATTGTCAGAGCGATGAGTACAAGATTGTATTTCCTTACTTTTCTCTACAATCAAGGACATAAGTGGAGGAGTATAAGATTGTAATGTTTGATTTCTACAACCTAGGAGAGAAGACTGCAAGATTGTATTGTCTTACTTTCTTCAACCACCTAGGACATAAATGGAGTATGAGATTGTATTGTCTTATTTTTCTCTACACTGTAGAGAGATGAGCACAAGATTGTATTGTCTTACTTTCTTCTACAACCTAGGACATAGATTGTATTGTCTTAATTTTATCTTTAACCTAGGATATAAAATGAGTATAAGATTGTATTGTCTTACTTTACTCTACATCCTAGGAGAGATGAGTACAAGATTTTTAAATTTTTACTTTACACTGTCCTGGCTCTCTGATGAAGAGGTTACAAATGTAATTCATAATCCCGCACACCACGTTCAAAACACATCTGTGGGCGATTTGAAAACAGACAGCTTTCTGTTGGTTTCTTTACAATGGTATGAGTGTTGGTCATTTCAGAAAGCAATGGCAAACTACTGAACATAAATTTGCTCAGGAATCACAAACAGCCAAAATATGCTGGGGTTGACGGCTATGTCCTGTAAAGGATATACAACTAACTAACATATTTTACACTATAGCAGAGATGAGTACAACATTGTATTGTCTTATTTTTCTCTACATCGTAGGAGAAATGAGTACAAGATTGTGTTGTCTTACTTTTTTCTACAACCAAGGACATAAAAGGAGTATAAAATTTTATTGTCTTACTTTTTTCTACAACCAAGGACATAAAAGGAGTATAAGATTGTATTGATTTTATTCTCCCGTACAACCCCAGACATAAGAGCAGCCGACAATTGCATTGTCTTATTTTTCTTCACAATCTTTGATGGTAGAGAAGTACACAATCAAGTACTTCATTTTCTTTTACCTCTCATGCTAGAAGTGGAGCACAAGATCACAGTCTTACATTCTTCTTCAGCCTGGGGTTGAGGAGTACGAGATCACATAATCTTACATTCCTGTGTAACTTTGAATGTGCGAATACAAGATCTCATATTCTGACATTCCTTTATACCTCGGGTAGATGAGCACAAGATCACATATTCTTACATTTCTATTCAGCCTAATTTAGAAGAAAAATGACAAAGATAGAAATAAAGATGTTTTGTTTGGTATAGAACGTAATAACCACCCTACTTGTTTACTCATTTTCAATTTACTTGTCTTTAAAAAAAAAAAAACAGTCTTTCATTAGTTTTATTTTTATTTGGTTAATTATTTCTACTCTAATGTGCAGTTTAGTAACTCCAGCTTTTCATCATAATTTGTAGTCATCATGTTGTCTGCATGCACTAATATCCTATTTGTTTCGTGTTCTCTGTGTTAATGTTTTTCAAGTGCCTGCCATCTGCTCAATTTCTGTATATGTTTATGCTCCATTTGGTTGCTGCAGATGTTATAAACACCTCTGTGTGCATGTACCACATGTGTAATTGGTCGTTGACTATGTAGTGTTGTTTCATCACCATCATTAGGGCTATTGAAGAACGCAGTTTCACAATCCCGGCATCATCTGTTCAAAGATAGCTGCAGGTGATTTAAGAGCAGATTGCTTTGCATTGATTTTCACAATGGCATGATCTGTGGTCATTCAGAAAGTAATTCCAAACTACCAAACATAAAATTGCCCAGAAAATCACAAACAGGCAATAAATCCCAGGGTTGACTGAGACGTTCTGGACAGGACATGCAACTTTTAAAACATTTAATTCATAAACGTTTGTAAGCAGTGACAGTGTCGTGATTCATGAATGGATAACAAATGAAATATAAACTATGACCTGTCAATATTTTTCAAATATCACAAGAAAAATTGTGTTGAAACTGATAAATCATAGTTCGGTTACTTTAGGCTTTCATCATAAGTTTTAATTGTCTTAACAAATTCAATGCCAAACAAAAGGTAGCTTTGGACCAAACATAAATGGATAGTGAAAAAATAGGAAGTAGGCATGTGTCACAGTTATGACTTAAAGTTGTTAACATGGTAGCAGACATGTTTATATATCAAATTGAAGGGGGATTGCATAGGGAAGACTATACTGTATTTATATTTTAACTATAGCTTGATTTATCAGCCCCTGGCAGTTATGGGAAGTTCACATATGATGATTTATCATACCATGGCACTAAATCAGTTAACTGCATGCATTGATGTCCTATTTTTTGGTGTTTTTTTTTCTGTTTATGTTTTTAAACTACCTGCTGTTTGCTGCACTTATGAACATGTTTGATGCTACTAATATCTAAGTGCAGCTGCCTTGGCATTGTATTATGAATGTTACAGCTCATATGTGTGCATGTGTTGTTGGTGCAAGTGGTTGTTGACAGTGTTGTGATGTTGTATGATGGATACTTAACTCATCAAGCACCAGAACCTTCTGGCAGGGGCATGCTTCATAAAGTAAAAAAGAAATTGATCCTGTTTAACATTTTATGACGTATTTGGTATATGGTAAAAATAAAAAGTAAAGGATCATTTGACATGCTTTGAGGCATATGCAAGCCCTGGATGAGAAGGTCAATATCTTAACATTCCAGGACATTCCTGGGTGCCCGTTTTAGGCTGAGATGACCTGTCTGCCCAGGTTAGTTTAAAAAAAAAATCAGCCCTTGTTATATTCTTACATTTGGTCAGGGCATACTAATAAGCCTAGGGTAACATTTACTTTATGTTGTATGAATTCTGCAGTATGTACCTGACGAGATGCAGCGAAATATGCCAGGCAATAAATCCTGCAATCTTCTTATTCTTCTTCTGCGTTCATCCGGATTTTTTTTCGGATGTCACTGCGTTGTGCCTGTTTACAGCAGAGCTGCGTTCTTGCGCCGTCAGGCTGACACATCCGACTTCTGCGGGCATTTGTTGATCGGGTTAACCTTCCCGGAATCGTGCAATCTATTGTTTGTGTCTTCGTTATTCAAAAATACTAATACGGGATTAAAAGGTTTCATTGCAATGAGTTTATCCCATATGGCTGGGTCTCTTTCTGCAGGAGCGGCCCGCCGAAAGCATCGTACAAAGCATGGACTCTGTAGCTCCAGCGATGACCCCGAGGAGTTTCCGAGAAAATTGCACTCGTGAACTGAACAACCTAGGTCGAAATCGAACCCACAATTTTCGGAGCATGAGGCAGAAGGCATAACTACTTCGCCATTGAGAATCCTAGTCAGGGCAAATTAATAAAATCTGGCAACCCTAATGGCCACATCCACTGTATATTTAGCCTCTTTGAAAGTCATAGATTCATCTATATTTTCATTGTGGTTATTTCCCCCTCCCCCTTCAGGCAATGTAGGGGGTATCCCGTAATCAAAGGAGACGTAACGCACGTCCTTCCCTCTGCCAGCTTGAGGGACACCCTTGGAAAAGGTGGAGTGCCCATTTAGCCTGCCAAGCAGAGTAACATGAAACCACGTGAGTGTGTGCTGGATTGAGCTTGGCAGCAGCCGTCACATAGTTGGTTATGGTCTCAAGTTTGAGACAGTAGGCAAGGGATCTCTATAGAGACATTGGCTTAGGTCACCAACCAGTGTGGTCACTGCCAAGAAGGAAAGCAGGGATAGACTCATCATCATCACGTGCCATGCCGATAAGTTTGGGTGGTCATGTTTTGCCATCTCACACAATCACCAGTCGTAGAGCATGTCGTTTCTCTGATTCTCTATGAATGGATAAAACATGATTTTCTGTAAAGAAGGTGGTTTGCCATTGATTTCCATCTTACCAGTAAGCATACTGGTTGATGGCCATAGCCATCGTCTGCACAAAGAGATCCGCCTACCGTTGTGACAACTATCTCTAAGTCTATTACTATAAGTCTAAGTCTGTTACTATATTAACTGTGTAAGTTTGTAACAGACCAAATACATTTTCAGCTATACTGACATGGATTAATGTTATTTATTGGCAGCATGTATATACTGCTAAGTAACTTAGTTTTTAGACAGATCAAGCTATGTTAACATTGTAACATTTAAACGGATGCTATGTTGACATGGTAACATTTTAACAAACCAAACTAAGTTAACATTATAGTGTTTAGCCAGCTGGTTTAAAGTCAGTATCTACATCACCATGGGCTGTAGGCATTTATAAGACTACAGTTAAATCAACTGTAACTTTGCCATTGGCCAGACTTCAAGACACTTGAGTCGGCCATTTCTGTATCTATACCAACAGCTGCCATATTGTCTGAGCCCAATAAAACATGGTCGGAATACTTTCAGGGAGTCTCCATGGCAAAGTAGTCAGCCCGTCGACCTTGTGTTCTGAAGGTCGTAGGTTCATTTTCAGACTGCATCATTCAGACCACAATTGCAATGTTTTTGGATCATTACAGAAGGCTGCCATGCTTATGATGAGCATTATGCTCTTGGCAACATGGCCAGCTGCTTGCCATTCTGCAGAGAGGGACCAGGTGAAATGGGGTAATACCCAGTGCAATGAATTCAATCCTTTTACCTTAACTTTTGATTGTGTACTTTCAGATTCCCTCAGGGGCATCTGCGAGTGTGGCATCTTCAAGAGCGAGCGAAAAGGCCTGGCTGGTGGCCAAGTGGTATAACTTTGATATGATGTGAGTAAATGAGTGGTTTGAGTAGATGATGTGAGTCAGTGAAATGATGTGAGTAAATGGTGCAATGTGAGTAGATTATCTTCTTCTTCTGCGTTCATCCGGAGTTTTTTTTTCCGGACGTGATTGTGTTGTGCCTATTTACAGCAGAGCTGCGTTCTTGCGCGTTAGGCCGACACATCCGACTTCTGCGGGCATTTGTTGACCGGGTTAACCTTCCCGAGAGTAGATTATGAGATGTGAATAGATGATGTGATGTGAGTAGATGATGTGAGTAAATGATGCGATGTGAGTAGATTATGTGAGGTGAGTAAATGATGTAATGTGATTAAATGATGTGATGTGAGTAAATGATGTGATGTGAGTAGATTATGTGATATGAGTAGATGATGTGATGTGAGTAAATTAAATAATGTGATGTGAGTACATTAAATGATGTGAGTGAATGATGTGATGTGAGTAGATTATGTGATGTGAGTAGATAACGTGAAGTGAGTAAATGATGTGATGTCAGTAGATTATGTGATGTCAGTAGATTATGTGATGTAAGTAGATGATGTGATGTGAGTAAATTAAATGATGTGAGTGAATGATATGATGATGTCAGTAAAAGATGTAATGTGAGTACATGATGTGATGATGTGAGTAAATGATATGATTTGAGTAAATTTTATGATGATGTGAATAAATGATATGGTCATATGCTGTGAGTAAATGATGTGATGTGAGTAAATGATATGATGTGATGTGAGTAAATGATATGGTCATATGCTGTGAGTAAATGATGTGATGTGAGTAAATGATATGATGATGTGATGTGAGTAAATAACATGATGTGAGTAAATGATATGATGAAGTCATGTGAGTAAATGATATGATATTGTTAATGTGAGTAAATTATATAATGATATGATATTATGATGTGAGTAAATAATACGATGTGATTTGAGTAAATGACATGATGATGTGAGTAAATAAAATGATGTAATGTGAGTGAATAATATGATGCGAGTAAATTTAATGATGTGATGTGAGTAAATGATGTGATTTAAAAAAATGATGTGATGTGAGTAAATGATGTGGTGATATAATGTGAGTAAATGTTATGATGATGTGCTGTGGGTAAATGATATAATGATGTGATGTGACTAAATGATATAATGATGTGATGTGAGTAAATAAAATGTTGTGATGTGAGTAAATAAAATGTTGTGATGTGAGTAAATGATGTGATGTGAGTAAATGATGTGGTGATATAATGTGAGTAAATGTTATGATAATGTAGTGTGAGTACATGATATAATAATGTGATGTGAGTAAATGATGTGATGTGAGTAAATGATGTGATGTGAGTAAATGATATAATGATGTGATGTGAGTAAATGATATAATGATGTGATGTGAGTAAATGATATAATGATGTGATGTGTGTAAATAAAATGATGTGATTTGAGTAAATCATGTGATGATGTAATGTGAGTAAATGTTATGGTGATGTGAGTAAATGTTATTATAATGTGATTAAATGATATGGTGATGTGATGTGAGTAGATGATACAATGATGTAATTAAATTATATGAAAACTGCTGTTTTAGGATTTATATTAACTAATTTGTTGCTGTATTTGTGATTTCAGGTTTATGAAACCACTGTTGACAAACTGTAGGCCGACCTTGCTGGAGACAATGCCAAAGTGCTGTATGCCATTTGCTAAAGTCTTCACCACGGAGGAGCAGATATCTCAGGTATGAGGCAAAGTTGATCAAGTTTTGTGATGAATGAATGATGGAGCTCAGAAGAGGGGCACAGTCAAGTTGAGTTGAATTACCTCAAGAACCTAATCACCCAGGCATCCTGAAGGAGAACCTGGAGTTCTAGTCACTCGGCCAACCGCTCCTCAGGTTTTGTTGACAGTTGACCCACATCACAACACTTGGGTCATTGTGAAATGCACACCATCTTCACTTTCAACAACTTGGGAAGCTTCTGAAAACTGGTGTTTGTCCATCGAGTATGATGATGACCATTCATTTCATCTAGTAAGGCTTGAGAGTTTTGGGCCATGAGTTCTAAGATGTCTGATAAGGCCTATTTTGGCTCGAAAAGTTCTTTGACAATGTGGGCAATAAATGCTTGATGTTTCAGGAGGAGGATCTCCTGTCGCTGTTTTTCTGTCCAGTCTTTTTTCCACAGCTCTTGTAGTTCTGTTTGCTTTGCAAGTGACTGTACCCTTGCTTAATGATGTATGCCATGAACTTCGGTTTTTGGCAGCAGTCTCCCAAATGCCAGGATGAATTCCAAAAGCTGTGAGCGATATCCTCAGAGTTTCAATAAAGAATTTCCTATGGTCGCCTTGGGAGCGTTTACCACAACCCATGGTAAAAAATTTCTTTAGGGAGCCTGTGATCTGACATGAGAGTCAGATGACCAGCCCAACTGAATCTGATTCTTCGTTAGTAGAGTGTGGATACTGGGCATGGACGCACTTTCTACTACTTCAGTTTTAGAATAATACTAATGGTACCAGTTGCTGTCTGATTGAGTCCATCAGGCCATTCTTTGGAGTGCTGAGTGTCGGCCAGATTCTCTGGTCACTGCCTGGATCATTCTCTCCAGGCCATGATGATTTATCTGTTCTTCCACATTATCATCATCATCATTTGCCATGCCGATAAGCATGAGCAGTCATGTTTCGTCATCTCACACAATCACCAGAGTTGTGAATCAGCTCCATGTTCTTGTCTCAACCATGCCACATGGCCATGTCATCCAAATAGTTACTTCCCTGCCTTTCCCTTGTTCTTTTCTCCTCAATCTTGCCAGTTGTCATCAAGTTCTTTAGTTTATTTTTTCTCATAATGTGTTCAAAAAGCTTTGTCTACGACTAATTTCTCGAACCAGTTTATGGATTTCACTGTTTCTTGTATGACTTGATCATTGATTTTTCTGTCTGTCCATGGTAATCTTTGCACTGTACACATGATTGTTGGCAGAATCATAATAGAGAACAAACTGCACAGCAACAATCTTGAGATGGGCATTGTTGATCTAGCATAAGACTGAAGATGCAGCAAAAGAAGAAATACAGTCAGAAAACTGCAGGCATGACATAACAGCATAAATGGGTTGGGCAGAAAACGCACAAATCATAATCTTGAGACAGGACATTGGAAACCCAGAGCACACCTCCAATAAATGGCTCTCACTGACTTTTCTGTTTACAAATGTGGAGCACCAAAGCAAACCCAGAGCATGTCAGAAAGAGGAAATGTGGCCCACAGGAGCAACCCATCAAGGCACACTGGGGGACTGGTAAAGGCTGCAAGTGAACCCTCCTTTTATTGACCTATGTTGGAAAAGACACTTAGCAGATATTGATTACTAATATAAGAAAGTGTGACTTATAACTTGATTGCTTGTGTAAGAGTCGCGAAGCAGAGCTGACCGAAACCCCAGTGCACCTCCTGAAGCAGAGGTGACCAAAACCTCAGTGCACCTCCTAGTGAAGCAGAGCTGACCAAAACCTCAGTGCACCTCCTAGTGAATCAGAGCTGACCAAAACCTCAGTGCACCTCCTAGTGAAGCAGAGCTGACCAAAACCTTAGTGCACCTCCTAGTGAATCAGAGCTGACCAAAACCTTAGTGCACCTCCTAGGGAAACAGAGGTGACCAAAACCTCAGTGCACCTCCTAGTGAAGCAGAGCTGACCAAAACCTTAGTGCACCTCCTAGTGAATCAGAGCTGACCAAAACCTTAGTGCACCTCCTAGTGAATCAGAGCTGACCAAAACCTCAGTGCACCTCCTAGTGAAACAGAGGTGACCAAAACCTCAGTGGACCTCCTAGTGAAGCAGAGCTGACCAAAACCTCAGTGCACCTCCTAGTGAATCAGAGCTGACCAAAACCTCAGTGCACCTCCTAGTGAAGCAGAGCTGACCAAAACCTCAGTGCACCTCCTAGTGAAACAGAGGTGACCAAAACCTCAGTGGACCTCCTAGTGAAGCAGAGCTGACTGAAACCTTAGTGCACCTCCTGAAGCAGAGCTGATTGAAACCTCAGTGCACCTCCTAGTGAAGCAGAGGTGACCAAAACCTTAGTGCACCTCCTAGTGATGCAGAACTGACCGAAACCTCAGTACACCTCCTAGTGAAGCAGAGCTGATTGAAACCTCAGTGCACCTCCTAGTGAAGCAGAGCTGACCGAAACCTCAGTACACCTCCTAGTGAAGCAGAGCTGATTCAAACCTCAGTGCACCTCCTAGTGAAGCAGAGCTGACTGAAACCTCAGTGCACCTCCTAGTGAAGCAGAGCTGATGGAAACCTCAGTGCACCTCCTGAAGCAGAGCTGACGGAAACCTCAGTGCACCTCCTAGTCAAGCAGAGCTGACCAAAACCTCAGTGCACCTCCTAGTGAAGCAGAGCTGACCAAAACCTCAGTGCACCTCCTAGTGAAGCAGAGCTGACCAAAACCTCAGTGCACCTCCTAGTGAAGCAGAGCTGACCAAAACCTCAGTGCACCTCCTAGTGAAGCACCGAAGCAACTCTGGAGTACATCTTACAAGACTGTCCAGAATTTGCCAGACTACTGAAGAAATGTTCTATCCTTTGACAATTCACCTGCCTCATGCATTTTGTGTATTCTTTTTTCCTCTGGCATGTTAAGTTTTTTGAGAAGCATAATGTGGTAGTTTCCCCTGGCTTTCCATATCAACATAAATGTGGACTACATCCTCAACTTTGATCAACCTATTCAGCTACCAGGGTAAGTGGGTAGCCTTCTCTGTGGTACTCCCACTAATAGCATAGAGCACCCTGGATGTGTCCACTTAACCCTGTGGATATTCTGTTCCTACAAAATACATCCACAAAATACAATACATGTAGATGAAGGCCATAAATGCTGGAGGATGATGTTTTTTCCATCCAAATAAATGCAAATTAAATTCACAACTGCTGTTATTCATATTATTCTCAAATTTCACACAACTGAGGGTCTGGTTTCCTATGGTTTAAAAGTAGGTCAAGGACCCTATCAGGCATACAGTGTTAGATTGGCGAGACTCCTGTCTATTCCACTTTTCACATTGGGCAGTGGAGAGCATTTTGTGTGATATTCACTGGCACAGGAACAGAGCATAATGGGGACGACCCGTTGCCGTGAAGTTGGAACCTCGACTAGCTAACTAACTAACTTTGACAGACCAATCGGCACTCAGTGGGTGATATGATCCATATCATGCTGGCAGTCTTTAATTCCCAAGACATTTCTTGGTATTTATTTTGACTGGTTTGCTCCTTTATTTTCAGATGAATAAATTATAAATAGTGTATTAGTGTTTCAGAGAGCACACAAATACTTGTAATCAGAATCACAACACAGTTTGATTGATTGATTGATTGATTTAGGAACTGACATCACAGCATTTGGGGCATTCCCATTAGCGCTCCATCCCCATCCTCAGAAGCCAGCGAAGAGTTCCAACCCCAATAGTACCAGTAGCAATCAAACACAGTTTGTTCAGCCATTGTTAGTTTGTAAGTTTCTGCTGCAAGACTTACTATATGTTATCTTTTTGAGAGCCCAGGTCATATTCTTAGAATCAGAATTTGCCCTGATATGGATTGAACTCATGACTATGGGGTTGGCAGGCAAGTGTTAAGCCACTGTGCTACCATGCCATATCCTGGACCCATAATTTTATTGACCAGTCGGCGCTCGTTGGCCGATGTGGTCGGTAGAGGGCAGTGTGCATCATTGTCATTGCAGTACTCACTCTCGCCTTGATTGTTCAAGGCCTGGGACAGAAGTGTTGGAGATCTGTTTCAGCCAACTTCATTGTGGAGATGGCACCTCATTGACTGATTGTTATTCCAGGGAGAGGTGCACTTTGACGATGATTCTGACACAGACAACATCCTAGGCCAGGGAAATAATTCCATCAGCGACGATTACAATATTAGTGGAGAGGCAGGGGGGCGAGGAGGGATGGACCACCAGTCAGCACAGATGGTGTCCTCACAGTGGACTCCTAAAGAACCTTTACAGGTATGGCTGTTTTTCTTCTCATGAACCTCCTGTTGTTCAACATCAGAACAGTGTTGCATTGCTTATATTGATTGTACAATAAATAGAACATTGTTGTCTTGCTGCTGAACTGTTTAGTTTATATACATTTACTGAATTGTTTAGCTTCTGTACAATTTACTTTAACTGTTTACTTGTTATTAATTCCTTTAGCTTTTTAAGTTTCTGTAAATTCCCTTACCCTGTACTATGGATGGACAGAAAAACAAATGAGAAAGACCTACAGAATAAAAGAACAAATGAAAACTTTAAATTGATTAGAAATATTAGGCGTAGACAATCAAGATTTTTTGGATATGTTATGAGGCAAAATAAAATTGAAAACTTAGTGACAGCTGGGGAAATTTATGGGAAAATAGCAAAAGGAAGGCAGAGAGTTAAATATCTGAATGGGTTGGCCACATGGCATAATCGGGACAAGAACACAGACCTGGTCCCAGGCTTTGATGGGTGATCTTGTGAGATGTGAACCGTGACCACCCACACTGATGGGCAATGACGTATGATGATGATGAATATGACATTCTCTTAACTGTTGAGCTTCCATACATTGTCTTAACTGTTGAGTTTCTATACATTGCCTTAACTGTTGAGTTTCTGCACATTAGGTAGAGCAGTGTTGCCTGGTTCCCTGACCTATTTTGTTATTAAGTTACCTGAAATGTTTAGTTTCTGCATGTTTCCTCATCTGTTTAGCTGCTATACATTTCCTTCATTCTTGATTTGCTGTTTGCCAGATATGCAGTGTTGCCTTGTTCCCATAACTCATTATTTATTGAAGATTACTTTAATTGTTTACTTTCTGAATAGTTGAGTTTATGTGCATTACTAAACAGTTTATTTTCTGTACATTCTTACAACTCCGTAGTTTCTCTGTTCACCAGCTGTGCAGTGTTGCCTTGATACCTTAACTCTTCAGTTACTGCAGATTGTTATAACTGTTTAGGTATTGTGGATTGCCTTAATTATTTTATTTTTAAATGTCGCCTGAGCAGTTTATTTTCTGAACATTGACTGAATAGTTTAGTTGTTTTTTTTAACATAACCTTCTCTGTTTAGTTTATGAATATTACCTGAATAGTTTAGTTTCTGAACATTATCTGAATTGTTTAGTTTCAGAACATCAGCTACATTTTTAGGCCTATGTACATTCAATGTTCCTAGGCAGTTTACTTTGTGCATTATAGTACGGTTTGCTCACTTTCTAATCATTAAATGCCTGATCACGGGCACTCGGTGTTGTCACTTTTCTAATCGATTTCATTTTTACAGATGTTTTCCGTTTATAATGGTTTATTGTGGACTGTTTAAATGCAGTCTTTTCTTCCATTGCTTGTTCGTGTATGTCTGGTGATCATGCACACTAAAAGGCACAGCTCTCGTTGTGATTGTTACTGGTTCTGCACTGAATTGCTCTGCACACACATCAGGCCATATCATTAGTACCTCAATTTGTTAAAAGTTATAAGATAGTGTTTCAGACAGTTGGCCGTCTCAACTCATAAACCATGACCTAATATTTGTTAATGCCTTAGCAATCCACATCTTTACAGCTGCATAGGGCCTGGTGTAGCTTTTATTAAATTGATATCAGACAGCAAGGAGAAAGTTAGTTGGTTACCACATCTCATGATGCCATGACCTAATATATGTGAAAACTTAAAACTTCACAGCCCTATGGCCACGGAATTACCTATAGCCAAAAGCAGTATCTTGCCTGTCTGTTACCGGGGCACCAAAAGGGATGTGAAGAATAGTAAAACTGTAGATATCTTGAATATGTCATAAAAGGCTAATAAAAAGGGTTGGTCCCAGACAGACTATCTTACGCTGTAGAAAACACCATCCAGCTCCCAGGCAATGATGAACTGGCCTAGGAAGGGCTGGCATGTGTGGTTGTGGGACTATACTCCACTGGGAGTCACAAAGCTAAAAACAAAGAAGAGAAGCAGTCTCTAGCTTGGGACTGTCTTTTGTTAAACTATGTCAGCATGGCCGAATGGATAAGAATGTGATGTGCTGATGGCGAGGTAAGGGGTTCAACCCTTACACCGGACAGTTGGGCTAAATTGTTGACTTCTTGTCCTTGACTTGGGAACATAAATTACAAGTACCTCTGAAAGCGACGTGGCTTCGCCTGATGCTGAGGGACGCTGGTAAAAGGGGAAGCTAATCCACAAGCAAAATTGAGTCCCGGGCTATTAGAAGTAGTCTGTATGGACTATGCTTGAGTTTAAAGCGAGCAAGCGCAAAAAAAAAAAAAAAGGAAGAAAAAAACACACTGTTAAATTGTTTCACAACACTGATTGATTGTTGAGTTGTAACTGTCATTTCTTGGCGTGACTACATCTGTCTTGTCTGTTTCCACCATATGTTTTATTTTGTATTTTCCATTGTTTATGAATGTAGTGAATGCATGAAGAGTTATCACCTTTATGAGCTAATTAATTGTCTGCCCTTAAAAGTTGTTTCCCTGTCTGTAAATCTGTGTATCCCAACACATTCCAGGTCTTGCACTCAAAAATATCACATCTTCCATCTTCTTGGTGCTATATTTTGTTTTATAGTGTAGAATGGTTTTCTGCAAATTTGTTGACTTAAAGAGTACCAATACTTGGAACACTTGTGTTTGACCAGGCCACATACTGAAGACTATCTATGAATTACCAAAACCGGAGTAATTCAGATTTGCAGATCTCATGGTCCACTAAATGTACAGATAAATAGTGCAACTGAAGCAAGTTAAAGAATTTAAATACCTAGGAAGTATGATCACAGAGACTCAGAAAAAGAGACTCAGAAAAAAGACTCAGAAATCAAAATCAGATGTCAAAAATCAAAAGTGCTTATATTGATTTAACTATCACCTATACTGACACATCCAAATATACCTATGTTTGCAAAATGCCAGATAATAAATAGCATATTTACATCAACTGTATACTACTAGTGTCAGACTTAGACATCATCCAAACTGCACTTATGCAAAATCTACACCTGCGAGATGAGATGCCTGAGAAGATCTGCCAACTTAACTATCAGAGACTGAATCAGAAATGAGGTTAGCAGACTGACAGTGAGATCAACACCTTGTGCCACATACATTGAAAGACAGATGATCAGCCATCTTGTTAGAATGCAACACCATCAGTTACCAGCATTGGCACTACCCCAAAAAAGATAGGATACAAGATCAAGAGGGCACCCACAAAGAAAATGGATTGTCAGCATCAAAAACATTGTACAATCACACAAAATGACACTATCCAGTGCCACTCATAGGGCACTGGAATGTCACCTATTTTTTTCCCATTTTTCCTACGACATTTGACAGCAAAAGTGGAAGAGGATGATAATGATATATGAACAGCTGCTAGTTTAAGATACAGTAACAGATAAAACAACATGTAAGGATGCTTGAGTGTGTATTTGAGTGTGGTTTCTGCCAGGAGGGACATGTGACAGAACAAATCAGACATATTTACAACCAGTATGTTGCTGTGACGATCAGCATCTACACCTGACGACACTTGCTGGGGAAGACAGGTAATCCAGACGGCAATCATATTGATTCTAGAAACGGAAGCCTGAATGTTTCTGCGTTGCGACAAAAATGATTTCATTGCTTTCATTTGAAGATGCCTGCCTTTCTAAATTAATTATCCCTATCTCCACATACCCTACTCACCCACCCGCCCAACCAATTTTATGAACTTTATTGTCTTCAATTTTTATTCCAATAGAAATAAATCATGATAAAATTAACAGCTGTATATTTTTACAGTAACCTGTGTTTGCATTGCAGAATTTATGACTCATATTGAAGAGTGTCACAGATAAACACACGGCAGATACTACTAAAAGGGTGTTAAGTGTTAGAAATTAACATATATTAGGTCATGGCTTAATGTGTGTCTGGTGACTGGTTCCTTGCCTCCCCACCTATATCATCATAATCAGAAGCATATTAAAAGCCATATAGTTTAACAGTAATGTGTTTATACTGTAGAATTTGTGAGTGTCACAGGTAAACACATGGCACAAACTGCTATAAAGGTGTTAAATTGTAGACCTTCACATATACCAGATCATGGCTTAATGAGGTCCTAGTGACCAGTTCCTAGCCTCACCACTTTCCCTTCACAGATAATTCCAGAACATTCTGAAATGATCTAGCACACAATTTATTATATTTTTTCACTCAGAGCAGTCTTCTTTTTTTGCCTGTCTCATCACCTAATGGAGCAGGGGTCCTCAGCCTATTCACACCAATCCTTTCGTAGACTTGTTCATGACTGGTGGAATTCTACAGCTCATTTGTTCTAAGGAATTAGACATCAGTCTCAAACCAGCCTTCATGGACGCCAGTACAGAAAAACTTAGTTGCATATCCTTTACAGGACATAGGAGTCAACTCCAACAAATTTTGGCTTTGAAAACCTGGACACTTGAAATTCTGGACACATGAAAATCTGGATATTTGAAAGTTTGGACGCTTGTTATCCTGGACTTTTGTAAACCTGGACACTCAAAAGCCTGAACATTAAATAATCTAGGCACTTAAAAACTTGACCACGTGTACATGTTTGCGTGTGCATGCATGCTTATGTGTATGCATGTGTTGTATACTATATGCTCCTGTATTTTCCAGGTGTTTTTTAGTTGCAAACATCTCATCTCAGCTGCACCTGTTTGTACCTAAGTAGGGCTTCTGAATGGCTTCACAGCACTTTTAATTTATGTCATCAGCTTCTACTGTTTCCTGTTGAACATAAAGCTTCACGGTTGCTTATTGTTAGTTTGTAAACCAGGGCTGTTGTCTGTAGCATGTTTGTATTTGTTTGTTCACTTGCTCTGAACTCAAGCGTAGTCCGTACACCTGCTACTACTTCTAGCTCACTGGACTGATTATTTGCACGTGGGTTAGCTTTCCCTGTTTCTAGTGTCCCTCGCTATCAGGTGAACCCACTCCGACATCTGAGGTTATGTTATTTATGTTCCCAAGTCAAGGGCAAGAAGTCAACATTTTAGTCCAACTGACCAGTGTAGGGGTCGAACCCGCTACCTCGGCATCAGCACACCAGAAGTTTAAAAGCAAGTGCTCTTATCCATTTGGCAATGTGAACTTTTGTATTAAACCAGACAATATTCGTTTATTTACTTAGAATACCACCTTGAACACATTTAGTTTGTTGAGTGCCTATAATAACTCATTTCATGCATGCACACATGCGTGCTAGCAAAAACATGCAATCAGAGAGAGAGAGAGGGGGGGGGGGGTGACACAGAGAGGAAGCGAGGAATTATAAAATAGATGTCGGATTTTGCTGTGAATCAAGCATTGGATAGCTAGTGAGAAAGGAACTGCTCACTCCATCTCATAGTTTAAAAAACAGTAAGATAAAGAGCCTTTTATGCACCATAAGACATCTTGAACCCTGTTCTGGTTTTTATAAGTGTCCTGTTTTTTTTTTTTATTGTGACTGAAATATTTGACTTACTTTCTCTCTCTCTCTCTCTCTCTCTCTCTCTC
Organism: Cepaea nemoralis; assembly: GCA_014155875.1. Lineage (NCBI taxonomy): Eukaryota > Metazoa > Mollusca > Gastropoda > Stylommatophora > Helicidae > Cepaea > Cepaea nemoralis. The sequence continues at coordinate 26,313 of JACEFZ010015468.1, forward strand.
TCTCTCTCTCTCTCTCTCTCTCTCTCTCTCTCTCTCTCTCTCTCTCCTCTCTCTCTCTCTCTCTCTCTCTCTCTGTCTCTCTCTCTCTCTCTGTCTCTCTCTGTGTGTCTCTCTCTCTCTCTCTCTCTCTCTCTCTCTCTCTCTCTCTCTCTCTCTCTCTCTCTCTCGTTTTTGTTTCATTCGCTAGCTTTGCTCTCACTCTTAGTTCACACACATCCTACTACTACTAGTAGTTGCTAGTGCAAGTTAATGCATTGAACTGATTTTGTGTGAGGATTAGCGTTCCCTATTCCCAGTGTCCCTTGCCAACTTCTGAAGTACTTGTAATTTGCGTCCTCATGTCACGGAGAAGTCAACATTTTAGCCCAACTGACTGGTATGTGGTTTGAACCCACTGTGCACAGCAATGTCAGAAGAGAAAGTATGAGCGCATTATACCTCTCAGCCATGCTGACCTCTGTCTATATATTTTTATTACTTCCATGAGCTGTCTGTCAATTTCAGCTTCTCTACGACTTTGTTCTTGTTTCAGTGAAATCCTTCAAATTGTTCTCTGTATACACATTTCCAGACTTGGTTCACTATGCTAATTGCTTGTTATTTCCATGCTTTTGCACCATATAGTAGTGTTAAGTATGTATAGCATTTGACAATCCTCTATTTTTAATATCCTGTTTATCTCGCTAGGTATTATCTTTTTCATGCTGAATGTATTTTTGGCCCTTCTTGTTATCTGTTTGGCTAGAGTGCAGTCCCCTTTAGTTATAGATTTGTATTTCCTGGCCAGTTTATTCATTTCACAAGCACAGTTTTCTTGGAGACTTCTCACTGGAGCCACATAGATTCTGCTCTTTGTGATGCTTTTGGCAGTTCACTCCACTGATTGAGACCAAACCATATGCTGCAATGAAGTCCATCGTCTCACTTTTAAAACGTTTTACAATCATTGAAATACTCTTATCCTCAGTATGCCTTTGTGGCATGTCAGGTTACACAGCCTGAACACTGCAAACAAGTTGTTTGGACACTACCATTCTACCATAAATATAACTTTGTGATTGCTCATAAACCTCTATTCTGGGGAGTTAATGTAGTGGTTTCCTCATGTTTTCCACACCTAATGTATCAAGATATTTGAATATGGTTACAGTTATTGTTTTAACTTACATAACTCTATGGAAACACAGCGTGATTTCCCTTATAGAATACAGTGCTGAAATGAGAGGGACAGCATTCTGTTATAGTCTTGTATTGAAAGGGAATTGATCAGGCTAGAAAGCTCACTTGCTGTTTGTGCTCAGCTTTTCTGGCTGCATTGTTTTTTGTTGTGTAACTTTTCTGCCGGTGTGATATTTTTGTTGCTGTAGGAATTTTCTTGACTTTAAGACATAGTTAATGATTGATAAGAATTGTTTTGATACAGAATCAAGCGTGCATGCCTGCTTTGGGTAGGAGATTAAAAGGGCAACCTGTAAAGTAGCTTGTCATCTCATCTCATTTAGCTGTGACGTATGTGTGAAGTCATTGAGCACAATGGTGCATACATAACAATTACATTCAGTATGGGATTGGAGGTACAGGCAGTCTTTTGCAGCTCTTTTGGAGTTATTGGAGACCCCATACATGGAATGTGCCATTGATTTTGGTCCAAGGCTATGCTTTAGAAGGTTCATTATGGATTGTTGTAGTATGAATGGTCAAGGTAAATAGATACATCATCTGTTGAAGACCTTAGTGAGCTCCTGCCCAGGTCCTCCTACGGTCTGAGGTGGTGAACCAGATGGTGTGCTAAGGGCACCATTTATAGGGATACCGAGGATGGACAAAGGACAAATAAGCATCCCATGTAACAGGCTGCTGAACGCTGAACCTGAGATTAATCAGTCAATCTGATTAAAACTTTTGGAATCACTTGTGGCTGCATCAATGATAGTCGTGTACAGAAATAATGTAGCTTCATTCATAATCAGCATGCTACAGGAACTGTCAGGGCTTTTGAAGCTAAATATTATGAGCTATTAGAATATCATGGACCAAGAAGAAGAAAGGCACTGACATTCTAGAACATCTTAACATCAAAGAAAACTTACTCCTAGACAACGTCATTTGTCAGAAAGTGACAAACTTTGGCCATACTAAACGTCACAGTTTGTTAGAAAGAGCATTGGTGGAAGGCATATTGCCTGGAAGGAGAGGCAGGGGTCAGCCAGCTTGAAGATGGACATATGACATTGTAGACACCTTGAACATGAAGATGGACACAGGGCATTGCAGACACCTCAGGCATGAAGATGGACACAGGACATTTGTAGACATCTAGGATATGAAGATGGACACAGGACATTGTAGACATCTAGGATATGAAGATGGACACAGGACATTTGGAGACATCTAGGATATGAAGATGGACACAGGACATTGTAGACATCTAGGATATGAAGATGGACACAGGGCATTGCAGACATCTCAGGCATGAAGATGGACACAGGGCATTGCAGACATCTAGGATATGAAGATGGACACAGGACATTGCAGACATCTAGGATATGAAGATGGACACAGGGCATTGCAGACATCTAGGATATGAAGATGGACACAGGACATTGTAAACATCTAGGATATGAAGATGGACACAGGACATTGTAGACATCTAGGATATGAAGATGGACACAGGACATTGCAGACATCTAGGATATGAAGATGGACACAGGACATTGCAGACATCTAGGATATGAAGATGGACACAGGACATTGTAGACATCTAGGATATGAGGATGGACACAGGACATTGTAGACATCTAGGATATGAAGATGGACACAGGACATTGTAGACATCTAGGATATGAAGATGGACACAGGACATTGTAGACATCTAGGATATGAAGATGGACACGGGACATTGTAGACATCTAGGATATGAAGATGGACACAGGACATTGCAGACATCTAGGATATGAAGATGGACACAGGACATTGCAGACATCTAGGATATGAAGATGGACACAGGACATTGTAGACATCTAGGATATGAGGATGGACACAGGACATTGTAGACATCTAGGATATGAAGATGGACACAGGACATTGAGGACACCTCGGGCATGAAGATGGACATAGGACATTGTAGACATCTAGGGCATGAAGATGGACACAGGACATTGCAGACATATAGGGTATGAAGATGGACACAGGACATTGAAGACAACTTAGACATGAAGATTTATGAGGTGGGAGAACTGGCAAGGGAGGGATCTTTTTGACAGGCCATGATTTTGAGTGGTGTTCTGCGAAGGACCTGGACTGGTACATGATGATGATAATGGCAAGCTACATTCTTGCACCCTGACATCCAGTGAGGGAGACAAGGTCATGTGGATATGTCTTAGTGCTATGACAGTGATTCTAGTTCACCGGTCAGACTTTAGTAGTCCCTCTGCTGTGTATCCACCTTGTAGCGGTAGAGGGGCTTACATGTTCCAATGACCCCAAGGGCTTTGCTGACAGTACCTCAGCTTCTGAAAGGGTTTTCCTTGTCAGATACGTCAAGGGAATAGAGACCGAACAAAGTGATCACAGACCTACTCCCTTCCACATCATTATTTTTTCCTATAAATACCTCAGGTACTGAGTTGCCAACAGAACCATTATGGTTAAATAAATTGAGCCCTTCTATTACTGGAAAATCAAATCAACTTTATCAACTTTATTTTATAAATTTCTGGAAACTGACGCTCAGACCAGTGTTGGCAAGCAAGTCAAAGGCTAGGGAAAGCAAACTTGAAAACAATGCTTGATGAAGTCGGATGTACTGAGCCCACAGGGTTGACAAAACAGTGGGACACAATTCACTTAATGACTTCACAAACTTGAGCAGTATGAATTATGGGATTGACCATGAAACTAGGCTACAGGTCTCGACTTGCAATTAGGTTTCAGCTTAAGAAATAAATCCATGTTTTAGTTACTTGTCTTCTATCTTGTTCTTCTTTTTATCCTGTTTCTTTAGATATTAAAATTTCCTTGATTTCATACCTCATTGTTGTTACTGTCCACTGTTTATTTTATTTCACCTCATTATTTTGGTCGCACGCTTGTTGGTTTGTTAGATGGAGGAGATCCAAGTCGCAGATGGTGACGACTTGCCACTCACTCCATGAGTGCTGTCACCCAGTGCAGTGCCTTGCTTCTCTTGATGCCCGTAATGTAAGCATGTGTTTTGAGTCCGTACTCGTACAGTTCTACCATACTAGGATTTATATTATTTACAATTATAGTGGGATGCTAATCATTTTCTTTTGCATTTAGAAAAAATATAACGGGTGGATAGCTTTAAATGTACTTGTTATTTTCCTAACTTTTCTTGTATATTTTCCTCTCACGCTTATGTTTTTATTTTTTCTTTAGAGATTTCTTAACATGCTATTGCAATTTGAAATGTTTAACCTATTTGTTTTTTTGCATGTGCCAGATTGAATTGTTTGCTTGTTTGCTTTTTTAATTGACAAATGTCATTAAAATCTGTTCTCTTACATCATTCATGTTGGATTTAATGTCAAGAAAATATATTTGTAGATTTCAGCATTCCGTATTCAAATTAGGGACACTAGGAAACGCTTCATTATATTGGTTCAATATTTGAAGAGATTAAGTAACCTTTAAAATAATTTGTTTGATAACTCTTTTGTTGCCATCTGGTACAATATTTCTAACCAGGAAAGATGCAGTTATCACCAGTTTTATAATAATTGTAGTTTATGCAGAGAATATTATTATTTATTGCATATCCTTTTTGATATTTTCAATTACAATTTCTTTTTAGCTTTTCTTTTTGTTTTTGCTTTACAAATGTTTTGAAAACATTTTTGTGGTGCTTTCAGCTTTGTTTACTTGATTTTTTAGTTTACTTTGGATATTACAAACTGGCAGTAGGAACTTATTTAAGTAAACTAATGGACAACAATACATTTACAATCTGTCTGCACTGTCAGAAGTATATGCTTGGCTTAGCATGAACTTTTAGCATCGTTAGGATTTGTTAGTCTCCCCTCTGTGGCCTTGAGCTTTCAGCTTGCACAAGTGATTGTGCTGTTTCACGATGGTGTTGCTAGAATTCTGTTGCTGATGAACTCATTCTGTGAAAATAAAACAATGTTAACCACATATTTCCTGTGTAGTGGGAATGTTGGTATATTGTTTAGGATGTTACTCTGCCAAATACTTGAGCACGGTCGGGTGAGGGTTTGATGTCACCTCTTGTCACTCACTAAGGGAGGGAAATACTGGCCACATTTCCTCCATGCACTTAAGCCTGAAATTTTGATGGCCCTGAAACTTCACATATTCACTGCAAGTTCCTGCTACGGGACTTGTTTGTTTATGCACCCTTACGTGATCAACAGTCAGCCAGTGTTCTTTAGCATGGTAGCTGATATATGCAAACACATTACCTTATGTCATACGTTTAGAGAGAACTATTACTCTGGCATGCCCATATGTTACCAAGGCGCTTACGAGAAACAAAGAATAGTAACACTATAAACAAACCATGCGTGTCATAAGAGACTATGAAGGAGGGTTGGCAAATGTTGGCTACCACATCCTTTTGAAAACATTGGCTGCAAACAGCACACTCTTGTCATAACTGTAATAGACTCACAAAGTATGGTGAGACAGGTAAAGAAGGTGAAGATGGGCATGCTTCAGGCAAAGTGGCAGGCTTCAATTCAACACTCAAAAATAGAGAGCTGGGTCTGCACGCCTTGGTGGGGTATCGGTGCATGATAAGGCAGATGTGATCGGGGTCCTTTTGGATCATGTGTATAGTGCAGAAGAACAGATAGATCATCACGGTTTGGAGAGAATGGTGCTGCAGGAAGTGACCAGAGGATCTGACACTCAAAACTCTGAGGAGATACCAGCTGGGCACATAATCAGGCTGCTATTGATACCATTAGTATGGTCTGTTGCAGTTGCAGACGGAGCATGTATGGGAATGTCCCTAGAGTGTGATGTCAGTTCCTGATTCAACTCTAGCTACAAAATTCTATTAACCATGAACAGATCTACAAAGGGCTTGTTATGGGTCTGTTGTGGGACTCTTCTCTATTGGGAGCTGAATGACAGAAGAAGACAAAGAGATTGTTTAGGCATCATCTCATGGAGTGCCTCTGAAGTCAGAGTGAGTTCACGTGAAATAGAGGGATACTGGTAATAGGGAAAGCTAACCCACATGCAAAAAGTCAGTCTAGTTTTAGTTCTTTTCACTTTAAATGAGAGCGACGGTTATAGCATTTTGCAGTTCATTGTCATTTAAAAAATGTAAGCACTATCTTATTGGGAACCGCTGTATCGTAGTGGCTAAACACTTAACTGTCATACCGGTGGTTAGGGGGTCGATCCACATTCAGATGGATTTGCGTTTTTAAAATCGACCTTGGTTCTCAGACTGACCAAAACTAACATGGGTAACTGGAAATGTCTTGGGAAGTAAAGGCTTTCATCTGATACTGACCACATCAGCCACCAGTGCAGATTGGTCTATAAAAATATGTGTCTAGCCACATTCGTCCATTGCACCTTCAGGTGTGGTAAAGAGACCTTTACTGACTGACTTAGCAACAACATTCAGATTAATTATGTTTTGTCCTCTAACTTAGGTTAATTATTTGTTCTCCTCAAACTTAGATTATAAGAACAGTTTAAACAAAAGAAAACGTAATATGCCAAACACAGGAAAATCTGTACAATCTTTAAGATTTAACTTTTCTACATTTTTCTGTTGATATCATTTGCATTATGTTATTGTCTTATGTAAAGCTTTGAGAATTCAGCTTTATTATTGGCTGTGCCTGCATTGTATTGACTAACTTGATTGGCATGTTTGATTTATCCAGTGAGCTTTGAAGGTTCAGCTTTTATTATTGGCTGTTTCTACATTGTATTGACTAACTTGATTGGCATGTTTGATTTATCCAATGAGCTTTGAAGGTTCAGCTTTTATTATTGGCTCTTAATACATTGTATTGACTTACTTGATTGGCATGTTTGATTTATCCAATGAGTTTTGAAGGTTCAGCTTTTATTATTGGCTGTTTCTACATTGTATTGACTAACTTGATTGGCATGTTTGATTTATCCAATGAGCTTTGAAGGTTCAGCTTTTATTATTGGCTCTTAATACATTGTATTGACTTACTTGATTGGCATGTTTGATTTATCCAATGAGTTTTGAAGGTTCACCTTTTCGCTATTGGTGTTGCTGAAATTGTATTAGTGAATTTGATTAGTATAAGTTAGTCAATCATCTTCAAGTGCTCAGATGTCACTGTTGGTTGAGTGTGGATTAATAATTTGTTGACTTAATAAAACAGTTGCTCGTCTGCTGACCCGGTGGTCATGAGTTTGAATCCGCACTGGGGCAGATTTGTAAAATTGACCTGAGCTCCCAGGTCAACCCAAGCCAACAATTGGCATCATGAAATGTTTTAGGGAATAAAGTCGGCCAGTGTGAAACTGACCACGTAATCCGCTGAGTATCGATTGTTTATAAAAATGTGAGTCTAGCAGTGTGTGCCCAGTGCACCTACAGGCATATACAGGGTCCTGATGTTTGCGTGTGGATTAGTTTTCTATATTACCAGAGTCTGTCACCCTCAGGGGAACCCACTCCGACTTCTGAGGTATTTGTAATTTATGTCCCCAAGTCAGAATGAGAAGTCAAAATTTAAGTCCTACTGACCGGTGTAGGGTGTAAACTCGCTACTTTGGCATCAGCACACCAGAAGTTTAAGAGCAAGTGCTGTTATCCATTCGGCCACGCTGACCTCTACTTGACGTCTGAGTAAGATGCTGGCATCATATGCCCCACACATAGAGAAAGGGAGATTGAAGTGAGACTAGGATGAAATACGTAGAGCATCATCATCATCATTGTCTTGTGACACACTGAGTGATGCAGGCGATCATGTTCCTTCACATCTCTCTGTTCCCTGTGTTCTTTGTGGCTTTGACCACTGATTGTTGTCCATGTCCAGCATTGTCAGCCTCTGTTGATCTCACAGCAATGTTGAGGGTACTCAGTGTTCCTCATCAGATATCGAAAGATTGTATGATGATGACCACTCAAAACATTTGTTTTTCCATGTGTATTTTGACTGCATTACAAAAGCTCATTTGCTTTAGTTTTATAGTACATTACATTGGCACCTTGCCATCTTGACAGACGATAGTTTGTTACATTGTGCTTCAATAAGGCATAATAACCATTACCCATGGCGGTAGCGAATGTGACTTTTAAGGCCAATTCGTGCTGTAAATGTTCGTCCACGGTGGATGAATGTGAACACATGGTCATTTTCACCATTGTGCACCATCTTACATCTCGGTGTGTGGCTTATCTGCAATAATTTTCTCCATTGTCTTTATTCCATTTCTGATATTTGCCCTCCATGCAACATGTTCAGTGACGACTTGCTCCCAATGTACATTATGAATGCCTGTATCAATCATATCCCGCTTACACACATCTTTGTATCATAGTAGAGGCCGACCCTGAGATGTCTTACCCACCTGTGTAATTCACCAAAAAAGATGTCCTTTGGTATTCTACCATCATCCATCCTCCTAACGTGTCCTATCCATCTAAGTCTACGAAGACTGAGCATGGAATAAACTGTCACACAACCTAATCTTTCCAATACTTCAGTATTTGTGATTTTGTCTTGCCACTTAATACCAAGAATTCTTCGCAGACACCGCATATGAAAGCTGTTTAAACGTTTCTCTTGGTGTGAGTACGTTGTCCAAGCTTCACTGCCATAAAGAAGAGTACTAAGGACACAGGCTTGATAGACAAGGACTTTTGTTTTGGCAGTAAGCTTCCTGTTCTCCCAGACTCTTTTTCTTAACCTGTTCATTGTTGTTGCTGCCTTACCAATCCTGATGTTGATTTCCTGATCTATAGATAATTCGCTATTTACCTCTGATCCTAGATATGTAAAATGGTCTACTATCTCTAGTTCGGCGTCATCAATAAAGATTAATGGTACCCCATGTGCACCTTGTGACATAATCTGTGTCTTCTTTTTGTTAATTGTTAAACCAAATTCAGAACAAGCATTGGAGAATGCAGATAGTAGACGTTGTAATTCTTCCTCAGAGTGGGTCGTAATTGCAGCATCATCTGCAAAAAGCAACTCTCTGATCAATTTTGGTCTTGGCCTTCAATCTCTGAGCATTGTAGAGGTCGCCATCTGAGCGAGCGTGAGTGAATGTATATACCACCATCCTGATCACGAAAGGCATATTTCAGTAGAAGTGAAAAGTATATTCCAAAGAGGGTGGGAGCTAGTTCGCAACCTTGCTTAACTCCACTCTTGATTTCAAACTCTTCTGAAGTTGCACATCAAACTCGATTATACCCTTCATGCCTGTATGGAATGATTCCACAATGGACAGAAGAGTTAGTGGGAAGCCAATCTTCTTTAGTGCCTTGAACAGACCCTCAAGACTGACCATATCACATGCCTTTGTGAGGTTGATGAAGGCAATAAACATTGGTTGATTCTGTTCACGGCATTTTTCTTGCATTTGTCGCAATGAGAATATCATATCAATGGTAGACTGGTTCTGTCGCATGCCACACTGTGATTTGGGATAGACTTGATCTCCTAGGACTTGAAGTCTGCGCAGAACAATTCTGGCAAATACTTTCCCAACAATACACAGAAGTGAGATACCCCTATAGTTGTTACAGTCGCTCCGATCACCCTTGTTCTTGTACAGTGTTATGATGTCACTGAGCTTTAACTCTGAAATAAGTGCATTGGCATTCAGAGCGTGTGAACCAGAACAAGGCTGACATCTGTTGGGGTGAGGTTGGTGTAAAGACCTCCTGTTGGGGTGTGGTTGGTGTAAAGACCTTCTGTTGGGGTGAGGCTGGTGTAAAGACCTTCTTTCTGACCAGGCACCAAAATACCATCTCTGCGGGACTCTGCAGGATCTCCTTCTCTTCTTCATGCCTCGAAACCGGCATGTTTAGAATTGTTGACTTTAACATACTTTGAAGGATTGCCAACTGCCAAGGGATGTTTATTTATCGGTAGTATACACAATTCAGAAGTATTTTTTTTCTTAAAGTGTAAATTATGATTATTTACTCTTCTGCACATCACACAATTTCGGAATCATTTGTCAAACTCACGAAGGCTCAAGTATAAACATTACGGATGTGCTAGACCCATGTCCCATTAACCAAACTTCTGTCCCAAAGACCTCAGTCTCTAATCCTATTTGTTAATTGAAGGAAAACTTTTGTTTTGAATGAAAAAGGAATTTATCCTTTTGAACACAAAAGAAAATATTTAAAAACAATGAAATGAATAAATCACCAAAAAAAAAAAGAGAGAAGTAGACTGTTAACTTTACTAGAACACCATCACAAATAAAAAAATATGGACGTTGCAGCAAAAGCCTTCATCAGCAATAAATACACACATACACAACTACATGAAAATAAAAGCTACTTATCTGTTTCCTTGTTGTGGAATGGACACATGTGTAATCAAATCTGGAAACACAATTAAACTTTCTAGTCAACACTAACTCACAGACTTGAAGACCATGAAGTCAGTGGGACAGAAGTAGTTGGGTTAATGGGACATGGGTCAGTGGTTCTACAGCAGCCAGGCAATTTCACAAACCCCTTTTATGAACACTGACCGACATTTTGTTTCTAGCGTAATCACCAGTAACTTGTGTTGTTTCTTGAATGCTGTTCCATATTTTTGTTTCTAGATGGATGACGAAGATGCATGAGGTAGCATTTTTGATTTCCAGTACTCTCCCGGTGTTATTGTAATGAGCGACCCATGTTTCTTATGATGTTAATGCATGCCGGAGCTTGCTAGTTGTGTTTGTTTTTGTTATGTTTACAATCCTCAGCTGTGAGTATACCCTGTTCCTGGCTTTTTGTGTTGTTCCGGAAAATTGGGAGCGGGATACATGTTTCTGGTGCTTCCTCTAAGCTGTGCTTGAAAGTGTTTGGGCAAACATTTTAAACCCATAGCACACACATTTTTGACTCGGGGCTTACAAGGAGGATATGAACACCTCAGTTGATTTTACAGTTAGCTAGATTTAGGCTGCTCACAAAATTAAAGCTAGCAGTAGAATTTCTGCTGATGACTGTAAATAAAGTAGTAGAATTTCTCTGATGACTGTAAATAAAGTAGTAGAATTTCTACAGATGGCTGTAAATAAAGTTTAGAATTTCTACAGATGACTGTAAATAAAGTAGTAGAATTTCTACAGATGGCTGTAAATAAGTAGTAGAATTTCTACAGATGACTGTAAATAAAGTAGTAGAATTTCTACAGATGACTGTAATAAAGTAGTAGAATTTCTACGATGACTGTAAATAAAGTAGTAGAATTTCTGCAGATGACTGTAAATAAAGTAGTAGAAATTCTGTTGAGAACTTTAAATCAAGTAGTAGAAATTCTGTGAGAACTTAAATAAAGTTTTAGAATTTCTGCTGACATTTTAAATCAAGGTGTAGATGTTCTGCTAACAATTGTAGTAGAATTTCTGCTGACAAGGTTTCACAGCTCAGAGGAGAGCCATACATGTTTCCATGTAGCTGTTGTTAGCATTTGTTGTGTTTGCTGGTGTGTTGGACTTTTGTTTTGCTTCAACTCTCTACTGTTCACAATCTGTCCACAGAATATTCATTTTCTGGAAGTTTGATTGTTTTTGTTGCATGCTTCTTTTGCTTTTCCTGTTTTTGTTATCAGCTGATGCTACTGCACCCCTCATATATTGTGGTGCTATAAGGGATAGACTTACCAGCATATTAGTCTGGGGTTTGGTTGACTGTTGTTGATGGGTGTTTTCAGACACATACAACTCTTGTATTGACATCATCAAGTGCCCTGCCAACTGCAGTAGGTGTTCATGTCTCTCCACAGATCTCTGTCGTTTTGTTCTAGATCAACTCTGCTGATGATATTCCTCCATTTGATTTCATTCCATCCAGCATCATTTCTGTCTATCTGCCTCAACTTCTTCTCCAACTGATCTTTCTAGTTGTCACGATTTTTCCAATTCCTGTCTTCTCATTATATGACTTAGAATGTTGTTTATCTCTTTCTTATAGTTGCATATACTGTTCTAGTTTCATTAGCCTCTTACAGGCAATCGTTAGTTACTCTGGCAGTCCAAGGCTGTATCCACAACATTCATCTCAGGAACCACATCTCTGTTGCTTAACAGGCTCTTCCTAATGTGTTCATCCACTGCCATCCATCAGAATATGTTGTATATAACACTCCAGTATTCTTTCTGACATTCAGTGATAGTGACTTATTGCATCAGATAATTTTCTTGTCTGAAATGCAGCTTTTGCTTCACCTATTTTGCTCTAATCTCAGTTACACATCTTCCATCTGATATTATAATTGGCCCCTAGGTATTTAAATTTATCAACGTGGTTAAGCATGTTCCTTGTTATTCTGATATCACATTGTGCTGTCATCTTTTTCTTTGATATAACCATTCTACACTGCCTCATAAAATGAGTGTGAAGATCTCTTCTATCTAGAAAAGACATGGGCAAGAAGCTTTTGCCTAAATCTCTAACTTCTGTAACCTAGCATGTGTGACTTTCACTTCCCACACTTCACATTCTTTCACTTCTCAAACTACCTAAAATAGAAACCGGTATGTTCCATGTGGAGTGGCTTGCATCGCTTGAAAAGGCAAAAGGTCAAGAGCATATAGTGGATTTTCTACCCAGAGAATGCGGGATCACAAGGAAATGAACAGGCTGATAGACTGGCTTCTGTCGCAAGCCAGTTTATAACAGGAATAAGGTGGTGAAGGCTGTCTGGGCTGGGCAGAAAGTGCAGCAAAACAAACAAAGGACCCACAAATGGACAGGTTGATTCAATGCGGGAAGTGGGGGGAAGGGAAGCAGAAGGTCTGGTTGACACTCATCGGCCTGTAGAGGAAAATGCAGGCGGACATTGAGTCCGGCACCAGTAACTTCAATTCAATGGGAAATGTTGGTTGGATACTGATGAATGAGACAGAGTACTTCTGAGAATGTCCCTCGGGGCAGTGATGTTGATTCTTGATTCTCAAGTTTCATAGTAACATCTTAAGTCCCTGTGATGATTTAGACAATCAACACCCACGTTTTGCATTCACCTCTTGGAGAACTTACAAGCATGACGATCAGCACTGGCTGGGTGATGTGGTCAGTATGCCACTGGCTGGGTTCTGTGGTCAGTATGCCACTGGCTATCTCTACTCCCCAGAACATTTTCTGGTACCAGTTTCTTTAGGCTGGGTCGACCTGAAAGCCTGGGTCAATTTCTAAACAAATTCCTGCCGTGAAGGAGATTTGAACACTCAACCATGGGCTGGCAGGGAAGCCTGCCTAGCCTCTGCGCTACCACTTCAGGGCTTGCCTAGAATGTGGGTGGCAGGCAATTTTCTAAGGCAGTCTGCGTGGTACTGGTCACACCATTGAGCACCATATGGACAAGGAAGTATGGTCCACGACCATACAGCCCATCAGAGCCGTGGTAGCGCAACTTGTCTTCTGGCCAGGTAGTACTGTGCCAAGTCTCATACATGATGGGATTGTCTGGTACGTGACTACATGGTCCTGGCTCAATCAAGCCTCATAAAATGGGGATCAGGAACATTGTCTCGTATAATGGGGATAAGAAAATTGTGTCTTAAAATGGGGATCAGAAAAAATTGTCTCGTAAAATTGGGATAAGAAAATTTTCCCTTAAAATGGGGGATCAGGAACATTGTCTCGTAAAATAGAGATCAGAAAAATTGTCTCGGAAAATTGGGATCAGAAAAATTGTCTCTTAAAATGGGGAACATTGTCTGGGGAGTAAGGGTGGCTGGAGGGATACTGACCACATCATCATCAAGCGCCAGGTGGTCTAAGAATGGGGACCTAGAATCATATCTTCAACACGCCAGAAAGCAGTGAAACAGGGTCTTTAACTTGTGAATTTAACCTTATGCCTAATGCATCATATGAACTTGTGTTTAATATGTCATGTGAACTTCATGCCTATTACGTCATGTGAACTGACTTTATGCCTAATATGTCATGCTAACTTGACCTCATGCCTAATGTCATGTGAACTGACCTTACACCTAATATGTCATTTGAACTGACCTTACACCTAATATATCATGTGAACTTGACCTTATACCTAATATGTTATGCTAATTTGACCTCATGCCTAATACATCATGTGAACTGACCTTACACCTAATATGTCATGTGAACTTAACCTTACACCTAAGATGTAATGATGGCATTGAGACAAGGTCCTTGTGTTTGCATCATTTACCTCTACATCCCTGCTGGCATTAGCTGTTTCTCAATACCCCCCTTCCATTCATTATTATTGTAATTTCTTTTAAGTTCCCATAGCAAGTAGTGTCCTTATTTTACTACCTTGTGGTACAAATATCATCTTCTGGCATTGGAGTGTGAATACACAGAGATTGCCTATTAGGAATTAGGGTGAGGTTAGATAGCCTTTCTAGGGGAGTTGTGGCAGTTAGGCTATGGAGTCCATTGCAGGGTCAGATGTTACCGGTTTCGATCTCAGATCAAGGTTGGACATTTTTTCAAGAGTTGAGTTGAGCTAAGAACTGACAACATTGCACTCAGGACATTCCCATACATGCTCCGTCCCCTCGCTCAACAGCCAGCAAAGAGTCAAACTACTAATCGTTCCCACCACTATCTGATTGAAAGTTCTCCTGGTCTCTCCTCTAGTTTTGAGATTCTTCCAGAACCCCTGCCGATCCCCCGCAATCTTATTATTTCCACATACGGGTTCTCAATCTGCTCCCCCGCCTTCTCCACCTGGTGCCACAGGCGCACGACCACCTCTCCCTTGTCCATTGGTAGTCTACCACCAAGAGGTGCATTCCCTGCCAACTTATCAAGCCTGTTCATTCCCCCACACTCTGGCATGGCCAGGGCAAGAACCACTGGCATCTAATGGTATTCACCCCCTCCCCTCCTCCGATCTCTTGGGTAGTCATGTCTGATACCTAGCATTTTCTGATAGGGTGTGAAAAGGCATTGTGACTGCAAGTTGTGCATGTTAAACATTCCACAGCAGTAGGAAATTGTAAATAGTAGACCATAAGGCAGTGCCCTGGCAGAGTTGTTAGGAAAGCAAACTTACTCATGGGCAGTTAGAGACTGTTAGTCCAGTTGGGAAGTTAAAAGCCTTATGCTGGTGCAAGGAAATGCAACCTAAAGACTAAATGGCATAGCAGAGCAGACCAGGGCCCTAAGCCTGGTCGGCAGCTGGTTTATGATCAATGTTCTTACAGGCGGACAGTTAGAATATTGCTTTGCTGATCCAGCAGCTTCTGCAGCTAGTCTTGTTCCAGATGTATTGGTGTTACCTTTCCTCTGGAGTAAACTAGTCTGTCAGGTTGAGAGAGGGATCATGCTGCATGGGCAACACATGGTCTCTACAATTCAGCCCAGGCTTTGTGTTATGGAGAGGTATAACTCCATCCCTGGTCCCTGCTTTGGGTTTTAGGTAATATAAGCTTTCTCCATGTCATTATATTTGGCTAGATAAGCATTTCTCCATGTGATTATATTTGGCTGGATAAGCATTTCTCTGCACCATTATATTTGGCTAGATAAGCATTTCTCTGTGTCATTATATTTGGCTAGATAAAATTTCTCTGTGTCATTATATTTGGCTAGATTAGCAGTTCTCTGCATCATTATATTTGGCTAGATTAGCATTTCTCCCTGTCAGTATATTTGGCTAAATTGAACATTTCTCCTGCTTTATATTTGGGCTAGGATAAGCATTTCTCCCTGTCTTTATATTTGGCTAGATAAGCATTTCTCCCTGTTATTATATTTGGCTGGATAAGCATTTCTCCACGTCATTATATTGTGGGGCTACTGACCTAGAGCAGTGTTGATTTCCATTGTTAGTCACATCAGTACACTGTCAGGTTTGCAGTTCACTTCGGCACTCTGTGGCAGATCTGCGTTTAGTCACCAAAACACATTGACAGTTCTGTTTTTATTCAACCTGACACTCTGTGACAGATCTGTTTTAGTCACTATGTTGTAATGTGACAGATCTGTTTTTGGTCACCATGACACTAATGGATCTGTTTTTATTCACCATGACACACCGTGACATCTGTTTTAGTCACTTAGGATACACTGTTAGGGTCTGGTTTTAGTCACCATGACAGCGTGACAGATCTGTTTTTTAGTCACCATGAAATACTGGTGGTGGATCTGTTTAGTCACACACTGGGATGGATCTGTTCCATAGTCACACACTTTGATGGGTCTGTTTTTAGTCACTGTTGAGTTTGTGTTTGATCATGAAGACAAACAGACAAATCTGTGTTTAGTCACTGTAATATAACTATTTTAGATTTGCTTACAGGCACCTCAACCATCATGGCTCATAGTAACATTTTGTTACAAGTTTGTTTCTGTCAGTCTTGTAGACATGGCTATGGGGTTGACTTAGTTCCGTAAGACATGTCATGGGGTGCGAGTTGTGCCTTAGTTCTGTAAGACATGGGCATGCGGTTGGATTTAGTCCTGTAAGACAGGGTCATGCGAGTGATTGTGTCCTGTGAAGACATGGTCATGAGGTGATTAGTTCCTGTATAAGACATCGGTCATGAGGTGATTAGTGTCGGTAAGACATGTCATGAGGTTGATTTAGTTCCTGTAGATGTGGTCATGAGGTGATTAGTCCTGTAAGACAGAGTCATGAGGTGTATGTAGTTCTGTAGACATGTCATGAGGTTGAGTGGGTCTGTAAGACCTGGTCATGAGGTTGGATTGTAGTCTGTAAGACATGTCATGAGGTTGATTTAGTTCCTGTAAGAGTCGTGGTCATGAGGTTGATGTAGTTCCTGTAGAAATGGTCATGCGGTGATATAGGTCCTGTAAGACATGGTCATGCGGTGAATTTGAGTCTCCGTACAGACATGGCCATGGGGTGACTGAGTCCTGTAGACATGGTCATGGGTTGACTTTGTTCCTGTAAGACACGGTCATGGGGTTGACTAGTTCTGAAGCATGGTATGGGTTGACTTTGTCTGTAAGACATGGTCATGGGGTTGACTGTTCCTGTAAGACACGGTCATGGGTTGACTTAGTTCCTGTAAGACATGGTCATGGGGTGACTTAGTTCGTTAAGACATGGTCATGAGGTTGACTTAGTTCTGTAAGACATGGTCATGGGGTTGACTTTGTTCCTGTAAGACAGGTCATGAGGTTGACTTAGTTCCTGTAGACATGGTCAGGGGTTGACATTGTCCTGTAGACACGGTCATGGGTTGACTTAGTTCCTGTGAGACACGGTCATGGGGTTGACTTAGTTCCTGTAAGACATGTCATGGGGTTGTACTTTGTTCCTGTAAGACACGGTCATGGGGTTGACTTAGTTCCTGTAAGACATGGTCCTGGGGTTGACTTCGTTCTTGTAAGACATGGTCATGGGGTTGACTTTGTTCTGTAAGGACACGGTCTGGGGTTGAACTTAGTTCTGTAAGACATGGTCATGGGGTTGACTTAGTTCCTGTAAGACATGGTCATGGGGTTGACTTAGTTCCTGTAAGACATGGTCGGGGTTGACTTAGTTCCTGTAAGACATGTTCATGGGGTGACTTCTTTCCTGTAAGACATGGTCATGGGGTTGACTTAGTTCCTGTAAGACATGGTCATTAGGTTGACTTAGTTCCTGTAAGACATGGTCATGGTGGTTGACTTAGTTCCTGTAAGACATGGTCATGGGGTTGACTTTGTTCCTGTAAGACATGGTTGGGGGTTGACTTAGTTCCTGTAAGACCTGGTCATGGGGTTGACTTAGTTCCTTTAAGAGTTGGTCATGGGTTGACTTAGTTCCTGTAAGACATGGTCATGGGGTTGCTTAGTTCCTGTAAGACATGGTCATTAGGTTGACTTAGTTCCTGTAAGACATAGTCATGATGTTGACTTAGTTCCTGTAAGACATGGTCATGAGGTTGATTTAGTTCCTGTAAGACATGGTCATGAGGTTGATTTAGTTCCTGTAAGACACGGTCGGGGTTGACTTAGTTCCTGTAAGGACCATGGTCATGAGGTTGAGTTAGTTCCTGTAAGACATGGTCATGAGGTTGATTTAGTTCCTGTAAGACATGGTCATGAGGTTGATTTAGTTCCTGTAAGACATGGTCATGAGGTTGATTTAGTTCCTGTAAGATGTGGTCATGAGGTTGATTTAGTTCCTGTAAGACATGGTCATGAGGTTGATTTAGTTCCTGTACGACATGGTCATGAGGTTGATTTAGTTCCTGTAGAGACATGGCTATGGGGTTGACTTAGTTCCTGTAAGACATGGTCATGGGGTTGACTTTGTTCCTGTAAGACACTGGTCATGGGGTTGACTTATTTCCTGTAAGACATGGTCATGGGGTTGACTTTGTTCCTGTAAGACTATGGTCATGGGGTTGACTTTAGTTCCTGTAAGACACGGGTCATGGGGTTGACTTAGTTCCTGTAGACATGGTCATGGGGTTGACTTAGTCCTGTAAGACATGGTCATGGGGTTTGACTTAGTTCCTGTAAGACATGGTCATGGGGTTGACTTAGTTCCTGTAAGACATGGTCATGTGATTGACTTAGTTCCTGTAAGACATGGTCATGGGGTTGACTTAGTTCCTGTAAGACATGGTCATGGGGTTGACTTTGTTCCTGTAAGACATGGTCATGAGGTTGACTTAGTTCCTGTAAGACATGGTCATGGGGTTGACATTGTTCCTGTAAGACACGGTCATGGGGTTGACTTAGTTCCTGTAAGACACGGTCATGGGGTTGACTTAGTTCCTGTAAGACATGGTCATGGGATTGACTTTGTTCCTGTAAGACACGGTCATGGGGTTGACTTAGTTCCTGTAAGACATGGTCATGGGGTTGACTTCGTTCTTGTAAGACATGGTCATGGGGTTGACTTTGTTCCTGTAAGACACGGTCGGGGTTGACTTAGTTCCTGTAAGACATGGTCATGGGGTTGACTTAGTTCCTGTAAGACATGGTCATGGGGTTGACTTAGTTCCTGTAAGACATGGTCGGGGTTGACTTAGTTCCTGTAAGACATGGTCATGGGGTTGACTTCGTTCATGTAAGACATGGTCATGGGGTTGACTTAGTTCCTGTAAGACATGGTCATTAGGTTGACTTAGTTCCTGTAAGACATGGTCATCGGGTTGACTTAGTTCCTGTAAGACATGGTCATGGGGTTGACTTTGTTCCTGTAAGACATGGTTGGGGGTTGACTTAGTTCCTGTACGCCATGGTCATGGGGTTGACTTAGTTCCTTTAAGAGTTGGTCATGGGGTTGGACTTAGTCCTGTAAGACATGGTCATGGGGTTGATTTAGTTCCTGTAAGACATGGTCATTAGGTTGACTTAGTTCCTGTAAGGACATGGTCCATGATGTGACTTAGTTCCTTTAAGAGTTGGTCATGGGGTTGACTTAGTTCCTGTAAGACATAGTCATGGGGTTGACTTAGTTCTGTAGACATGGTCATGGGGGTTGACTTAGTTCCTGTAAGACATGGCCATGGGGTTGACCTTAGTTCCTGTAAGACATGGCCATGGGGTTGACTTAGTTCCTGTAAGACATGGTCATGGGGTTGACTTAGTTCCTGTAAGACATGGTCATGGGGTTGACTTTGTTCCTGTAATACATGGTCATGGGGTTGACTTAGTTCCTGTAAGACATGGTCATTAGGTTGACTTAGTTCCTTTAAGAGTTGGTCATGGGGTTGACTTAGTTCCTGTAAGACATGGTCATGGGGTTGACTTAGTTCCTGTAAGATATGGTCATTGAGTTGACTTAGTTCCTTTAAGAGTTGGTCATGGTGTTGACTTAGTTCCTGTAAGACATGGTCATGGGGTTGACTTAGTTCCTGTAAGACATGGTCATGGGGTTGACTTAGTTCCTGTATGACATGGTCATGGGGTTGACTTAGTTCCTGTAAGACATGGTCATTAGGTTGACTTAGTTCCTGTAAGACATGGTCATGGGGTTGATTTAGTTCCTGTAAGACATGGTCATTAGGTTGACTTAGTTCCTGTAAGACATAGTCATGATGTTGATTTAGTTCCTGTAAGACATGGTCATGAGGTTTATTTAGTTCCTGTAAGACACGGTCGGGGTTGACTTAGTTCCTGTAAGACATGGTCATGAGGTTGAGTTAGTTCCTGTAAGACATGGTCATGAGGTTGAGTTAGTTCCTGTAAGACATGGTCATGAGGTTGATTTAGTTCCTGTAAGACATGGTCATGAGGTTGATTTAGTTCCTGTAAGATGTGGTCATGAGGTTGATTTAGTTCCTGTAAGACATGGTCATGAGGTTGATTTAGTTCCTGTAAGACATGGTCATGAGGTTGATTTAGTTCCTGTAAGACATGGCCATGGGGTTGACTTAGTTCCTGTAAGATATGGTCATGGGGTTGACTTTGTTCCTGTAAGACACGGTCATGGGGTTGACTTATTTCCTGTAAGACATGGTCATGGGGTTGACTTTGTTCCTGTAAGACATGGTCATGGGGTTGACTTTGTTCCTGCAAGACACGGTCATGGGGTTGACTTTGTTCCTGTAAGACACGGTCATGGGGTTGACTTAGTTCCTGTAAGACATGGTCATGGGGTTGACTTAGTTCCTGTAAGACATGGTCATGGGGTTGACTTAGTTCCTGTAAGACATGGTCATGGGGTTGACTTAGTTCCTGTAAGACATGGTCATGAGGTTGACTTAGTTCCTGTAAGACACGGTCATGGGGTTGACTTAGTTCCTGTAAGACACGGTCATGGGGTTGACTTAGTTCCTGTAAGACACAGTCATGGGGTTGACTTTGTTCCTGTAAGACACGGTCATGGGGTTGACTTAGTTCCTGTAAGACATGGTCATGGGGTTGACTTCGTTCTTGTAAGACATGGTCATGGGGTTGACTTTGTTCCTGTAAGACACGGTCGGGGTTGACTTAGTTCCTGTAAGACATGGTCATGGGGTTGACTTAGTTCCTGTAAGACATGGTCATGGGGTTGACTTAGTTCCTGTAAGACATGGTCGGGGTTGACTTAGTTCCTGTAAGACATGGTCATGGGGTTGACTTCGTTCCTGTAAGACATGGTCATGGGGTTGACTTAGTTCCTGTAAGACATGGTCATGGGGTTGACTTAGTTCCTGTAAGACATGGTCATGGGGTTGACTTAGTTCCTGTAAGACATGGTCATGGGGTTGACTTAGTTCCTGTAAGACATGGTCATGGGGTTGACTTTGTTCCTGTAAGACATGGTTGGGGGTTGACTTAGTTCCTGTAAGACATGGTCATGGGGTTGACTTAGTTCCTTTAAGAGTTGGTCATGGGGTTGACTTAGTTCCTGTAAGACATGGTCATGGGGTTGATTTAGTTCCTGTAAGACATGGTCATGATGTTGACTTAGTTCCTGTAAGACATGGTCATGATGTTGACTTAGTTCCTTTAAGAGTTGGTCATGGGGTTGACTTAGTTCCTGTAAGACATAGTCATTGGGTTGACTTAGTTCCTGTAAGACATGGTCATGGGGTTGACTTAGTTCCTGTAAGACATGGCCATGGGGTTGACTTAGTTCCTGTAAGACATGGTCATGGGGTTGACTTAGTTCCTGTAAGACATGGTCATGGGGTTGACTTAGTTCCTGTAAGACATGGTCATGGGGTTGACTTTGTTCCTGTAAGACATGGTCATGGGGTTGACTTAGTTCCTGTAAGACATGGTCATTAGGTTGACTTAGTTCCTTTAAGAGTTGGTCATGGGGTTGACTTAGTTCCTGTAAGATATGGTCATTGAGTTGACTTAGTTCCTTTAAGAGTTGGTCATGGTGTTGACTTAGTTCCTGTAAGACATGGTCATGGGGTTGACTTAGTTCCTGTAAGACATGGTCATGGGGTTGACTTAGTTCCTGTATGACATGGTCATGGGGTTGACTTAGTTCCTGTAAGACATGGTCATTAGGTTGACTTAGTTCCTGTAAGACATGGTCATGGGGTTGACTTAGTTCCTGTAAGACATGGTCATGGGGTTGACTTAGTTCCTGTAAGACATGGTCATGGGGTTGACTTAGTTCCTGTAAGACATGGTCATGGGGTTGACTTAGTTCCTGTAAGACATGGTCATGGGGTTGACTTAGTTCCTGTAAGACATGGTCATGAGGTTGACTTAGTTCCTGTAAGACATGGTCATGAGGTTGACTTTGTTCCTGTAAGACACGGTCATGGGGGTTGACTTAGTTCCTGTAAGACATGGTCATGGGGTTGACTTAGTTCCTGTAAGACATGGTCATGGGGTTGACTTAGTTCCTGTGAGACATGGTCATGGGGTTGACTTAGTTCCTGTAAGACATGGTTGGGGGTTGACTTAGTTCCTGTAAGACATGGTCATGGTGTTGACTTAGTTCCTGTAAGACATGGTCATGGGGTTGACTTTGTTCCTGTAAGACATGGTTGGGAGTTGACTTAGTTCCTGTAAGACATGGTCATGGGGTTGACTTAGTTCCTCTAAGATATGGCCATCGGGGTTGAATTTAGTACCTGTAAGACATGGTCATGGGGTTGACTTAGTTCCTGTAAGACATGGTCATGAGGTTGACTTAGTTCCTGTAAGACATGGTCATGAGGTTGACTTAGTTCTGTAAGACAGGCCATGGGGTTGATTTAGTTCCTGTAGACATGTCATTGGTTGACTTAGTTCCTGTAAGACATGGCCATGGGGTGACTTTGTTCTGTAAGACACGGTCATGGGGTTGACTTAGTCTCCTGTAAGACATGGTCATGGGGTTGACTTAGTTCCTGTAAGCATGGTCATGGGGTGACTTTGTTACTGTAAGACACGGTCATGGGGTTGATTAGTTCCTGTAAGACATGGTCATGGGGTTGACTTAGTTCCTGTAAGAACATGGTCATGGGGTTGACTTAGTCCTGTAAGACATGGTCACGATGTTGACTTAGTTCCTTTTAAGGAGTTGGTCATGGGGTTGACTTAGTTCCTGTAAGACTCTGTTCATGGGGTTGACTTAGTTCCTGTAAAGACATGGTCATTGGGTTGACTTAGTTCCTGTAAGACATGGTCATGGGGTGACTTAGTTTTCTAGTAAGACATGGCCATGGGGTTGACTTAGTTCCTGTAAGACATGGTCATGGGGTGACTTAGTTCCTGTAAGACATGGTCATGGGATTGACTTTGTTCTTCCTGTACGACATGATCATGGGGTTGACTTAGTTCCTGTAAGACATGGTCATTAGGTTGACTTAGTTCCTTTAAGAGTTGGTCATGGGGTGACTTAGTCCTGTAAGACAGGTCATGGGGTTGACTTAGTTCCTGTAAGATATGGTCATTGGGTTGACTTAGTTCCCTTTAAGAGTTGGTCATGGGGTTGACCTTAGTTCCTGTAAGACATGGTCATGGGGTTGACTTCAGTTCCTGTACAGACATGGTCATGGGGTTGACTTAGTTCCTGTAAGACATGGTCATGGGGGTGACTTAGTTCCTGTAATACATGGTCATGGGGTTGACTTAGTTCCTGTAAGACATGGTCATGGGGTTGACTTAGTTCTGTATAGGACATGGGTCATGAGGTGACTTAGTTTCCTGTAAGACATGGTCATGGGGTTGACTTTAGTCCCTGCTAAGACATGGGTCATGGGGTTGACTTAGTTCCTGTAAGACACGGTCATGGGGTGGACTTAGTTCCTGTAAGGACATGGTCATGGGGTTGACTTAGTTCCTGTAAGACATGGTCATGGGGTTGACTTAGTTCCTGTAAGACATGGTCATTCGGTTGACTTAGTTCCTGTAAGACATGGTCAGGGGTTGATTATTGTTCCTGTATAGACTATGGTCATGGGGTTGACTCTAGTTTCCTGTAAGACATGATCATGGGGTTTGACTTAGTCTGTAAGACACGGTCAGGGTTGACTTAGTTCCTGTAAGACATGGTTGGGTTTGACTTAGTTCCTGTAAGACATGGTATGGGGTTGACTTAGTTTCCTGTAAGACATGGTCATGGGGTTGACTTAGTTCCTGTAAGACATGGTTGGGGGCTGACTTAGTTCCTGTAAGACATGGTCATGGGGTTGACTTAGTTCCTGTAAGACATGGTCATGGGGTTGACTTAGTTCCTGTAAGGACATGGTCATGGGGTTTGACTTAGTTCCTGTAAGACATGGTCATGGGTTGACTTAGTTCCTGTAAGATATGGTCATGGGGTTGACTTAGTTCCTGTAAGACAATGGCTATGGGGTTGACTTAGTTCCTGTAAGACATGGTCAGGGGGTTGACTTAGTTCCTGTAAGACATGGCTATGGGGTTGACTTAGTTCCTGTAAGATATGGCCATGGGGTTGACCTAGTTCCTTTAAGAGTTGGTCATTGGTTTGACTTAGTTCCTGTAAGACGCGATCATGGGGTTGACTTAATTCACATAAGACCTATTCATTGGGTTGTTGTTAATTCCTATAAGACACATCATGGTGTTGTGTTTCTTGTAAGACACCAACAGGTCATCTCTGTTCAGCTGTTGGTATTGTCATTTGGAAGCATACCGTCTATTATTATTCCAGGTAGGGGAAACGTGTGGGTTTATTATGCCTTTCAGGCAGATGTTATATTGATATTATACTTCCCACTCTTTTCTTAGGGATTTACATTCATTTAATATATTGAGGAAAAAGAATATGCTTGAAATTACAGATAAAGTATATTTACTTATTATTTTGTTATTTGGTTGCTTGCTTGGTTGGATAGTTGGGTGGTTGGTTTATCATTTAGTAGTTCCTTTGTTGGTTGGTTGTTTGGTTGGTTTGGTCTAACCTGCACAATTCGCGGCGACTGCACTAGCCAGGCGGCCTTAATTCCTCAGGCTCTAGACAATCCTGCCTTACACCCCAAGGTACTATAGGCAGTAGTGGCAGTATATATATGTCCAGTATTTATACTGTATTGGTAGCTTGCTGACCCAGTGGTCATGGATTTACATCTAAAAAGGGGTTGGGGGCGCAATTCATATTCCTGTATACTGCATTTAAAACACAAGTTGTGGGCGATTTGGTAGCAGACCACCTTGCATTGGCTTTTATAAAATGGTATGAGTGCAGGTCATTCAGAAAGCGATGGTACACTACTGAATGTAAACTTGCCAAGAAATCACAAACAGCCAAAAATGCTGGGGGTTGACTGCGACGTCCTGTAAAGGATATGCAGCTAACTTGAACTGACCTGGGCTCCAGTCGACTCGGCCTAACATAGGAACTAGGTCATGCCTTAGGAGGTCAAGGCAGCCGGCTTAGCACTGACCCTATGACCCCACCAAGAGCTGATTGGTTTATACAAATATAGGTCTAGCTTTATAAGCCCAACACTCCTTGAGGCGTGTAGAAGGGTCTTGTACATGTTACTGATCCATCCATCCATCATGTGCCATGCCGATAAGCTTGGGCGGTCATGTTCTGCCATCTCACTCGATCACCAGAGTCGTGGATCATCTCCGTGTTCCTGTCTCGACCATGCTACTGATACTGTTTGCTATATCTCACTAGTGAGATTTAGCAGATGGTTTGTTTTGCTGTATCCTAATGGAATCTTACCATATCTTTTTTCGTGTTTCATGTTGTTTTGTTATATCCTGTTGCGGTAAACATTTTCATTATTAGCTTATTTGATGAATACGTTAGAGATTGGCATAACCGGATGGATAAGATCACTCGTTCTTAAATATCCAGTGTGCTGAAGCTGAGGTAGCGAGTTCAACCCCTGCACCGGTCAGTTGGACTAAAGTGTTGACTTCTTGTCCTGGACTTCAGGACGTAAATTACAAGTACCTCTGAAGTTGGAGTGGGTTCGCCTGATAGCGAGGGAGACTGGTAATAAAGAAAGCTAATCCACACGCAAAAATCAGTCCAGTTCACTAGATGTAGAATCACCTGTATGGACTGCGCTTGAGTCAGTCCAAAGTGAGCGATCGGAATATTTAAAAAAAATGAAAAATGAATGTGTTTACATAGTCTGCCATTCTGTAATGAATGAGTTTATAGTCTGCCATTCTGTAATGAATGAGTTTACATAGTCTGCCATTCTGTAATGAATGAGTTTACATAGTCTGCCATTCTGTTATGAATGAGTTTACATAGTCTGCCATTCTGTAATGAGTGAGTTTACATAGTCTGCCATTCTGTAATGAATGAGTTTACCTAGTCTGCCATTCTGTAATGAGTGAGTTTACATAGTCTGCCATTCTGTAATGAGTGAGTTTACATAGTCTGCCATTTTGTTTCCTTTCTTGCAGATTATAGATGACAGTCAGGTGGGTGACCTTGGCCTGGGAATGTCAAACCATGACCAGATGACTATCTTTCCAACACGAGTCAACCTGCCGGGGGTGAAAGGGGAAAAAGTCTAGGCATACGAGAGCTGTACATACTGCCAGGATGGTGTGTGTGCAGTGGTTGAGCCAGGAATCGTGATTACTGTTGTCACTTGACAATGGGTTGCTTCTTTCTGTGCAGGAATTTTGTGTGTGCAAATCTCTTCATATGCAATTGGCTTGAACATTTTTGTTCTGTGAAAATCTAGGCCATTTTATGTCACTGGTAGTTAGGACATACACAGGATTGCTTGATTTCATATTTAGCTTCTGAGTAGGATATTAGATGAATTAATTGGTAGTTTATATGTAGGACATTAGATGAATTAATTGGTATTTATATGCAGGACATTAGATTAATTAATTGTTAGTTTATATGTTGGACATTAGATGAATTAATTGTTAGTTTATACATAGGACATTGAGTAATTTCATAGTTGATGATTTAATAGTTCATCTGTAGGACATTAGGTGATTAAATAACGTGTAGAACATTTGGTAGTTACGCAGTTCAAATGTAGGACATCGTTGGTTAGGTGCATGTCCTTTACAGGACGTTGCAGTCAACACCCATATTTGTTCGCTGTTTGTAATTTTCTAGGCAATTGTAAATTCAGCAGTTTGCCATAGCTGTGTCAATGGCCGACACTCATACCTTTGTGAAAGTCAATGCAAAGCAGTCTGCTGCAAAATCACATGTGGCTGAGTTTGAACTTGGCATGTCATAATTGTGAAACTGCGTTCACTGTCCCCCAAGCCACAGACAGCAGCATGTAAGGTTACTTCACATTTCATATGTACTATGGTATGCCCATACATACATTATTACATGACGATATATTTAACAGTTCTGATTGTTAGGACAAGAGTGACATTTTACAGATGACTTGCTACATGGTGATGGTGAATAATTAGGTTATTGGTAGGTCATTATGTGACCAGCTAATCAATACTTAGGACATTGTGTGAAGTAATACATTCATATTCAGGGCAGTGGATGAATTAACAGTTATTTCATAGAACATGGCAAGACATGTCTGGGAACAGGACATAATCATTGTAGACATTCTCTGTCTCAGGAAAGGAAGAACTGAGGTTCAAATTTGACAGCATACTGGATCAGGCATCAGCAACCTACGGCATGCATGCCAGTTGTGGCACATGGAACAATTTTCAGTGGCACGCTTAATGAATTTAAATACATCATATGATTTGAAAATTCAATTTGTAATGAATTAGAAGCATACCATTCTTTATAAACTATTCTTGTTTTTACATACCTTCAAAGTGTTAGACATTGGATGTGAGGTAAGTAAGTGTCCAGCAATGATGACTGACACTGATGGAGTTCTTTTTCCATCCTATACTTCCCCTCTCTCCCGAACACCTCCACAACTAACTCCACATTTCTCTCATACCCATGCCAATACAGTCCGTTGACAGTATCACAACAGCTGGTTTGTTATTAGGTAAAACGTTGCTATTAATATGACTCAAAAACTTGGCATACGCACATTATAAGACTTTAGGACACACAATTATGGATTAGACCATGGGGGATTTAGGTTGCACACTGAGTGAATTTGCTTCAGCACAAACCACACAAAGGTACTGACACCTTTACTAGACAGTACAAAAGAAGGAAAGCTGTAGACACACTGAGTGAATTTGCTTCGGCACAAACCACACAAAGGTACTAACACCTTTACTAGACAATACAAAAGAAGGAAAGCTGTAGACACGTGTATGTTTTGATTTTGTTTTGCTGTTTGCTTTGAACTCCAGTGTAGTCCATGCATGTGCTACTGCTGCTGGTGCACTGGACTGATATTTGCGTGTAGATTAGCTTTCTCCGTTACCAGTGTCCCTTACCACCTGTTGAACTGACTCTGTCTTCTGAGGTAGTTGCAGTTGAAATCGCCAAGTCCAGGATTAGAAGTCAGCTTTTTAATTTCAAGTGGCTGGTGTAAGGGTTAGGCAAAATATAGCACACCTGCTACTTCGGCATCAGCACACTGGAAGTTTAAGAGCAAGCACCCTTTCCCATTCAGCCATGCTGACCTCTAGACACTGTTTAATGTTACACTCTTCACTTCATTTGATTCTGTTTGTGTTGCCAAATGAAACAATTGTATATAAACCATATCTAAAAGTGGCTAGATTATTTTAGCCATCGTGGCTGTGATGTATTATCCTGTATTTCTGTAGCTTTCCTTTATTTTCCGTTGTCTGTTGTGTCCTGTGATTTCTATGTCTTTATTGTATTTTGAGTGCTAATGATTGGTTATTTATCATCTGCATTTATTACTAGAATGACCCCAAGATTATCTTTTGTTTGAAAATTTAATATTATTTAGTAAATTAAATATCAAATTACCCTATTCAGCCTTTAATAAGATTACAAAAGGCCTTTTAAGTGAGTTGTTAGTTTCCAGTTCTCTTCTTTAGCTGGTATTTATTTTTGTTCAGTTGCCTCTTTCTCTTTTTGGATGATGGTCCTGGAAAGGGCTAGCCCTTAGAAGTACCCATCTCCTGCTTGTCGTTGTTCTGTTTTAGTTGCCAAATTACTATTTTCATCCTGTGTAAGATGGTGTGCTGTCTGCTATACCTAGTCAGATGAAGAATTCTTGAGTATTGCCTAGTATCTGTTGTAACATGGCTACAAATGATGGGCAGTTTTGTGGAAGTACAGGTGAGTTAACTGAAGCCTCGGAAATGTGGATGTTAGCACTACCATCAGCAGACACAATGAGTCTTAAATGAGATCTTGACAGAAAGAGACTCTGCCCAGACATCAGTATGACGGTTGACATTATTTGATAACATTGTCATCATGTGTCATGTTGATAAATATGGGATCAATTGTTAAAATAATGGACATTGTCAAGTTTAGCAAAATATAATACACTGTCCAGTCTAGCAAAATATAGCACTGAGTCCAATTTAACAAAATATAGCATACTTTCCAGTTTAACAAAATATAGTACACTGTCCAGTCTTGCAAAATATAGCACTCTGTCCGGTTTAACAAAATATAGCATAATTTCCAGTTTAACAAAATTTAGTACACTGTCCAGTTTAGTCAAATATAGTACACTCCAGTATAGCACAATGCCCAGTGTAACAAAATATAGCACACTGTCCAGTCTAGCAAAATATAGCACACTGTCCAGTTTAACAATATTTAGCACACTGTCCAGTCTAGCAAATTAATGCACACTGTCTAGTTTAGCCAAATATAGCATGCGCCAGTATAGCACACTGTCCAGTTTAACAAAATATAGCACACTGTCCAGTTTAACAATATTTAGCACACTGTCCAGTCTAGCAAAATAATGCACACTGTCTAGTTTAGCCAAATATAGCACACTACCTAGTCTAGCCAAATATAGCACACTACCTAGTCTAGCCAAATGTCGTAGACAGCAAAGTTGTTTCCAGTGTTAACTTGACCTGTTTGTATATATTTACCAGTTTTGTTAACAAAATGTGTTGCTTCTAATCATCAATTGTTTTGCCCTTCCAGGTATTGGCAACCATGTTGCTGCACACCCATGTTTCTGAGAATGTGAATTTATGTGCTTGCGTATTACTGTTCAACTTTCCGTTTTGTATATGTGTTATGATCATATACATTACATATGCTTAAAGTCCGAGTTTTAGATCTTGGACATCGACTGTGATATCTCAAGGTGTATTGATTAGTAGACATACTGAAACAGGAATGCGGATTATATTAGACATGCGCTGTCAATTATATGTATTCAAAACCATGTTTTCCCGTAGTTAATTTGAGCAGCGAAGACACAAGAAATAGATTGCACAGTTTATTGCCTGGAATATTTTGCTGTATCTCGTCAGTTGCATACTGCAGATTTCACAAAAACAACGCGATAAGATGAACCCCTCAAGCTGAAATATGTAACATACATATTCCTACAGTGTTGTATATTTCAGGTGAAGGATTTATCTTATTGCTATAGTTTATGTTGTGTGAATTCTGCAGTATGCGCCTGATGAAATGTGACAGGCAAATTGTGCAATTTATTGTTTATGTGTTCGGTGTTCAAATTACATGTATGTCATTACTTACTATATGTATGTTGTCTGTATATGTATCTTGTTCCTAGATGTATGTTTTATATATTGTATTTATTGTTATTACAATTTGCGTGAGAAATCATTTCTAATATATTAATTACACTTGTTTTTATATGAGTATATTTAGAGTATAGTTTCTGAAATTATTATGTCTTGTTTAAGGTACATTACATACATCTTTCAAAAATGATTCTCTCTTGAAAACCATACGAGATGAGTTAAGTATACTTATAGTATATTTTCCTAAATTAATATTATTTTGTTGATTACGTTACACAGTTTCTTTAAATTTTTCTATCTTGAAAAGCATACGAGATGGGCTTACTATACTTATAGTATAGTTTATGAAATTAATATTCATTGTTTAATATATTACACAAATTTCTTTAAATTGTTCTATCTTGAAAAGCATACAAGATGAGTTTAGTATACTTATAGTATATTTTCTTAAATTATAATTTCTTTTTCAAATACCTATAACGTACATTTTTTAATGATGATTCTCTCTTGAAAACCATACGAGATGAGTTTAGTATACGTATAGTGTAGTTTCTGATATTAATATGTCTTGTTTAATATATTACATACAATTTTTGTGACTGTTCTATTTTGAAAATCATATGAGATAGTTTTACTTTAGAAAATGTATATATTTAGATGGAGCTGCATAGGGTAGCTAAATATATGAGTTGGTTGAGTGCCTGTAGCCAAATAGAGGATAAAGTATGAAAGAAGAAGATTGGTATATTCAGTACTCAACCTTTCAACATCCGGAGAACAAGAGGCCTCGTCAACCAACACTGAACTGGCACTATTAGCCACTGGACACTGGTGCATATGTTGGGGGGAGGATCTGAGCCCCTATGGACTTGTCCAGAGTGCAAGGATGATATCCCAACAGATTTATATTCAGATTTATTCCTTTCTTTAGATTTTTTCATTGTCTGGTTATATAATAATAATAAATCAATTGATAAATGTCAGATTGTGACCCCTTGTGTGCCAGACGTTTATCCCATGTATATCAGATTGTGGCCCCTTTTATACTAGTAATAGCCCCTACTGTGCCAGATTGGCCCTGTGGCTTTTCATATCAGACCCATATCTCTTATATATCAAATTATGGTCCCTTCAGTCTTTCTTTGTCGTGACCTTGGACTTCTGGTGTAGTCTGGAATTGGCTGTAGGTGATTTGGAAGCAGACCGCCTTGCTTTGAATTTCACAATATGTCCATGGCATGCAAAGGAGTTCTTTAATTATATCCAAGGTTGTTGACACCCATGTGCCATATCATGGTCCCTTATATATCACATTGTGGTCCCTTGTATACCTCACTGGGGTCCCTTATTTATCTCACTGGGGTCCATTATATATCACACTGGTCCATTGCACATCACAGTGTGGTCCATTTTATATATCACATTATGGTCCCTTATATATCTCACAGGGGTCCCATATATATATATATATATATATATATCACACTGGTCCTTGGCACATCACATTGAGGTCCCTGATATATCACATTGTGGTCATTTGCACATCACATGGTGGTCCCTTAAATATCCCATTGTGGTCCCTCATATATCACATTGTGATCCCTTATTTATCACATTGTGGTCCCTGATATATTACATCGTGGTCCCTGATATGTCACATTATGGTCTGTCATATATCACATTGTGATCCCTTATTTATCACATTGTGGTCCCTGATATATCAGATTGTTGTCCCTGATATATCACATTGTTGTCCATGATATATCACATTGTGGTCCCTTATATATCACATTATGGTCTTTTGTGTGTACAAATTATAGGTTTTTCCATATCAGATTGTGGTCCCTTGTGTCCTATAGTGTGGTCCCTCATGTCCTGTAGTGTGGTCCCTCGTGTCCTCTAGCGTGGTCCCTCGTGTCCTCTAGCGTGGTCCCTTGTGTTATCACTTTGTTATCTCTTGTATGTTAGAGTGTGGTTCTTTGAGGACCAGAAAATGGTCACTTGTAGGTCAGATTGTAAGCTGTAGATAATAAATTGATAATTGGATCTGAAGTATAGTGGATAACCTTGCCTTCTAATATCTGTTGATTCTTATAAGGCAGTATGTTCCGTTAATTCTTTTTCTCCGGGTACTGATAGACAAACATTATTTTAATCTATTTTCTATAAGCTCTGGTTACCAGACCTTCAATTAATCTATTTTCTGTAGGTGCTGAAATAGTCATGACTTTCCATCTTGTGTCTGTTAGCTCCCATAGCCACATCTGATCAACAGACCTATCATTAATGCATTGTCTCCCAGCTGCTAATAAGCAGAGCTTCCATTCATATATTTTCTCTCATGGCCGAAAGGTTAAAAGCACTCACTCTTACATTTTCCTTAGGCTGATGTTGGGGTAGTGGGTTCATTCCCTACACTGGTCAATTGGTCTTCAACACTGACTTCTTGCTCAGAAAGTAATGGCAAGCTACTGAACATAACTTGCCTGGAAAATCAACATGGAGTTGATTACAGCATTCTGCAAAGGTCTTGCAATATGAACTGAAATGTAAACCTCCTCATCTCATCATGTTCCTCTTGTACCTTGCGGTGTTGAGGTGAAGTATTAACAGCGAGAGAGTGCCCGATTATGGGCTTCAGTTCGTTTATACTTCCTAGTTTTTCTTCGAGCAGTGTGAAGATCCCCTGCCGGCTTGCTAGAATGTAAACCTTCTATGAATCTATATTCTGTAGGTTCCAATTGTCACACCTTTCATGTTTTCTCTATTCTCTGTAGGTTCCAACTGTCACACCTTTCATGTTTTCTCTATTCTCTGTAGGTTCCAATTGTCACACCTTTAATGTTTTCTCTAAATTCTGTAGGTTCCAATTGTCACACCTTTCATGTTTTCTCTGTACTCGGTAGGTTCCAATTGTCACACCTTTCATGTTTTCTCTATACTCTGTAGGTTCCAATTGTCACACCTTGCATGTTTTCTCTATACTCTGTAGGTTCCAATTGTCACACCTTTCGTGTTTTCTCTATTCTCTGTAGGTTCCAATTGTCACACCTTTCATGTTTTCTGTATTCTCTGTAGGTTCCAACTGTCACACCTTTCATGTTTTCTCTATTCTCTGTAGGTTCCAATTGTCACACCTTTCATGTTTTCTGTATTCTCTGTAGGTTCCAACTGTCACACCTTTCATGTTGTCTCTATTCTCTGTAGGTTCCAATTGTCACACCTTTCATGTTTTCTCTATACTCTGTAGGTTCCAGTAGCCACAAATTCCATGTTTTTCTAACTTCTGATAACTAGATCTATATACTCTAGGTTCAAACCCACTAACATGGGTTTAGTTTATGGCCGGGTACACAATTTAAATGTTCTATAACCAAGTGTTTCCTTGTTTCACATCTCCACCTTGTTTCCTGCATTTATTTAATCTCTTTTAATAAGGTTTTTTTTTTAAATTATTTTTTCAGCTTTTCCCGCTATGTACATGTATATATTGATGCCTTTCTTGTTAGAAAATAATATTTGGAAAATGTCAGACATGTGAATGTGCTTGTCTCTTGTGAAGGTATGTTTGCTTCAGTATATGTGATGTTTGTTAACTTTATTGGTTGCATTTTTGTGTCCAGTTATGCAATACATCATTTTGATATTTACAGTAATATGCTATTTATAGAAGATGTACATTCCTGCAATGTCAAGTATCAGTGTGTATTTTTGTCAGGTGCCAGTTATTCATAACCCCAGTCTCAGTAGTCTTTATTCTAGTTGATTACATTGTAGAAGTTTATAAAATAAATTGTCCTCCTGAGTGAGAATATTATAAACAGAAGGTTAATGTTTACATAGCGGATGTGTTGGTGTGATGGTTAGGGTGTTACATTGACAATGTCGTGAGCACGGTGTGGACAAGGGCTTGGTGCCAGCTGTCATTGTTTGCTACGGGAGAGAAGGACTGGCTACTTACTCCTCAATGTACTAAGGCCTGGAGAATGTTGTGGTTCTAACACTTTATATATCCACAGCGGGGTCCTGTAACAATAATTTTTGTGTTGGTTTTTGTTGTTGTTGTTGTTAATACTAACATATAACATTTCAATTATATTTCTGTCATCTTTATCGGGTTTACACACAAAAGAGAGAACACACCACATGTGTGGTTTCCTGTACTGAAGTTCTGCCATATTTGTTGTGTCAAGC
This sequence comes from Cepaea nemoralis, assembly GCA_014155875.1. Lineage (NCBI taxonomy): Eukaryota > Metazoa > Mollusca > Gastropoda > Stylommatophora > Helicidae > Cepaea > Cepaea nemoralis. The sequence goes on from JACEFZ010015468.1 coordinate 61,102, forward strand.
ACTAGGCTTCCGCCATGTTGGTTTCTGGCATGCTGGGACATGGGCATGTCATGCTGTTGATTAAATTGTCACTCATGAGGACATATTTCTTTGTCATGGATATAAGGGTATATTGCACAAGGGCACGAAGGTAATCTCAGTGAATACATTTATAGGTATTGATTGGCACACATGGACAGGAGGGTGAAGAAGAGTATAGGAGTAGATAGTCATAGAACAGATGATTCATTCAATCAAGTTGCTCAGTTTGTGGCTTGGTTATGAAACTGATCACTTGTCTCCAGGAATACCTATTTTCCTGTGTTCTTATTCTGTTCATAAGGCTGTTGGAGATCACAGGAAGTGGAGAAGCATGATTGCCCATGCCAGTCGGCAAGGTAATTTGATAATACCAATAACTACTGTATACAGCCTGTTTGCACTGGCAGATCTCTGCAACAGTCACACATTTAAGATGAGTCTTAAAATGAACTTTGTTGCACTGTGTCTTCAGTCCTGTGGCCCAGTGCATCCATTGGAGATGCATTATTTGAAGCATGCATTCCTAAGACTTTGAATGTCCACAGCCTACCGACAAGGCAAGCGGTTTTTAAATCGGTCTTATCCAGGTTCCTTGCCATTGGCCTGTGACTTGCTAGAACTGACCAGTAGTTCTTGGGGTCACTGAGATATGCAAGCCCCTCCTCATCACTGCATCAGGGACACGAGAGAGGGGACAGACATTTGAAAGCCGAGGCCATACCAGAATTCAACCTTTTAGCTGCAGATGATATTGTCACAGATATCTCCTTCTTTCTTCTTGCCTTCAGTTCCCCCTCTGTTGCAGCCAATAAGTATCTGTAAATTTATTCATTTTGTTTCTTTGTATGAAAGTGCCAAACTATTGTGTCTGAGTCATCTGTATATAGTAAATAATTTTGTTTTGTTTTGGTTTTTACAGTGTATTTTATGACCTGATTCAGTGCTTATATTTAAATATGTTGAGTTATTCAGACGTTAATACCAGAGAAATGTTGATTCCAGTGAACATATTTCAATTATTTACAAAGGTTCCAGTCTCTAACACCTTGTCATTGTAAAGCTACTTAATTAATAGTTTTGCATGTAAAATAACAACATCCTAAATATTAACTTTTAGTTTTATGTTTTTGAAAACCCTGGCAAGTTCTTCTGCGATAGTGACCTTTAAAGGTCATTGTTGTTTAATGTTGCTTAGTTGCATCATTGGATAATCCTTGCTGGCATGCATGCTTGTAGTTGGCATTCATCTCATCTCATTCCTCCTGTACCTTGCATTGTCGAGGTGAAGCATAAACAGCTGGAGAGTGCCTGTTTATATGTTTCATATCGAGATTCCCATAGACCAGTGGTTCTCAACCGGTGGGGAATCCCAATTCCCCCCCCCCCCCCCCCCCCAAGGGGGGAATTAAGATTATTTTAAAATCGCGTTATTACAAGAACCGATTACTTGATATTGTTTTTCCTTTCATACTGTACGGTTCTGTACATCTCACCCTTCTAAAATTCAATTTATAAAGTAAGTAGACCCACAAATCATGTTTTATGTGGACATCTAGACTTGTTTTAGTATGTGCTATTAAATTTAGCTTCCATTATTACGTATACTGTGTAGGGGCGCGGGCGGGATATTTAGGTCAGAAATATGAAAGAGGGGAATGACGTTCTGAAAATATAGTGAAGGGGGGCACGGGCCAAATTTTTAGGTAGGAAATACGAAAGGGGGAGGGGATGACGTTCTGAAAATACGGTGAAGGGGGGCACGGGCCAAAAAATGTTGAGAACCACTGCCATAGACTGTTGTTTCCTTCACTCATCTTACATGGTTGGTCTCTTATTCTGGTTCCATTTGGTCTGTACATCATTGCTGCTTGTGGTATACTGTCAGTTGGCATTGACAGCTGAAATATTAAGCTTAACTAAGTATTTGATCCCCCCCCCCCTCCCCCATCTATCCCTTTGCAACCTATTTTGCATTATAACTCACATAGACGAAAGACCTTGGTGTTTGGCCACTTTGGCATGAATAACACAAACACTCTTATCTTAAGAAGGAAGCCTTGGCTGCTCCATTGCTACCTTAGAGTACCAGAGCTTCATATCTGAGGAACATCATGAGGATTCAACCAATCCCTCAACTAAACCAATCCCTCAACAACTCAGCCAATCCCTCAATGACTCAGTCAATCCTTGATTGAATTGACCAATCCCTCAGCAACTCAACCAATCCCTCATTGATACCACCAGTCCCTCAGTGACTCAGCCAATTCCTCTGTGACTCAGCCAGTCCCTCAGTGACTTAACCAATCCCTCAGTGACTTAACCAATCCCTCATTGACACAGCCAACTCCTCAGTGACTGAACCAATGCCTCAACAACTCAACCAATCAGTTGCTGTAAACTTGACCCCTTTATGCCATGTGATGCCAATTTGGCCTTGGTATTGGCAATAAATGAACTGCAGTGGTATATTGGTTAGTACACTTGTCTGCTAAGACAGTGATCTGAATTCAGTCCTTTAAGATACAGGATTAGTGTTCTGACCATTGCGGGGTTTTGTTTGTTTTGCAGTAGAAACTCCTTTCTTATAGTTCATGCTGTGTGGCATTGGTGATCATGTATGTCCACAGCCTTCTGTCTCTTGTACTGCCAATCATTTCTGACACTAATGTTCCCCCATGCTGTGATGTTAAACTGTCTAGTATATTCTCTCTGTCTTCCCTGCCTCTCCTCCTCTGCAACTTTTCCATTGTGATGGCCTAAAGAATGTGGACAGACTTCTTCTGATGCAAGCAACCAGGTCTCTTTGTGAGTTAACTTCATACAAGATATCTTCATTGTTATGTCTATCTTTGTGAGTTAACTTCATACAAGATATCTTCATTATGTCTATCCGTCCACGGTGTCCTCATCATGCTTCTATAAAACCACATCTCCACAACTTCCACATAATCTGTGATTTGTCTGCTAAGTGTCCATGACAGCTGAAACTATAGTCACAATTTATGTTGGAAACATGAACACAAGTAATTTGGCCACAATATGTATTTATTTAAAATCTACGAGTTAGGGGATAAGGTAGTGTACATTTATGCCAGAATAGAAAAATCTATCTTGTTCTTACTCACACCTCAGCAAGAATAAAGCGGTGAAGACAGAAAGAAATAGTCAGCCATGAATAAACAAAAAATAGTTGCATGTCCTTTGTAGGGTGTAGCAGTCCACCCAACATTTCTTGGCTATGTGTGATTTAGTAGAAAATATTATAGTTTGCCAGAGCTGGCAATGAAGAAAGAAAAGAAATAATCAACCTCACTTCTGCTGCAGAGTTAAATCCCTTGGGTGTAACAAAATTTCCCATGTAAATGTCACCACTTGACTTTTATTTCAGATGTTTTCAAAACGCGATAAATCAAACAATGTTTTCAAGACAAGAAGTTTCTTATAATCACATAATCTTTATATTTATTTCTTTTTTGCATTAATCTCATACAGTTTAAAGAATTCCTTGTTTTTTATAATGATATACCTGAGCCATGAAGCTTTGAGAAGATGTATATTCAGTGTGTGCCCAGTTGCTTTGAGCGTTTGAGTGTTTGTACCACAGAGAAGTTAGCTTCGGGTATTGTTTATGATGTCGGGCTTGCCCCATGTTTACTATTTCAGATTGTATATATGTTTACAATGATTTAACAAGTGTGAAGATATGTTGACACGCTGTATATTGTTTTCTGACGTGTAGTTTGTTCTGTTTGTCAATAAATCTTTTGTGTTCAATTGTGTGGTGGTTCTTGTCTTGATTTATGTGGTGATTTTGTGTTCATGTATGTAGTGATTCTTGTGTTCATTTGTGTGGTGACTCTTTGTTCATGTATGTAGTGCCTTTTGTGTTCTTGTGTGTGGTGAATCTTGTGATCATGTATGTAGTGACTCTCTGTTCATGTATATAATGACTATTTGTTCATGTACGTAGAGACACTTGTGTTCATGTATATAGTGACTCTTGTGTTCATGTACGTAGAGACACTTGTGTTCATGTATATAGTGACTCTTGTGTTCATGTATGTAATAACACTTGTGTTCATGTATGTAATAACACTTGTGTTCATGTATGTAATAACACTTGTGTTCATGTATGTAATAACACTTGTGTTCATGTATGTAATAACACTTGTGTTCATGGCAGACCTTTTAGCCTAAATATTATTCAAGTATATGCCCCAACAGGAGAATCCAGTGAAGATAGTGTAGAAGAATTTAATGACATAGAGTCTGCCTTAAAGAAATGTAAAAATTCAGAAATAAACATCATAACAGGGGACTTCAATGCAAAAGTAGAAAATCAAGGAGATAGATACACAGTAGGAAACTATGGTTTAGGAGAGAGAAATGAAAGAGGATACAGACTCATAGAGTGGGCAAAAGAACAGGAAATGATTGTAGGAAACACCTGGTTCAAACAACACCCTAGAAGATTATGGACATGGAGGAGTCCTGATAGCAGGATTAGAAACCAGATTGACTACATTCTGATTAGCAGAAGATTTAGAAACGCATTAGCAATAGCAAAAACAGTTCCCAGTGCTGATTGTTATAGTGACCACAGATTACTCACAGGAACATTGAGGATAAAGTTGAAGAAAGTCAAGTATATAACAGGAAACACTAAATATGATTTGTGTACATTGAGTAATGACAAGGAAATACAAAACAAATTCAACATAGAAGTACAGAACAGATTTGAAATTTTGTCTGATCTAGAGATCCTATTCCAGGATGTGGATGATCAATGGGAAACGTTGAAGAATTCAATCAATGTGGCTGCAGAAACAACTATTCCAAAATTAAAGAAGGTGGGTCGTAAGAAATGGATGACTGAAGAAATTTTACACATGGAAACAAGAAGACTCAACAAAAATAATTCTGTCAAATATGAATAAATTCACAGACAAGTCAGAACATTATGTAAGGAGGCAACAGAAGCATGGCTTGAGGAAAAGTGCTTAGAAATTGAAAGCCAACACAACAGTCAAAATACCAAATTAGTGCACAAAAGAATTCAGGAACTTACTAATAAAAGAACAAGTACATTAACAGGGTGTCTAAAAACTGAAGATGGCAAGATCATAATAGAAAAAGACCAGATTCTACAGGTATGGACAGATTATGTGAAACACCTTTATGATGATAACAGAGACGAACAGTATGATATTAGATTTAATAATGAAGGACCGCCAATTTTGGAGATGGAGGTTCGAAATGTTCTTAAGCATATGAAAGCTGGCAAGGCCCCCGGTGCAGATAACATCACATCAGAAATGATTAAAGCTTTAGAAGAATTTGGACTAGATCAAGTCACCAGACTGCTGAACACATTATATGATACTGGAGATATACCTCCTGAATTATGTAACTCTGTATTTATTGCAATCCCAAAGAAATCAGGAACCTTGGAATGTGATCAACATAGAACAATTAGTATAATGAGTCACATCACAAAGATTTTGCTAAGAATTATCATGCAAAGAATGAGGAAGAAGATACAACCTGAAATAGGGGAAGAACAATGCGGGTTTGTAGAAGGAAAGGGTACAGTAAATGCTGTGTATATGCTGCGAACAGTTATTGAACGTGCTATAGAAGTAAACAAGGATATACATCTTTGCTTTATTGACTATACAAAGGCTTTTGATAGCATTAGACATGTCAGCATGGTGGATATGCTTGCAGATCTACAAATTGATGGGAAAGACATTAGACTTATAAAAAACATATATTGGAAACAACAAGCTGCAATAAGGATTGATAATGAAGTGGGACAGTATCAGCCAATTAAGAGAGGTGTTAGGCAGGGATGTGTGATGTCTCCAGATCTTTTTTCCCTGTACAGTGAAAATATTTTCAGAAATGTAGAGGATATAAATGGAATCAGCATTGGAGGACGAAACATCAATAACATTAGATATGCAGATGATACAGTATTAATTGCAGACAATGCGCAGGACCTGCAACAATTAGTAGATGCGGTTGTTGTACACAGTGAGCAACTGGGGTTAGAATTAAATTGTAAAAAGACTCAGGTTATGGTCGTCAGTAGGAAGGAAGAAGTGCCACAATGTAATATACAAGTAAATGGAAATATTCTTCAACAAGTGAATCGGTACAATTATCTTGGAACAGTTATAACATCTGATGGGAGATGCCTTGAAGAGATTAGAACAAGAATCGCCATGGCGAAAGTAGCCTTTAGCAAGATGAAAAACATTCTGACCAATAAAAAGATGTCAATTGAAACGAGAAAAAGAGTGTTGAGGGGATACATAGAGCCTGTTCTTTAGTATGGATGTGAAACTTGGACAATGAGCAGTCAAGCTGAAAAGCATCTGATGGCTGTAGAAATGTGGTTTCTGAGGAAAATGCAAAGAATACCATGGACAGGCAGAAAAACCAATGACCAAGTACTACAGGAGACAAATGAACATCGTAAACTGATTAGAGAAATTAGAAGTAGACAGTCAAAATTTTTTGGACATGTTATGAGAAGAAATGGATTGGAGAACTTAGTGACAACTGGCAAGATCGAGGGGAACAGACCAAGAGGAAGATCGAGAGGAAAATACCTGGATGGCTTGGCCACATGGCATGGACGAGACAGGAACACTGAGCTGATCCACGACACTGGTGATCGAGTGAAATGGCGAGTCATGACCGCCCACGCTTTCTGGCATGGCACATGATTGATTGATTGATAACACTTGTGTTCATGTATGTAGTAACACTTGTGTTCATGTATATAGTGACTCTTGTGTTCATGTATGTAATAACACTTGTGTTCATGTATGTAATAACACTTGTGTTCATTTATGTAATAATACTTGTGTTCATGTATGTAATAACACTTGTGTTCATGTATGTAATAACACTTGTGTTCATGTATGTAATAACACTTGTGTTCATGTATGTAATAACACTTGTGTTCATGTATGTAATAACACTTGTGTTCATGTATGTAATAACACTTGTGTTCATGTATGTAATGACTCTTGTGTTCATGTATGTAGTGACTCATGTGTTCATGTAAATAGTGACTCATGTGTTCATGTAAATAGTGACTCATATGTTCATGTAAATAGTGACTCAAGTGTTCATGTAAATAGTGACTGTTCATTTATGTAGAGACTCTGTTCATTTATGTAGTGACTCTGTTCATTTATGTAGTGACTCTTGTGTTCCTGTGTGTACTGACTCTTTAGACCAGTGGTTCTCAACTGGTTTCGAACCCCCCCCCCCCTGCCAAGGGGGAATTTTAAGGTTTATGGGGGGGGGGGGTTAAGATTATTTCAAGATGCTGTTAAGACGAGAACCGATTTCTTGATATTGGTTTTCCCTTCATACTTTACGGTCTGTACGTCTCACCCTTCTTAAATTCATTTTATAACGTAAGTAGGCCCGCAAATCACGTTTTATGTAGAGTCTAGACTTGTTTTAGTATTTGCTATTAAATTTAGCTTCCATTATTACGTATACTGTGCAAAGGGGGGGGGGGGGATTTTTAGGGAGGAAATATGAAAAGGTGGTGGGGGGAATGACGTTCTGAAAATATTGTGAAGGGGGGCATGGACCCAAACAAGTTGAGAATCACTGCTTTAGACCATGGCTAGCAGGTTAAGCAGTATGCAAGCCAGTAGAAAACAAGAAAAACCACTGTTGTACATTCCTAGAATATTATGATACTACAACTCAGACAATCTCTGATAATTGATTGCTCCATATATACAGACACCGGGGGGTGGGGGGTCATGTGCCACGGGTGACCCCAGACTGGCCAGCAGGTGACTGACTACAAGCGAATAAACTACACAAATAGCAAATACCTGGATGGCCTGACCATGTGGCATAACCGGCACGGGAGAACAGTGCTGATTGATCTGAGACTCCCGTGGTCGTGCGCAGTTGCTAAACGTGGTCATTCATTCGTTCAGTAGGATGTCCTTTGCAGAAACTCGCTCCCATAACAACCTTCCGGAAACCTCTGTGCAAGATGTCCCACATCCCACACACCCATCTGGAGATCGACTACCATGGTCGTGCAACATTGACAAACATGATCATCCATGCATTTTTGGCATGGTACGTGACGATAAGCCAGTCTCCCTGGTATTGGTGTTACACGACTTTCTCCGTAATCCCGTATACTCTCGTGAGTAATGTGATGCGCGCAAGAAATGGTAGCGGTTCTCTCCGCGTCAGTAACTTACGGAGTATGTGAGCCGGTCGCTCAGAAAGCAATGGAAAACTACTGAGCGTAATCTTGCCAAGAAATCAACAATCAACTGAAAGATGCTGATGTTGACAGCGATGTCCTGTAAAGGATCTGCGAAAAAAAAAAAAAAACATGATAAATACAAAAAAAAAAAAAACATGATTAAAAAGAAAAAAAAAAAATTCCTGTACGCTGATCTGTACTTACTCACGAGGCGAAGTTATTAGTAATAAAATTTTAACGGACAAGTTTTTGAAACTAGTGGAAATCAGAAGTTATGTGTGTGTTATTTCTCAACATAATTCCCCTGACTGGTAACACACTTGGTTCAGCTGTCAACTAGCTTGCTGATGCCAAATGTATTTGGGTGTGGCCTTAAACCAACTTTGCACCGCCTCCATTACCTCGTTGTTAACTACAAATGTTCTTTCAACGGTCCAAACAAGTGAAAATGCGACGTTCGATGGCGCCAAATCGGGACTGTATGCTGGATGTTTCAGTGTAGCAAGTGTTTGGGAAGCCGTATGAGGAATGGCGATGTCGTGCAGCAACAGTGCTCCGTTTGAGACAAGTCCTGGGTGTTTTGATGGTATTGTGGGTTCCAGCGTGTTCACCAGCATGTCATTGTATCGAGAACTAGTCATAGTTTCACCCCTTTCCTGGATATTCACCAAACTAGGGTTCCTCACATCACAAAAGATACCTATCGTGACTTTCTTAGCAGATTTCTGAGTCTTTCATTTTGAAATCTTTCGACCCATTCATACACTCCTCTCTGACTCAAACTGTCTTCATACTGAACCTTCATTCCTCCATATATCCACAAAGTTTTACACCCTCTGACCACAAATAAAACGAATAACGTCTCACTGTTCTTCCACAGTGCAAGTCGATAGTGGCGCAAATATTTTATAATTGCCATTTCGCATGCGCAAAATTCTCGATCCTCACGCCCTCTACATGGGATATTGCTTAAGTGCCAGTTTATGTCCTGAAATAAAATTGTCCGTTGTCCTTACTCTTCCGTGCACTTTATAATACAATTGCGGTTACTTTCTTACTTTCACTCGTGTAATACGATTACAGCACTCAGATGTTTCATTGACATTACTTCTTCACTTCCAGTCAGATGTTCATTTACCCACTATGGACTAGCTCAGTGACCACCACCTGTGTTGGGGCACGATCGCTTATCAAATGTTCACTCCTAACCTCTATATTTAGTGACAGTTCCACCATCCGCTACCCGATGTACGCGACTAGTAATAGCACCGACACCTACCCCAGTTAATCGGCACAGAGTGAAGTTTCAAACAGCAGAAGTTGTGTTCCCTGGGCTGAAAACAGGCAGATTGAACCTTTCATGAAACGACCCGCATCTCGCGATCCCTCCGTGGGAACTGCCCCACACCGACCCACACTTGAGCCGCTGTTGTGGGCCTGTCTTTTAGTCATTTGATACAAACAGAGCGAGATGCGTATCGGAGCTTGATCGCCCAGACAGCTCCGTGGATTTGTTGAGCGTAATGTGATGATTAGTTGTGTTCTCTCCATTTGAATGGTTGCCCGTGGGCGGGAGTCTGTTGGGTTCGTCAGAGGCGTAGCTGTTTTTGAAAGACTGGGTGGTGGTTGTTTGCTGAGTTTTGTCAGAGGCGTAGCATCTTTGGAAGGCTAGGTGGTTGATGGGTTAAGTTATCGGATTCACAAATCAAGTCTGTGGTTTTACCTACACCGGTCGGTTGAACTAAAGTTTTGACTTCTTGTGCTTGAGTTGGGGGATATACGCGGCTGCCATAGACTTAGAGGACGCATATAACAGAGTATCTTTCGAGCACTTGACGCAAACCCTCCTCAGACTTAAAGTGCACCCTCACCTTGTACGATGTATAGCTGCAGTTCTGCTCCAAAGGAAGGTGGTGCTAAGATGCAAGAGTTGGTCTTCTGAGCCGATAACGATATGTCCAGGATTGCCGCAGGGTTCACCACTGTCACCAGTACTATTCAACGTGTATACGGGGCCGATCACTGAACAACAGTTGGACGGGAGGGGTAGGACTCTGTCATTCGTTGACGACATCCTCGTGTATCGACAGGGTCGAGATAGACAGGCGGTTGCCAATGATATGCAGAGCGAACTAGATCGAATTTCCTCATGGTGTGCTGATGCCGATGCCCTTGTCAACCCTGCAAAGGCAACGGTTACATGGTTCTCCCTAAACAACCATATTGTGAACACAGACCTGCCAGCAGTAAGAATGGATGGGAGCATTTTGAGTAGAACCCAGTCAATGACATATCTTGGCGTGAGGCTTGATCGTAGCCTGTCCTTCAGAGATCATGTCGATTATGTCATAACGAAGGCTCGAAAAGGTTTGTCAGCAATGAGAGTCATGGCGACTGCCAATATCGAGCAAAGACTGCTAATACTTCTGTTCCAAGGACTTGTACTTTCACGCATCGAGTATGCCCTGGCCATCCTCACTGTCAGCCCTACACAGATTGGAAGACTTGAAAAGGTACAAAACGAAGCCATGTGCATCATTTTGGGCTGCACGAGAGACACCAGCTGTGTAGCAATGAGATACCTCCTTGACTTCCCGACAATGGAACACAGAATCAAGATCTGGAGAGCTCGTGCATACTTAAAAATAAGTGCAGATGAGCAGCACCCTCTGCATGACGCTATATTCAGAGAAAAGGGTGACAGGCTAAAGAGGGGCAAATCATGGATGGGTCGGGCGGAAGATGTCATCAGACAGGTCTGCAGTCTTACCAGTATCAACCCCGGCAAGGAATGGGTGCCGGTGCCTCCAGCTTTTAAGTGCACTTTCTCCTGCATTATCACACTCGACAGACGGTGCAGAGAGCAGAACCATGCCGCTGTCAATGCAGAGGTTAACGCGCTCATCTATGAACACTCAGATAGCCCCGAAGTGCTCATCTATACAGATGGATCTGTTGTAAAGCAGCAGAGAAGTGCGTGGGCATTTACAGCCCGTTCAGCGGGCCGAACCGTTCAAGAATCCAGTGGTGCCCACTCTATGACCACGAGCAGCATGACGATGGAGGTGATGGCAGTTACACAGGCTTTCATATGGCTGGAATCACAGCATTATACCAACGTGTGTGTACTAAGTGATTCAATGAGCATGATTCAGAAGGTCGAAGCTGGATCTGTACGTAGACAGTGGACTGAATCGCTGCGGAAGTCTGTTGTCCGTAAAGTCACCTTCATCTTCGTCCCGGGACATGCGGGAGTCGAGGGAAATGAACGAGCTGACAAACTGGCTGGCTCTGCACCCCCTGTAGATGGCCAGCCCATGGATAGTGCCGATGTTATTAACGTCCTTAAAGATTTGGCGAGAACAGAGGATTTTGACGTCAGTGATTCCACATCGCTGTCCAGGATGAAAGACCTGGGAGTAAGAATCGGCACAGCCAGACGCGAGAGGTACATCGGGAAAACAAAGTGCCTCGTCAACCAACACAGAACTGGCACTATTAGCCACCGGACGCTGATGCATATGCTGGGGGGAGGATCTGAGCACCTATGGACATGTCCGGAGTGCTACGAAGATACCCCAACGGATAACTGATAACTGATTAACTGATAACTGGGGATATACATTACAAATGCCTCAGAAGTCGGAGTGGGTTCGGCTGATGGCGAGGGACACTGATGATATGCAACTAACTTTAAACTGATTAGACAGCCAACATTTTTTGGGCAGGTTATGGGAACAAATAAACTGGAGAACTTGTTGACAGCCGGCAAGACCGGGAGGAAAAGAACAAGGAGAAGACAGAAGCCACTAGGTATGGTTTAGACAAAAACACAGTTGACCCACGACTCTCGTGATCATGTGAGATGGCGAAACATGATCGCCCATGCTTATCGGCATGGCACATGGTGATTGTGGTGAAGCGTAAGGAACATAATGTGTTACTTTCGTATTTGTATGTACTGGCACCTTGTCTTTTTGACAGACGATAGTTTGTTACACAATAGGCATAATAACTGCAACCCATGGCGGTAGCGAGTATGACTGAACAGACCAATTCTCGCAGTAAATGTTCGTCCACAATGGGTGCATGTGATCACATGATCATTTCCACCATCACACACCATCTGACGTCTCACACGCTGGGTGTGTGACCTATCTGGAATCATTTCCTTCTTTGTCTTTTATCTATACATATAAAAGGCAATCTCCGTCTGTCTATATGTATGTATGTCTGTATGTATGTCCTTTATGCGTTCGCGAACGGTCCATCCGATTGAGATGAAATTTTCTACACGTCTTCCTCTCATTCCCGCGCTGGCAACTGTCATAGTCTGTTAGTGTAAAAACGGTTATTTACTTAATATTATTTAATATTTCAATTTACATTATAATGTATATATAGCGAGGGGACATAACTTCTAATAGCATTGCTATATATGTAAAATTGTTGCATATTTCTCAAATAGGTGGACCCTTTCGCTACAGTTATCTACAGGCGTAAGCGGTATACTCCTCCACCTAAATCCCCCTCCTCTCTCCTCCTCCTTCCTCCTCCTCCCTCTCCCTGCTCCTCCACCCTTCTCCCTCCTCCTCCCTCTCCCTGCTCCTCCCTCCTCCCCCGCCCTCCTCCCACCTCCTCCTCCCTCCTCCCACCTCCTCCTCCTTCCTCCTCCCTCTACATCCTCCTCCTCCCTCCTCCTCCCTCCTCCTCCTCCCTCCTCCTCCTCCTCCCTCCTCCTCCCTCCTCTTTCTCTCTCCTCCTCATCCCTTCTCCTCCCTCTCCTCCTCCCCCTCCTCATCCCTCCTCCTCCCTCCTCCTCCTTCTTCATCCCCTAAATCCTCCTCCTCCTACCTCCTCCTCCCTGCCTCCTCCCTCTCCTCCCCTCCTCCTCCTCCCCTCCTCCTCCCCCTCCCCCTCCCCCTCCTCCTCCTCCCCTGCTCCCTATTTAGTTATTGGGATGAAGATTGTTTTCTTCCAATCTGTTCGCCATATTTCCGGAAACGGGAACTGCAGCTTATATGACTCCTCCCCCTCCTCATCCCTCCTCCTCCTCCCCTCCTCCTCCCTCCTCCTCCTTCTTCCTCCCCTAAATCCTCCTCCTCCTCCTCCCTCCTCCTCCTCCTCCCCCTCCTCCCTCTCCTCCTCTCCTCCTCCTCCCCTCCTCCTCCTCCCCTGCTCCCTATTTAGTTATTGGGATGAAGATTGTTTTCTTCCAATCTGTTCGCCATATTTCCGGAAACGGGAACTGCAGCTTATATGACTACTTATATGAATTAAATGAGACGCTCCCTGCCAGGGGCTTGGCGAAGCCGGGCCGGGCTTCTTATATGGGAACGGGAACCGGAGTAGGGGCCGAATATGAATTAAATGAGACGCTCCATTTACCTAAGTTAATTGTTGGGGGAAGATGTAAAGATCTTTCAAGTGCTCTTTCTAATAATGGACAGACAGACAGGTAGATAGTCGGGAACGGGAACGGGAGCTTATATGACTACTTATATGAATTAAATGAGATGCTCCCCACCAGAGGCTGGGCGAAGCCGGGCCGGGTCAGACAGACAGACAGACAGACAGACAGATAGTCGGGAACGGGAACTTATATGACTACTTATATGAATTAAATGAGATGCTCCCCATCAGGGGCTGGGCGAAGCCGGGCCGGGTCAGACAGACAGACAGACAGACAGACAGACAGACAGATAGTCGGGAACGGGAACGGGAGCTTATATGACTACTTATATGAATTAAATGAGATGCTCCCCACCAGGATGGGGCGGAGCCGGGCCGCGTCAGCTAGTATACTATACAAATATGAAACGGAGTGACATAAAACATCATCATCATCATGTGCCACACAGATACACGTTGGCGGTGATCGTTTATCATCTCACATGCTCACGTGTCCTAGATTAGGCCTGCGTTCTTGTCCCGACTACGCCAAGTGGCCATGCCATCCTGGTATTTAAGCACAGGAGCCACAAGCAATATATGTATTTATTTATTATTATTATATATATATTGTTTATCGTTTATTTTATACGATTTATTGCCTGGCATATTTCGATGCATCTCATCCGGTGCATGCTGCACAGTTATACATATAATTTGAAGTGAATAAATGAATACTTTTTTTTTTAAATGTTGCATATCCCTTACAAGACGTTGCAGTCAACACCAGCATTTTCAGCTGATGCTGATATACTAAGCAAGTTTTACGTTAAGTAGTTTGCCATTGCTTTCTGAACGACCGGCTCCCATACCAACACGTTATAACACAACGTGACACGGTCTGATGCACAAATCGGTCGCGGCTGCGTTTCGAACGCCTGGTAAGCAGCTCACGAACCGCGTTCGCAAGCCTTTGGCCACGGAGACCCTGGCATATTTCGATGCATCTCGTCAGGTGCATACTACAGAGTTATGTATCACATTTGAAGTGAATAAATGAATAATACTTTAGCTGAAACACTTAAAGCACATAGTCACGGGTATTGTTCGAATGTGGACCGTCTGTTATCCCTGCGGTAATTTCAAATTTACAACCAACTCTTGCTGTTTGCATAAAACTGGCTGGAATCGCCTAATTGCTAAGGCCTCTCTATATTTGAGAGCTCTGTGGCGAAGGTGTCACGAACGCAATTCGTAATCCCGCATTACGTAATACACAGCTGCTGGAGATTCAGCAACAGACTGCTTTTCGTTGGTTGTCATACAATGGTATGAGTGCCTGTCGTTCAGAAACAACAAACTACTGAATGCAAACTTGCCAAGAAATCATAAACATCCCCCCCCCCCTCACACACACACACACACACACACACACACGCACGCACGCACGCACGCACACACGCACACACACACACACACACACACACACACGCACACAAATATCCAAGTTCTCTGCGGCGTCCTGTGAAAGGTATGCAACTAACTCTATATTTGAGCAATCGTTTATTGTTCGTTGAATACAGCGTAGGAAACGCGTTTTCTTTGTTAACAATATGGCCATAGTTAATGAGATGTTGAGAAATCGACGAGGAGGGCGTTATTGCACAGGGATACCTGAAGACTGATTAACTCACTTTTCCACCCACACTTGCCTATATTCGGCTACTTCATTTGTTAATTGTGTTTCCGTTCTACCTATGTAAGTTGCTTGGCACTCACATCAGAATTGATAAATTTAGTTTGAGTTGGTGTTTGATCCTGATATTTATCTCTTTGCGCCTTTGCTTGTTGTCATGAAGTCTCTGTATTTATTTCTCCTCATAAATTATGTTAAACATCGGGACTATTAACGTTTAATTTGTCGAATCAGTTTATGGATGATATAGAATTAACAATTCGGTAGAATGGCCTAATGTAACAGTCGTCTATTGTAGGTGAAGTTATGAGAAGTATATCTCGAAAGGGCTATACATAGCCATGTGGTAAGTCGCAAGTTATGCTTGCTTGCTTGTGTTCGCTGGCTGTGAACTCCAGCGTGAAGTCCTGTATGTCGGATGACTACATCCTGTTGTCCAACGTCAGTGTGATGTCATCATACTGGACTGAGGTTTGCGTGAGTATCCGTTGTCCCATGTCTGGCTTATTGATGTGCAGACTGGTGGATCCTCGCCGTGCAGGCAGATACTCTCCGTCTTCGGAAGAATCAGCGATCCTACTACGTTAGCCAGGACCCCAAAGGGACCTGTTGCCCAGGACGCACGGCTAGGACGTGTTAGTAGGTCTAGGCCAGTATAGAACCTGGCCCTGGTGTCCCATCGCAAGTTCTGAAGTAAGGGCTATAAATACTTATGTGGTATGTCGCAAGTTATGAAGTAAGGGCTATAAATACTCATGTGGTAAGTCGCATGTTATGAAGTCGGTTCTTCTTAATAAAATAAATCATGAAGCTGCCGGATAAAGTAAGCAGGTAGGTTAGTAAGTAATTAAAGTAAGCACGTTAGTAAGTATTTAAATAAGTAAATAAATAAGCTAGTAGGTAAGTAAGTAAGTTAGTAAGTAAGTAAGTAAGTAAGTAAATAATTTAGTAAGTATGTATGTCAGTAAGTAAGTAGGTAGGTAGGCTATTTGGTTGGTTGGTTGGTAGGTAAGTAGGTAGTACGTAGGTATTAGGTAGGTAGGTAGGTAGTAGGTAGGTAGGTAGGTAGGTGGATAGGTAGGTAGGTAGGTAGGTAGGTAAGGAAGCAAGTAAGAAAGCAAACAAGCAAACATAGAATCCTCTTAATAGAAGGATTCTTTGTTTGCTGACTTTCTTTGGCACACATCAAGATATTGAGCACACAATGCTAGTCCCATATGTTTTCTATACCAATGGACACTCGGTGGTTGATGTGCTCACTATCATTCCGACCGCCATGACTTCCCAATACATTTCTTGCTACCAGGGGCGTCACGCGGGGGGTGCGGGGGGTGCGGGCCGCACCGGGTGACACCATCAAGGGGTGACACCAAAATAAAAAAATTGCAAATTTGACAAAGCAGACATAGCAAAATAACAAAAATTTAACTTTGTCCGAGTTTGTCGAAGTTCTTTATTTATGTTTTACCTGAAGTATTGAAGTTATATTGTTCAATTTGTTTTCTTTCTTATGTCCTTATTAACTTTTTGACTTATTTTACAAACATTACTATATGCGATTATATATTGTACAGGAACACTCGGAAGAAGACCATGGTGAAAGTCTAGAGGGGTGACACCAAGAGTTTACCGCACTGGGTGACACCAACCCCAGTGACGCCACTGCTTGCTACCCATTTTAACCTAGATCGATTTAGGGGTCGAGGTCAATATTGAAAATCCTACCCGATGCGTATTCAAACCCATGAACATATGACAGACACACGGCGTCTAGCCACAACCCTACAGCCGCTCCTGTATGGATGGTTGATTAGTGTAGCATGGGTACGTGTATGCAAGATGTTTTATCTTAACTACTCGTTACTTCCATATTTCAGCACAACGGTGGCCCGTATTTACCGCTCTACTTGAACCACCCAACTTCTAGCCACGCCCACGACTCCCAGAAACAATCTCGCCGGATACTCCCCCGATGGCGGCCATTACAGCAACCGTCATCCCTAAACAGCGAGTCGGGCGCCGCTAAACACGGCAAGACGTTCGCTGGCAATCATAGGAATTCGTTTTAAGCAAATCAATTATAGCGACAGATGATCTGGCGATCAGAAAGCAGGGGCGACTTCAAACATTGGGGATTTGTGTCAATGTGGGGCCGTGATCGCTGAATCGATTTCCGCGCTAAAACTGTTTATGGGGAGTTTTGTATGTTTTGGTCCAAGTAACATTATTAAAATGGGGACTTTCAAAGAAATCAGACGTAGACAAGCCGTAGCAATGCAGAAGTTATGTACAACACGAGCAAACATGTTAAAATAAAATATTTTAATACGTGCATATTGGAGAATTTGGTGACAAATGGCAAGATCGAGGAGAAGAAAACAAGGGGAAGGCAGATAAGTATGTACCTGGATGTTTTGACCACATGACATTGTCGATGCAGGAACGCTGAGCTGATCTATAACTCTGGTGATCGAGTGAGATGGCGAAACATGACCGCATGGCACCTGATGATGATAATATTTCACGTGGCAACATACGGTTGTAAACCACTGACCATTTCGCAAAAATAATATAGAAGAAAATTTGAGGTTTTTAACTGAGATAATACAGGGAAGTCCTTCTTTTTCAGGCAAACGTGCTAGCCGGTGCGCCACTGCGGCTACAGTGTACATGATCATCATCATCATCATCATCAAGTACCATGACGATAAGCATGGCGATCATGTGACGTCATATCAGACGATCGCCGCAGAATCAACTTTGTGTTTGTCTCCATAATGTTATGTGGCCAAACCATGTAGATGTTTACCTCTGTTGTTTAGGGTGTAATTTTAATGACTGTGGGGTGTTTGAAAATAGCGCCGTTCCAAGTTTTATATTTACCCTCTTTGATCTTTTTTCCCTACACAGTGAAAATATTTTTAGAAATGTAGAAGATATAAATGGAATCATTATTGGGGGACGAAACATCAATAACATTAGATATGCAGATGATACAGTATTGGGTACTTCAATTTTAATTCACCGCAAACAAACAAGTATTAACAAGTATCCCTTAGAGCCTCATTTGCATCGGTCCGGCAATCACTTTCCGGTTTAGTGTTCGGTGGACTGCTGGACCGATCGATGGATGTTTTTTTAAGTTTTTGGGCCCATAGGGCCCTCACTGTAGATGACAGTGTCGACTACAGTGAGGGCCCTACGGGCCCAAAAACTTAAAAAACATCCATCGATCGGTCCAGCAGTCCACCGAACACTAAACCGGAAAGTGATTGCCGGACCGATGCAAATGAGGCTCTAAGGGATACTTCTTGTTTGCGGTGAATTAAAATTGAAGTACCCAGTATTGATTGTAGACAATGCGCATGATCTGCAACAATTAGTTGATGCGGTCGTTGCACACAGTGAGCAGCTTGGGTTAGAATTGAATTGTAAGAAGACATAGGTTATAGTCGTCACTAGGACGAAGGAAATACCACAATGTGATATACACGTAAATGGGAATATTCTTAAACAAGTGAATCAGTACAATTATCTCGGAACAGTCATAACATCTGATGGGAGATGCCTTGAATAAATTAGAACAAGAATTGCCGTGGCGAATGTAGCCTTTTGCAAGATGAACAACATACTGGCCAATAAAAAGATGTCAATTGCAACGGGGAAAAAAGAGAGCTAAAGTGCTACATAGAACCTATATTTGTGTATGGATGTGAAGCTTGGACAATGAGCAGACAAGCTGAAAAACATCTGATAGCTGTGGAAATATGGTTTCTGAGGAGAATGCAAAGAATACCATAGACAGACAGAAAAACCAATGATCAAGTCCTACAAGAAACAAATAAAATCGTAAACTGACTAGAGAAATTAGACGTAGACAGTAAACAGTTTATGGACATGTTATGAGAAGAAATAAATTGGAGAACTTTGTGACAACTAGCAAGATCGAGGGGAAGAGAACAAGAGGAAGAAAGAGAAGTAAATTCTTGGATGCCTTGGCCACGTGGCATGGCCAAGACAAGAATACTGAGCTGATCCATCCATCCATCCACCCATCCATCCATCCATCCATCCATCTGCCCACCCACCCATCCATCCATCCATCCACCCACCTATCCATCCATCCATCCACCCACCTACCCATCCATCCATCCATCCATCCATCCATCCATCCTCAAAGTGATTTATTTGTAGGTCAGTGAGTGCATGCAGAAGTCGATTTTGTATGTCTGTCCGTGTGTGTATACAAATGTCGATTGTGTTTGTAGGTATCAGTATGCAACCATAGTCGATTTTGAATGTATGCAAGAATTTGCATACAAAAGTCGATTATTGATTGTGTCTTTATATCTATTTGTATATCTCGTTTTCTAAATAGTCCAGCGGAAGTCGGCGTGTCTGAGAGGGTTAAGCTGAAACTTTATCTTCTGACGTACCAGGATTGTTTTAGACGGGCTAGTTGGATGTAAACGCCGAACTCCTCGCTTAGAAAGCAAAGGTAAACAAATGATCGTGAAATTACCTAGTAAGTCACAGAAACAGGCAATACAGACTGGGTGTGATTGCAACGTACTGTACAGAAAATGACAATATCTTTAATTAATTTGTCACTTCCCTCAGTCACCTCCACAAAAGAGCGTTATCATGAGAAATACATTCATTGCTGTTGATGGGCACCCACAGAGAGGGAAGGGATGGAATTGATGTTAAAGAACACAACAGACGATATAAACATTACCAAATTAAGACACACGGGTATTTGAACCTACAGCTTCCAAATGACTACACGAAAGAACAATCATGTTGTTTGTCCATCAAGAATAATGATGATGACCATTAATTTAATCCAGTGGGGTTGAAAGTATGGAGCCGTGAGTTCTAAGATGGTTGATAAGGCTTATTTTGGCTCGAACTGTTTTTTTACAATGTGGGCAAAGAATGCTTGACGTTCCAGGAGGAGGATCTTCTGCTGTGGTTTTTCTGTCCAGCCTTTTCTTCACAGCTCTTGCAATCCTGGTTGCTTCACAAGTGACTGCATCCTTGCGTAATGATGTACAGCACGAATTTCGGTCTTTGGCAGCAGTCTCCCAGGTGTCATGATGGTGAAATATGAAGTTGGGTGAAGAATGACTTGCGCGATTAATTGAATTAAAGTGAGGAAGAGTTGCGCAATTCGTCGACCTCACTCTCTCATCTGGGTCCATCTGAGTCCAGTGGCAGGACAAGCCAACACGACTGGAGGCGATTACAGGTGCAGTGGATGACCAGGGCCTCTACGTGCTTTGCCGTGCTCATTACGTTTCTCAACGCTTTGCGGGTAAACGCCGTCTTGCCCGTTGAATCGTCAGTGATTTCATCCGCGCAGTCTGCTGAAACGTGTCTTCACATGCTGGGTAGGCATATCCTAGTTCACCGCTTGGTTTGACACCAAATCGGCTATCCACGCTTGGTTTAGTCAGCCTGTCACAGTTATTACCGGGGTGGGGGGGGGGGGGCGCTGTGGCATGCTGACAGCTACTAGGAGCCACAGACGTGAGCTGGATGTCAGGCTTGGACCAGTGGGGGATGTGCCTTGAAAAGAACATGACAGTCATCCTTACCAAAGGTACTACCAATGCCTGACACTCCGTACCCCCCACCCCCATAGGAATGAACAACAGTACTTCTACGAATGGCCAAACACAAACCTGGGGGAGCTTTAGCTATGAACCTGCGGTGTTTTAGGCGAAATGATCCAGTCTTCTATCCTGAGCCCTGAAGATCATGCATTCCTTTTCGGGCTGCCTCGTTCATTTATTTATATCTTTGTTTCTTGTTAGTTTATTTATTTAAAAACAAAAAAAAAGAACAAGTATTATAATGTAAATGTCCATACACTTGGTATTAAAGTACCATGTAATTAAAAAAAAAAAATAACATGATGACCCTAGTAGGGCGATATATCTGTCAACGTTTCAAATGGTAAGTCACATTTGGCGATATATTATCCTTCGACACTCAATCAGTTAATAACGTACAAATTGGTACT
>JACEFZ010015468.1:85000-132500 GCA_014155875.1 Cepaea nemoralis
ACATTCACACATCTCCCCACCCACACGCACACATCCTCCACCCATCCCATAACCTACCAACACTCACCCACCCACATATCCTCCACCACCCACCCACACACCCCCAACCACTCAGCCAAACACACATTCCCCAACCACATATCCAACACCCACACACACATATTCCCGTCAATTCACATATCCTGCACTTACCCACACACAAAACCCGCACCCACCCACACATCCCCCACTTACACACATATCACCCACCCACACAATGGAAGAAGAAGAAGAAGAAGAAGAAGAAGAAGAAGAAGAAGAAGAAGAAGAAGAAGAAGAAGAAGAAGAAGAAGAAGAAGAAGAAGAAGAAGAAGAAGAAGAAAGGAAGGAAGGAAGGAAGAAGGAAGGAAGGAAGGAAGGAAGGAAGGAAGGAAGGAGAAGAAGAAGAAGAAGAAGAAGAAGAAGAAGAAGAAGAAGAAGAAGAAGAAGAAGGAGGAGGAGGAGGAGGAGGAGGAGGAGGAGGAGGAGGAGTAGAAGTGATAAAGAATAACAGCAACAACAATAACAAACTAGACACGCTAAATTAAAACCGTAATCCCACTGATAACCAAATTAATTTCTATTTCGTTTCATATTATAAATCATTACTTTAAAAACAAAATGGAAAGCTTCCTTTGAATAATCCTGGGGGCTTTTTCAAAACAAATTTTCCATTTAAAACTCACCCCCATTTTTCAAAGTCCCAATATTTGTGTAAAACTGCCCCGTGGGAAGCATCAATAAGCTTTGAAAGCATTTAAGCAGGCGAAGACAACTCGTGCTTCCGATCACATCAAGTGATTCCTGCTGAAATGAAGGCGATAATATAATTTTTGTGGTTGAGCTATCAAATTCTGAAAACATCTTTGGGCCATGTTCATTTCATGTAATCTTCTTGCAGTGATTGGAGACTCATTATGAAAATCTTCCGGCGATCAAAACCAGGCTATGAGTGTTTGAAGAGCATTATCTCCCTTTGTACGAGGACCGCACGGCAACACATACCATTTTTCCCACGTCTGCGTCTCGTTTCACGTCCATTCTGTAAACCTCTTGGTCTCTCCTATCAGTCTATCAGTCTTGAGCCCTCATGTCCTGTCTCTCCACACCCCCCCCCCCCCCCCCCCCCCACTTCCACTCTCCACGTTCGCCATTAACTATTCGCCACTTTGGTTAAATTCTAATAGTTTACCAACATCGTTTAGAAGACCACTAAGAACCCTCCATCACACGGTACGCCCTCGAAACTGGCCCCTTAAAACAAACGTTCCTCTTTAAACAAAAAAACAAAAAAAAGACCAGTTGGGATGGAATTTTCTTTTGTCTACTTAAGACCTGACTGGCTTTTAAGAGAGCAATTTTTTTCTTGTTTTTGTCTGCCTCTTTTTAAATCGTATTAAAATCAATGACGGTGGGAAGCTTGAGTCGGGTCCGAGCGGAAGGCAAACATAGTGCGACCCACAAATCCGTGCTGGTTGCAGTTCGACAACGGGTAGTTTGATTGCACACTTTATTAAGCAAAATGGAGATCTTGTGATCAAGCAATGCTGTATTGTGGCATCAAGTTTTTTGTAGTCTGAAATGACTCCAGACCGTCATCAGGCGACTGAGTGTAAAAGAATGTCAACATTAAAAGTAGGAACTTGGAATGTAAGAACTATGAGTGGGGATGGAAAATTTGATGACATTAAGAATAAAATGAGAAGATTAAACATTACCCTGTTAGGTATATGTGAGACCAGATGGACAGGAATGGGCATTATGACATCTGAGGAATATAGAATAATCTATTCTGATGGAGAGAAACAACAGCGAGGAGTCGCAAGTATATGGATACAGAGAGAGCAAAATCGATCAAAGGATATTGGACTGTATCAGACAGAGTGTTACTGGTGAAGTTGAGTGGAAGTCCTTTTGATGTCAACGTCATACAAGTTTATGCGCCAACAGCAGACAGTAGTGATGACAGCATTGATGAATTTTATAATGATTTAGAGAAAGCCTTCAAGAAATGCAAGAATTCTGAAGTAAATATCATAATGGGTGACTTGAATGCCAAAGTTAGAAATCAACAGGGCGGATGCACAGTAGGCAAGTATGGACTGGGGGAACAGAATGAAAGAGGTTGCAGACTAGTAAGGTGGGCAAGACAGCATGATTTGATTATTGGAAACACCTATATCAACAGCACACACGGGGACATGGAGGAGTCCTGATCATAATATCAGAAATCAGATTGATTACATTCTCATCAACAGAAGATTTCGAAATGCCTTAAAAGTGGCAAAAACTATACCAAGCGCAAACTGCTACAGCGCCCATAGATTAATCTTAAGCAATTTACATATAAAATTAAAGAAAGTCAAATATTCACCACCAAGAAACACAAAATTTGATCTACAGGCACTGAAGAGTGAGGAAATAAAAGATAAATTTAACGTAGAGGTAAAGAACAGATTCGATGCATTGTCCGATGTGGAAATATTATTTCAAGACGTCAGTGACCAATGGGAAATATTTTTAAAAATCAGTCAACCAAGCTGCAGAAACACTCATCCCAAAAATAAAGATAGTAGGACGCAAGAAATAGATGAAGGAAGACATCTTAAAACACATGGAAGTAAGAAGAAATAACAAAAATAACAAGGAAAAATATGAAGAGATTCACAGGAAAATTAGGAAGCTATGCAAAGAGGCAAAAAGAAACGTGGCTTGAGGAAAATTGCAAGGAAATTGAAAACCAACATAGCACCCGGAATACCAAATTAATGCACAAAAGAATTAATGACATCACTAACAAAAGAACAAACACATCAACGGGTTGCCTAAAAACCAAATATGGCAAAATCATAATAGAAAATGATAAGATTTTACATGCGTGGTCAGATTATGCGACAGACCTTAATGGTGATACCAGAGAAGAACAATATGATCATCGGAATAATAATGAAGGACCATCATTTTTTAAGATGGAAGTTCAGAATGCTCTTAACCATATGAAAACTGGCAAGACTCCGGGTACAGATAACATTACAATAGAAATGATCATGCCTTAGAAGAATATGGAATAGACCAAATCACCAGACTGCTGAACGCAATGTATACGATACTGGATATACTTCCTGAATTATGTAATTCTATATTTATTGCAATCCCGAAGAAATCAGGAGCTTTGGAATGCGATCAACATCGAACAATTAGTATAATGAGCCACATCACGAAGATTCTGCTGAGAATTAGCATGCAAAGAGTGAGGAAAAAAATAGAACCTGAAATAGGGGAAGAACAATGTAGGTTTGTAGAAGGAAAGGGCATAGTAAATGCTGTGTATATTCTGAGAACAGTAATTTAGCGTTCTATAGAAGTAAACAAAGATCTATATCTTTGCTGTATTGACTACACAAAGGCTTTTGATAGAGTTAGACATGTCAACATGGTAGATATGCTTGTAGATCTACAAATTGATGGGAAAGACATTAGGCTTATAAAAAACATATATTGGAAACAAGCTGCCATAAGGATTGATAATGAAGTGGGGCAATATCAACCTATTAAGAGAGGTGTTAGGCAGGGATGTGTAATTTCTCCAGATCTTTTTTCCCTATACAGTGAAAATATTTTCAGAAATGTAGAAGATATAAATGGAATCAGCCTTGGAGGACGAAACATCAATAGCATTAGATATGCAGATGATACAGTATTAATTACAAACAATGCGTAGGACCTGCAACAATTAGTAGATGCGGTTGTTGTACACAGTGAGCAACTGGGGTTAGAATTAAATTGTAGGAAGACACAGATTATGGTCGTCACTAGGAAGAACGAAGTAAAACAATGTAATATACAAGTAAATGGGAATATTCTTCAGCAATTGAATCGGTACAATTATCTCGGAACAGTCATAACATCCGATGGGAGATGCCTTGAAGAGATTAGAACAAGAATCGCCATGGCGAAAGTAGCCTTTAGCAAGATGAAAAACATTCTGACCAATAAAAAGATGTCAATTGAAACGAGAAAAAGAGTGTTGAGGGGATACATTGAGCCTGTACTTTTGTATGGATGTGAAACTTGGACAATGTGCAGTCAAGCTGAAAAACATCTGTTGGCTGCAGAAATGTGGTTTCTGAGGAAAATGCAAAGAATACCATGGACAGACAGAAAAACCAATGACCAAGTACTACAGGAGACAAATGAACATCGTAAACTGATTAGAGAAATTAGACGTAGACAGTCAACATTTTTTGGACATGTTATGAGAAGAAATGGATTGGAGAACTTAGTGACAACTGGCAAGATCGAAGAGGAAGATCGAGTGGAAAATACCTGGATGGCTTGGCCACATGGCATGGACGAGACACTGAGCTGATCCACGACTCTGGTGATCGAGTGAAATGGCGAGTCATGACCGCCCACGCTTTCCGGCATGGCACATGATTGATTGATACATTACTGCATAAGGCAACCCAGTTAGCTCAGCAATAGGCCGCCCGCCATTTTTCTGAACATGCAGTTCACGCTACAAACAACCGCAAACAGACTATAAGCACTCCACACGAAATTCACAGCTCACAGTGTCGCTCCACGCACTCAACTCAGTAGCAGGGCGACGGAACCATGTACTAGCAGCCCAACATGAAGAAGTTGCGTAAGCAAACCGCAGCCACAAGCATAAACACTTCAGAGGCCTTAACATTGTCTATTCTATTGACACCTTGCCGTCTTGACAGATGATAGTTTGTTACTTCAAAAAGGCTTTATAACTACAACCCATGGCGGTGGCGAATGTGACTGATAAGGCCAATTCGCGCAGTAAATGTTCGTCCACAGTGGATGCATGTGAACACATGGTCATTTTCACCATCATGCACCATCTTACGTCTCACACGCCTTGTGTGTGACTTATCTGCAATAATTTTCTCCTTTGTCCTTATTCCATTTCTGATGTTTGCCCTCCATGCAACAGGTTCAGCGGCGACTTGCTCCCGACATGCATTATCAATGCCTGTAACAATCATGTCCCGCTTACACACATCTTTGTATCGTAGCAGAGGCCGATCCTGAGATCTCCTACCCTCCTGTAATTCACCCAAAAAGATGTCCTGTGGTATTCTACTATCATCCATCCTCCTAAC
Source organism: Cepaea nemoralis (assembly GCA_014155875.1). NCBI lineage: Eukaryota > Metazoa > Mollusca > Gastropoda > Stylommatophora > Helicidae > Cepaea > Cepaea nemoralis. Next base: position 90,154 of record JACEFZ010015468.1, read on the forward strand.
GTGTCCTATATATCTAAGTCTACGAAGATTGAGCACGAAATATATCGTCACACAACCTGATCTTTCCAATACTTCAGTATGTGTGATTTTGTCTTGCCACTTAATACCAAGTATTCTTCGCAGACACCGTTTATTTCCCCATAGCACAAAACCTGTGCTAAAATATAGAGACCATGTGTTGCCCATGCAGTATGATCCATTCTCGGCCTGTCCAGTTCACTCCAGAGGAAAGATAACAGCAATACATCTGGAACAAGACAAGCTGCAGAAGCTGCCGGATCAGCAAAGCAGTACTCTAACGGTCCGCGTGTCGGAGCTTCGATCTTATACCAGCTGCCAACCAAGGCTTAGGGCCTGGTCTGCTCTGCCATGACACTTTGTCTTTAGGTTGCATTTCCTCGCACCAGGATAAGGCTTGTACCCTCTCAATTGCGCTCTTCCGCCCGAAGCCGTTGAAACATTGTCTTAACGGCTCAACCGCTTATCCTCCATGTTGGGGACGTGAAGGACTAAGTTCTAAAGTCGAGATTGTCGGCTTAATTGCACCGGGGTGTACCCCATCTAGATTGGTGTCTGTCCGTAGAACGACCACCCGCTTGCCGAAGCATCTCACAAAGCACGAAATCTGTAGCTCCAGCCATGACCCCCTGGAGTTTCCGGAGAAAAAAGAAACATTCACTCGTTATCTGAACAATGCAGATTGGGGTACGAACCCACGACCTTCAGAGTGCGAGAGAGGCGGCTTAACCACATCACAAGTGAGAGAATGACCGTTAAAATTTGTGAATCTGTGTTCTCTAAAGCTGATTAGTTTCACTTTACCTTTTCTTGCTTTATTAATCGAACCCACAAGATTGTGAACATCACACATGACTACAACATATTCTGTTAGAACTACAGAGAAAACCGAAGAATAACACAGAAACCGAGCAGACAGGAAATCAAACAAATAGTTCCTTGAGACATGGAAAAATCATGTTTTACGTTTCCCCCTCATTATTGAACAAACTATCCTTGTTAAAATCAGAGATCGTGAGCACGTGGTGAGTAGTTCCGTGTACGGGTCCGACACGAATCTAAACACGGGCAAACGGAAGTACTCGTTGTTTCACGCTGGCGGCCATGTTTTATTAATACAATATTTGCGGACAGTTCTCCAGAAAGGACTGATATCATTGTTGTAGAGGAAGGGGAGCATGGAAACTAAAGACAGAAAAAAATATCTGATGATTATAGCAACGTGTTTGCCTTTTTCCATTACTTATTCTTGGGGGTATCAAGACAGAAAAAAAAGAAAAGATATAAACTATCGGACGGAGACATTAACTCCCAGTTTTGATCATCAAGCTTTTTTTGTGAGTAATTAATGATTAATGATTGAGTTATGAAGTTCATAGTCTCAATTCAACTTATTACTGGAAAATTCCGCCACAGATAACCAGTTTGTAGAAATATTATAATGAAATAAGCGTAATATATGTCTACTTAATTTGAATCTCAGAAACTGTAGTCACATTACGTGGAGTTGTGTAAATTTCAAGCGATTATATAAATAATAAAAAACAAATATGGTACTAAGGAGTACTGAGTACATGGCGCTAGACCCACACTTTTATAGATTCGGGGATATTCGATGGGTGGGGCGGTCAACCGGCTGCCTTTATTTCTAACCAGGTTTTTTGGTATGTATTTTTGACTGGGTAGGATAAGGAGTCAGGTTACATTAAAAAAACATAAACCTCTATGGGGATTCAAACACATGCCCACCAGGTCGGCAGGCAAGAATGGGACAAAGGTTTACTAAAGGTTAATTGGTACAGCTAAGTTGCTTACTCTCTGCACTAAAGTTAAAAGTTAATAGCATTTTCTTTACAGGACGTCGTTGTCAATCCCAGAAATTTTGGCCTGTTTGTGATTTCTTGGCAAATTTATGGCTTTCTGAACGACCGGTTCTTATACCATTGTATGAAAACCAGCACCAGGCGGTCTGCTTCCAAATTGCAAGCAGCAGTTTTTCGAACGCGGTATTGCGAGTTGCTTTCGTAACCACGTAGCCGTAACACCGGCGTCGTCTGCACTACAGCGACACAATTTCTTAGTTTGACTTCGGCGGGCGGATGTCTGAACTGTGGCCGTCTAACTTCGGCGGGCGGGTGTCTGAACTGTGGCCGTCTAACTTCGGCGGGCGGGTGTCTGAACTGTGGCCGTCTAACTTCGGCGGGCGGGTGTCTGAACTGTGGCCGTCTAACTTCGGCGGGCGGGTGTCTGAACTGTGGCCGTCTACCTTCGGTGGGCGGGTGTCTGAACTGTGGCCGTCTACCTTCGGCGGGCGGATGTCTGAACTGTGGCCGTCTACCTTCGGCGGGCGGGTGTCTGAACTGTGGCCGTCTACCTTCGGCGGGCGGGTGTCTGAACTGTGGCCGTCTACCTTCGGCGGGCGGGCGTCTGAACTGTGGCCGTCTAACTTCGGCGGGCGGGTGTCTGAACTGTGGCCGTCTACCTTCGGCGGGCGGGTGTCTGAACTGTGGCCGTCTACCTTCGGCGGGCGGGCGTCTGAACTGTGGCCGTCTAACTTCGGCGGGCGGGTGTCTGAACTGTGGCCGTCTACCTTCGGCGGGCGGATGTCTGAACTGTCGCCGTCTACCTTCGGCGGGCGGGTGTCTGAACTGTGGCCGTCTACCTTCGGCGGGCGGGTGTCTGAACTGTGGCCGTCTACCTTCGGCGGGCGGGTGTCTGAACTGTGGCCGTCCACCTTCGGCGGGCGGGAATCTGAACTGTGGCCGACTACCTTCGGCGGGCGGGTGTCTGAACTGTGGCCGTCCACCTTCGGCGGGCGGGAATCTGAACTGTGGCCGACTACCTTCGGCGGGCGGGTGTCTGAACTGTGGCCGTCTACCTTCGGCGGGCGTGTATCTGAACTGTGGCCGACTACCTTCGGCGGGCGGGTATCTGAACTGTGGCCGACTACCTTCGGCGGGCGGGTGTCTGAACTGTGGCCGTCTACCTTCGGCGGGGGGATGTCTGAACTGTGGCCGTCTACCTTCGGCGGGCGGGTATCTGAACTGTGGCCGTCTACCTTCGGAAGGCGGGTATCTGAACTGTGGCCGTCTACCTTCGGCGGCGGGATGTCTGAACTGTGGTAGTCTAACTTCGGCAGGCGGGTGTCTGAACTGTGGCCGTCCACCTTCGGCGGGCGGAAATCTGAACTGTGGCCGACCACCTTCGGCGGGCGGGTGTCTGAACTGTGGCCGTCTACCTTCGGCGGGCGGGTATCTGAACTGTGGCCGACTACCTTCGGCGGGCGGGTATCTGAACTGTGGCCGACTACCTTCGGCGGGCGGGTGTCTGAACTGTGGCCGTCTACCTTCGGAAGGCGGGTATCTGAACTGTGGCCGTCTACCTTCGGCGGGTGGATGTCTGAACTGTGGCCGTCTACCTTCGACGGGCGAGTGTCTGAACTGTGGCCGTCTACCTTCGGCGGGCGTGTATCTGAACTGTGGCCGACTACCTTCGGCGAGTGGGTGTCTGAACTGTGGCCGTCTACCTTCGGCGGGCGGGTGTTTGAACTGTGGCCGTCTACCTTCGGCGGGCGGGTGTCTGAACAGTGGCCGTCTACCTTCGGCGGGCGGGTATCTGAACTGTGGCCGACTACCTTCGGCGGGCGGGCGTCTAAACTGTGGCCGACTACCTTCGGCGGGCGGGTGTCTGAACTGTGGCCGTCTACCTTCGGCGGGGGGATGTCTGAACTGTGGCCGTCTGCCTTCGGAGGGCGGGTGTCTGAACTGTGGCCGACTACCTTCGGCGGGCGGGTGTCTGAACTGTGGCCGTCTACCTTCGGCGGGCGGATGTCTGAACTGTGGCCGTCTGCCTTCGGAGGGCGGGTGTCTGAACTGTGGCCGTCTACCTTCGGTGGGCGGTTATCTGAACTGTGGCCGACTAACTTCGGCGGGCGGGAATCTGAACTGTGGCCGACTACCTTCGGCGGGAGGGTGTCTGAACTGTTGCCGTCTACCTTCGGCGGGCGGGTATCTGAACTGTGGCCGACTACCTTCGGCGGGCCGGTATCTGAACTGTTGCCGACTACCTTCGGCGGGCGGGTATCTGAACTGTGGCCGACTACCTTCGGCGGGCGGGTGTCTGAACTGTGGCCGTCTACCTTCGGCGGGGGGAATGTCTGAACTGTGGCCGTCTACCTTCGGCGGGCGGATGTCTGAACTGTGGCCGTCTACCTTCGGAAGGCGGGTATCTGAACTGTGGTCGTCTACCTTCGGCGGCGGGATGTCTGAACTGTGGTAGTCTACCTTCGGCGGGCGGGTGTCTGAACTGTGGCCGCCCACCTTCGGCGAGCGGGAATCTGAACTGTGGCCGACTACCTTCGGCGGGCGGGTGTCTGAACTGTGGCCGTCAACGATTGGCGGGCGGGTGTCTGAACTGTGGCCGTCTACCTTCGGCGGGCGGATGTCTGAACTGTGGCCGTCTACTTTCGGCGGACGGATATCTGAACTGTGGCCGTCTACCTTCGGCGGGTGGATGTCTGAACTGTGGCCGTCTACCTTCGGCGGATGGATGTCTGAACTGTGGCCGTCTACCTTCGGCGGGTGGATGTCTGAACTGTGGCCGTCTACCTTCGGCGGGTGGATGTCTGAACTGTGGCCGTCTACCTTCGGCGGATGGATGTCTGAACTGTGGCCGTCTACCTTCGGCGGGTGGATGTTTGAACTGTGGTCGTCTTCCTTCGGCGGACGGATGTCTGAACTGTGGCCGTCTACCTTCGGCGGGTGGATGTCTGAACTGTGGCCGTCTACCTTCGGCGGGTGGATGTCTGAACTGTGGCCGTCTAACTTCGACGGGCGAGTGTCTGAACTGTGGTCGTCTTCCTTCGGCGGGCGGATGTCTGAACTGTGGCCGTCTACCTTCGGCGGGCGGGTGTCTGAACTATGGCCGTCTACCTTCGACGGGCGAGTGTCTGAACTGTGGCCGTCTACCTTCGGCGGGCGTGTATCTGAACTGTGGCCGACTACCTTCGGCGAGTGGGTGTCTGAACTGTGGCCGTCTACCTTCGGCGGGCGGGTGTTTGAACTGTGGCCGTCTACCTTCGGCGGGCGGGTGTCTGAACAGTGGCCGTCTACCTTCGGCGGGCGGGTATCTGAACTGTGGCCGACTACCTTCGGCGGGCGGGCGTCTAAACTGTGGCCGTCTACCTTCGGCGGGGGGATGTCTGAACTGTGGCCGTCTACCTTCGGCGGGCGGGTGTCTGAACTGTCGCCGTCTACCTTCGGCGGGCGAGTGTCTGAACTGTGGCCGTCTACCTTCGGCGGGCGGATGTCTGAACTGTGGCCGTCTATGATTGGCGGGCGGGTTTCTGAAATGTGGCCGTCTACGATTGGCGGGCGGGTGTCTGAACTGTGGCTGTCTACCTTCGGCGGGCGGGTGTCTGAACTGTGGCCGTCTAACTTCGGCGGGCGGATGTCTGAACTGTGGCTGTCTACGATTGGCGGGCGGGTTTCTGAACTGTGGCCGTCTACGATTGGCGGGCGGGTGTCTGAACTGTGGCCGACTACCTTCGGCGGGCGGATGTCTGAACTGTGGCCGACTACTTTCGGCGGGCGGATATCTGAACTGTGGCCGTCTACCTTCGGCGGGCGGGTGTCTGAACTGTGGCCGTCTAACTTCGGCGGGCGGGTATATGAACAGTGGCTGTCTACCTTCGGAAGGCGGGTATCTGAACTGTGGCCGTCTACCTGAATTCCAAGAAAAGTGGATGCGTGAGAGCATCAATAAGTAAGTGATTAACCAGATACATGAGTTAGTGATTGACTGCAAACAGAAGTGAGTGAACTAGTAAGTCGGTTAGTCAGTAATATATACGTGGGTGAGCATAAATAAATAAGGTGATTAACTAGATACATGAGTTAGTGATTGAGTGCAAACAGAATAGAGTGAACTAGTAAGTGGGTGAGTCAGTAATATATACGTTGCATAAGAGGACGTAGCAGTGAACCACAGCATGTTTTGGCTGTTCGTGATTCCTGGGCAAGTTTAGGTTCAGTAGTTTGCCATTGCTTTCTGAATGTAATGTTACGTGGGTGAGCATAAATACATAAGTGATTAACTAGATAAATGAATTTGTACTTGAGTGAACTAGTCAGTGGGTTAACCAGTAATATATACATGGGTGCACATACATAAGTAAGTGATCAACTGGATAAATCAGTTAGTACTTGAGTGCACAAAGAAGTGTGTGAAGTAGTAAATTGGTGAGTCAGTAATATATACGTGGTTGAGCATAAATAAAGAAGCGTTTAACTAGATAAATCAGTTATTACTTGAATGCACAAAGAAATGAATGAACTACTAAGTGGGTGAGTTAGTAATATACATGGGTGAGCATAAATAAGTAATCGATTAAATAGATAAATGAGTTATTAAGTGAGTGCCAAAAAAACCAAAAAAAAAAAAAAAACCCGAGTGAATTAAAAGTGGGTGAGCCAGTAATATCTCCCCCGATGGTGTTTCCACCTTGTCGTGGTGGGGGAGCTTGAGTTTCTCAATGACCCTGAGAGCTATGCCGGCGGTAGCGTAGCTACCAGCAGGGCCTCCCAAGCCGGACAGGTCAAAGGGTAGAGAACAGACAAAGAGAAAACACCCTGGTCCTCCAGGTTGGGGGTTGAAGCGTGGGGTTAACATCCCCACCTTTGTAAAAACCTTCCTTTGTTACGAAACAAATACATGAGCCTCGATATTGGACTGACTTATCTGGACAACGACCTTGGAACGTTAAAGGACTTTTTAGATTTGGAACATGGAATATACGGACACTATATCGAGCTGGAGCGGCCGAAGAACTAACCCGGGAGCTGGTTGAATATCAAATGGATATAACAGCAATTCAAGAAATAAGGTGGCCAGGAGAGGGTACTTTAGAGCAAAATGGAATGATTATAATATATGGAGGAAACACCCCAAAAAAAAAAAATGAATTAGGAACAGGATTTGTCATCAAAAAAAAGTTATGGGGGAACGTTTTAAACTTTAAAGCTTTTAATGACAGGATTAGTAAATTACGAATAAAAGGTAAATGGAAAAATGTAACGATGATTAATGTACATGCACCTACTGAAGAGAAAGAAGATGATATTAAAGAAGACTTTTATAATGATCTGGAAGATGTCATAGAAGAAACCCCCAAACAGGACATCCTGATTGTGCTGGGAGACTTCAATGCAAAAATAGGTAGAGAGCAAACTAATAAAAAAGTGACCGGTATGGAAAGCCTACATACAACTTCAAATGATAATGGATGGAGAGTCATCAACCTGGCAGAAGCCAAAGGACTGCAGATTAGCAGAACCAGACTACAAAGAAAGGATATACACAAACAAACTTGGAAATCATGTGACAAGAGAACCTATAATCAAATAGATCACATTTTAATTAACAACAGAAATGCATCAAACATACAGCAAGTCAGAAGTTATTGAGGAGCTGAGTGCCACAGTGACCACTTCCTCGTTGGAGCAAAATTTAAAATAAAACTTAAGAGAGCTTTCTATACTAAATTACAAAGATTACACCCAACATATAACAGAGAAAAACTACAAGACATTACAGTCAAAGAGAAATTTACAGATGAAATAAAATGTAAACTTGAAACTCTACAAAACCCTTCGGAGGAGAGCGTTGACCAAACTTGGTTGAACATCAAGACTACAATTCAATTTACCGCAGAAGAATGTCTCGGTGTGTTAACCACGCATAGAAAGAACAGATGGTTCAATCAAAAATGTGAAGAAGCAGTCATTAGGAAGAAGAATGCCAGACATGTATGGTTAAATGACATCAATAACATCCAAAAGGAAGAGCATTATAGAAATGAATGTAAAGAGGCTACAAAAATAGTCAGACAGCAGAAGCGAGAATATATGAGTAATATAATCAAAGATATGGAAACTAATCACCAGAAAAATGAATCCAGAAAATTTTTTAAAGAACTGAAGTCAATGAAACGAGGGCACCAACAAAACACATATGGTTTAAAAGACAAAAATGGGAATATGATAAATACCAATGAGGAAATGTGCAACACATGGAAAGAATATTTTATTGAATTACTAAATTGTGAAGCTCCAAGTAACATTTTCCCACAGGAAGAGGTTCTAACATGCGAACCACAAATTGAAGAACCTACATTTGAAGAAATCCTATATGTAATCACACGACTTAAAAACAATAAGGCAACTGGGACTGATGGAATTGCTGCTGAATTTATAAAGGCAGGTGGCCACGCATTACATCTAAAGCTATACGAACTAATAATAAAAATCTGGAGGACAGAAGAATTACCCCATGACAGGAAAGAGTCATTATTGATACCTATCTTTAAGAAAGGAGACAAGTTCCAATGTGGAAATTATAGAGGAATATCACTACTGTCCACAAGCTATAAGATACTATCCGCAGTATTACTAAATAGACTAAAACCATATTCAGAAGACATATTAGGTGACTACCAGGCGGGTTTTAGACAAAACAGATCAACAATAGATCAGATATTTATCTTACGACAAATAGCCGAGAAACATTGGGAATATAAAAGAAATCTCCATAACATTTTTGTGGATTTTAAAAAGGCTTATGATAGTGTCCATAGGAATAGTCTATGGAATGCTATGCAGGAATTTGGAATACCAAGGAAGTTAATCAACATGACCAGACTATGCATGGAAGATACTTATAATATAGTAACATATAAAGGCAGGAAATCAGACCCCTTCCAAATAACATCTGGCTTGAAACAGGGTGATGCACTATCGCCGCTACTCTTCAATCTGGCTCTAGAGAAAGTTGTAAGGAAGATAAAGGAGGAATGTGATATTGGAGGAACATCCAAGCTGCTTGGTTATGCAGATGATATAGATATTATAGGGCAAAGTGAACAAAAGACATTGGAAATATTGACTCACTTAAAGGAAAAAGCCCAACAAATGGGGCTGGTTATCAACCAAGATAAGACAGAATATATGGTAATTTCAAGAGACGGAATGGCTAAAAACTCTGGCCACATACAAATAGATAATATGACCATTAAAAGAACGGAAACATACAAATACCTGGGTACAATCTTCAACTGCTCCAACATCATAAGGGAAGAAATACAAACTAGAATCAACTCTGGAAATAAGATATACTATGCACTACAACATCTACTAAAATCAAAGGCGCTATCTCGTAACACCAAAATCACAATATACAAAACACTGATCAGACCAGTTGTGCTGTATGGCTCTGAAACCTGGAGTACAACGAAAGGAGACGAAGCCTTGTTACAAACCTTTGAGAACAAAATTTTAAGACGCATCTTTGGACCCATTAGGGATACACAAAGTGGAGAGTGGAAAAGAAGAAGTAACAAAGACATTTATGATCTGTTTAAGTCCCCGCTAATCACTGGTATCATGAAGGCTAATAGACTACAATGGCTGGGGCATATAGAAAGAATGGAAGATAATAGGGAAACAAAACTCGCTTACACTCAGGAAATAAATGACCGTAGACCCCGAGGTAGACCAAGAAGACGGTGGAGAGATAATACATGTACAGACCTACAAGCACTTGGAATCAACGACTGGCAAGAGAAGGTCCACCAGAGAGACGAATGGAGACGGATTGTATTTGCAGCAAAGAACCTCAATGGCTCGGAAAGCTGAAGAAGAAGAAGAAGAAGAAGAAGAAGAAGAAGAAGAAGAAGAAGAAGAAGAAGAAGAAGAAGAAGAAGAAGAAGAAGAAGAGCCAGTAATATGTATGTGGGTGAGGAACTGAATGCGTGATTCGGTGATTTCACGAGTAAACATTTGCTTGAATGAACGAGTGGGCGAAAAACTAATTACCAAGCAAATGTTATCAACCAATGAGAAGGGGAAAGAACGAGTGATAAAGCCATAGCATGAATGAATCTACGAATTCGTTGAATAATAAATGGATGGATGAGTGAAAGAATGTATACATAAGAGCATTAATAAATGCATGATTGACTAGCTGTGATAACAAATAAATAAACAATGCATGAATGGATTAATGAATGTATTGATGAGTGAAAGACTGAATAAATAATTGCATGAAAGAATATATGATTGAATATTTGAGCTAAAAATGAATAAGCGAACGAATAGGTTGGTCTATTGTCTGAAGTAAAAGCCGTAGAAACAAGAAATGAAACATGAAAATATTTTTTTAAAGAAACTCTTATCGTTTACATACAGAATAGACTGAAACCTCTTCTTGCCGATCAACACTAGGTCATGTCAGATATTCTGTGTCTGTTTCTAACTGGGTCATGCAGGAGCATTCTGTCCTTCACAATGGCTACTTCTTGTGGACGTTAAGGAAGGAGGGGTGAGAGGTGAAGAAGTAGTAGTAGTAGTAGTAGTAGTAGTAAGTAGTAGTAGTAGTAGTAGTAGTAGTAGTAGTAGTAGTAGTAGTAGTAGTAGTAGTAGTAGTAGTAGTAGTAGTAGTAGTAGTAGTAGTAGAACATACATAAGAAGCAGAAACAAAATCAGTAGAAGAAGAGGAGGAAGAATGAGGAAGAAGAAGGTGGAGGAGAAGATTTGTATTATACCCCTGTTTGTCCATAATTTCACTTGTTTGTCTACTATATACACACCTCCCTACCTCCTGCGTCCCGAAAACACCAATCATATCAAATCTAATATATGTCCAAGGAATACTTTCCTGCACATTTCTAATGAGAGGAAGCTGATGAAAGACTAATTTATTCCCCGATCGTTCCGGGTCAAAGACGCAATGAAAGAAAAGAGAGGCGTCTTTCAACTGGCAGTAGTAGTTCAGCGATGAGCGATACCGCACGTCCTGCGGGTCTTTGATGTATTCATGGAGAAGCGGGTATTCTCGGAGTTGATCGCGGAGATATCTCACGGGCGACGATCGTACTTCTGTGTGGTTGACTTTTATGAGCGGACAATTGATTACTAATATATGATAACCCAATGATTAATAAACGGGGCTAATAGTGATGCCGGCTCAGTGGCCTAGGAGTTATCGACGCAATTCGTAACCCCGCATACCGCGCTCGAAACACAACTGCGGGCGATTTGGCTGCAGACCGCCTTGCATTGTTTTTCATACAATGGTATGAGTGCCAGTCGTTCATAAAGCAAAGCCAGCTACTGGACGTAAACTTGCCAAGAAATCACAAACAGCCAAACATGCTGGGGTTGACTGCGACGTCCTGTGAAGGATATGTAGCTAACATTTTTAATAGTGATTCCAGATACTGCTTAGCCATGTGAGCTGTGAGGTCTACAAATATTCTAGGTCATGGATTAATCAACTGAGGTGACCAGTGTTCTTTCTCGCTGCACGTCTGTCCTAAACTTTAATCAGACAAATGTTAAACAAATTCGGTACCTGTTTTTATCATGATGAGTGTTTATCAGGCATCAATCAATCAATCAATCAATCATGTGCCATGCCGGAAAGTTTATCAGGCATAACTACATATATTTGGAATGCCCACTCTGGAGTCTTGACAGCTGCAGGTGTCAATAGATCACCTATATAAATCGTAAAGATATGGCAAATGAAGTGTTTGGATCATAGCAACAGAGAAAGTATCCGTATGTGAGGAAAATACTTTGCTAGAAAGGTAAAGCAAGACAGAGAAAGATGTATGGGGAAAGCTAGAAAAGCTAGGCAACAGATATTAAAATAAGCAACACTAACTTGACGAAAATGACAAATGACGAGAGGCGGGAATATGCACTATCACCGGTGTCTGCTGAAGTCTAGGTATCCGAGAAGAAGAAGAAGAAGAAGAAGAAGAAGAAGAAGAAGAAGAAGAAGAAGAAGAAGAAGAAGAAGAAGAAGAAAAGAAGAAGAAGAAGAAGAAGAAGAAGAAGAAGAAGAAGAAGAAGAAGAAGAAGAAGAAGAAGAAGAAGAAAAGAAGAAGGAGGAGGAGGAGGAGAAGAAGAAGAAGAAGAAGAAGAAGAAGAAGAAGAAGAAGAAGAAGAAGAAGAAGAAGAAGAAGAAGAAGAAGAAGAAGAAGAAGAAGAAGAAGGAGGGGAGAGGAGGAGAAGAAGAAGAAGAAGAAGAAGAAGAAGAAGAAGAAGAAGAAGAAGAAGAAGAAGAAGAAGAAGAAGAAGAAAAAGAAGACGAAGAAGAAGAATGTATGGGGTTGGCATCAATTACCTAATACCCATAAAGGCGTGGAATAGCATCCATTCGTGTGCTTGTTTGTCGAAGCAGACCGCCGCTCACTGTGCAGTGTTGGAGTGTTTTAAACACTATACATAGCGAAAGTAGAACCCCCGATCTTTGTAAAGATGTAGCATTTTTATGTGTTAAATGGCCCTTTATTTACTTTTAAATGTGACCCTGCCATACGCCATAAATCTGAGGTGCCCATTCCATAAAGATTTGGTGGGCGATCTAGTAATACTACGTAGCCCTCAAATTCTCAATGTGTGTTGCTGTCTCCTTCCACAGCATCGTCAACATCCTTCTCCAACACCACGTTCACACTTTCTTCAATTTCCCAGTAATTCCATTTCCTGTGGAAATGTGGTTTCTGGGGAAAATGCAAAGAATACCATGGACAGACAGAATAACCAATGACCAAGTCCTACCAGAAACAAATGAAAATCGTAAACTTATTAGAGAAATTAGACGTAGACAGAATTTTTTGGGCACGTTATGAGAAGACATAAATTATAGAACTTGGTGACAACTGGCAAGATCGAGGGGAAGAGAACAAGGGGAAAGCAGAGAAGTAAACACCCGGATGGCTTGGCCACGTTGCATGGTCGAGACAAGAAATCTGAGCTGATCCACGACTCTGGTGATCGAGTGAGACGGTGAATCATGACAAACCACGCTTATCGGCATGAAGGATGAATGAAATTGACGTAATTTGTCACTCCATGGGAATTGAGCTGCGTTGAATCAAGAACCGTCATCACAGCACACGGGACATTCCCGTACGTGCTCCGTCCTCATCTTCAACATCCAGCGATGAGTCCCAATACTTATGGTACGGCTAGCAGTCTGATAATGTGTCATTCTGGTCTTCCTTGGAGTCCTGAATGTCGAACAAGGTCCTCTGGTCACTCACTGCAGCACCATTGTCCTCTGGTCACTCCTTGCAGCACTATTCTCTCCATGCCGTGATGAACTATCTGTTCTTCCTCATTACACACACAATATCAAAGAGCCCCGACCACATCTGCCTTATCATGCAGTAATGCGTCACCCGACGGTACAGACCCAGCCAATGTGTCTGCCTGCTCGTTTCCCACCACACCAGCATGTCCTGGTCTATGGGTAATAAGAAAATGAAGAACTCAGAAGTACATGGTTGTATCAATACCTCATTGTTTTATTATGTACATGTCCAAAATATACAACTGACAAAAGTAATACAACAACATGTAAATAAAGGTTGCCAAGAAGTAGCTTCCTACTGAATATTGGGTGGCATTCACCAAACCCGACAGTCCATATAGTGTCAACAGCTTAGAGTGGAGGAGCGCAATCGGAAGGATACATGCCTTATCCTAGTACGAGGAACAGCAAGCTAAAGACTAAATATCTTGGCAGGGCAGATCAGACCTACAGCCTTGGTCGTCAACTTGTCTAGGATTGAACCTCCAACAGGCAAACAGTTAGAGGATTGCTTTGCTGTTTCTGCAGCTTCTGCAACTTGTCTTGTTCCAGATGTATTGGTGTTACCTTTCCTCTGGAGTAAGCTAGGCATACCGAGAGAGGGATCATGCTGCATGGACAACGCATGGTCTCTATAATTCAGCCCAGGCTTTGTGCTATGGAGAGTTATAGCTCCATCCCTGGTCTTACCGCCACCGGTTGTAGCTAATATACCTTTTCTTGTGTAGCACAATGTAACAAACTATCGCCTGTCAAGACGACAAGGTGCCAGGGAGACGGCGTGTGAGCTTTCTTTGTGTCAGTGATTTGACAGCCCCCCAACACATTTTATAGTTTGTTTATTTAGTTTAGTCATGTTTAGTCGACGGATCAACCTCGCACGTATGTAACCCATAAATGCTCCGTTCTACTCCTAATTCAAGCCTGAGTCCGGAGAAACTCAGCTCAGTGCACGAACTCCGTAGACCGGCGAGGATCCTGAAATACTTTGGGTAGATTGATAACTCGGAATGTTACCCGGGCAGCGCCGTTAGGCTACTCTTTTTCAATTTCCAACTGCCAGGGGATTTATTACGCGAGCAACAAAATATGCCGGTGTCTGATCTAACTACTCAGAAACCAGGGGAAAATTATATTACTAGAAGTCCACATGCAAAAAATCCCGGTCCTCACCGGGGCTTGAACCAGGGGTCTCCAGCACTCGAGGCGGGCACCATACCTCGAGACCACGCAGCTCCCCAACATTTTGTAGGTTTCGATGCACGGAGGGATGGGTTGCCAGTCTGTCCATCACACAAGATGTCCCACTAACAGATCCTGCCACTCCGGGAAAATACCTCATCTGTCATTTGGTGGCGGTTGTGGTGGTGAAATCTTTCACTGTTTGGGCCCAATATCCAAAACAATTTTGTTTAACCACACACAGAGACATACCGACAGACAGACAGACAGATAGATAGATAGATAGATAAATAGATAGATAGATAGATAGATAGATCATCATCATGTGCCATGCCGGTAAGCGTGGGCGGTCATGTTTCGCATTTCACTCGATCACCAGAGTCTGTGTATGACCTCTGTGTTGTATTGTCTCGACCATGCCACGTATCCAATCCATCTAGATATATACTTCTCTGTCTTCCTCTTGTTCTCTCCCCCTCAATCTTAGCCATTGTCACCAAGTTCTCTAGTTTATTTCTTCTCATAACGTGGCCAAAAAATGTTGACTGTCAAGGTCTAATTTCTGTAATCAGTTTACAGTTTTCATGTGTTTCTTGTAGGACTTGGTCATTCGTTTTTCTGTCTGTCCATGGTATTCTTTGCATTCTCCTCAGAAACCACATTTCCACAGCCGTTAGTTGTTTTTCAGCTTGTCTGCTCACTGTCCACACTTCACACGCTTACAAAAGTATAAGTTCTATTTTCTAGTATCATATATTGCGTTCAGCAGTCTGATGACGCGATCTATTCCATATTCTTCTAAGGCATTGATCATTTATCGTATAATTGTGTTTGCAAGTTTTCAGATGGTTTAGATTTAGAACATCCAGAAACTCCATCCTTGATGGTCCGTCATTATTATTCAGAATATCATCTGGCCTTCTCTACTGACTTCTTGAATTGTCGGCTTGCTGACCGTGCTGTGAATATCCATGCACTTCTGTGCTGTTGTGTAACAGATCCATCTGAAATACAATTGTGTTCTGTTAACCATGCTACGAAGTACGCTACTTCCTTCGGCTTATGCACTGTCATAACATGTTCAAATTTGAGTGTGGTCATATTACAGCTTCCAATTGTTGCACCGTGTGCTCTACTTCGTTCTTCACTTTCATGTGAGCCTGTGTATTCCTGTGAATGTATTACACCATAAATGTGAATTGTCGGCATTGTAGCTTAGAGGCCGTGAACGTTTTTGACAATTCCCCGACACACCGAGTCTAGGGTGATAAATCAGTTGCAAACGATGTCGAAGCAGGCCTCTTTGTGCTGATTTCGAGGGTATAAGCGTTGGTTGTTCAGAAAGCAATGGCAAGTTACTGAAGGTAAAATAGTTTCTAGTAAATCATAAATAGTCAAAAATAAAACTACGGTGTTGATTGCGAGGTCCTATAAGGGAGATGCAACTAACTTTAAACCAGGTAATTAGCCTCACTGGTTGTTTAGTAATTGCCATTTTTGTATCATCATCATCATCATCAATATCACCGCTACTGTCATCATCATCATCACCACCACCATCATCATCATCAGCACCATCATCATCACCCCTACCACCACCATTATCATCATCATCACCGCCACCATCATGATCATTATCATCACCACCACTACCATCATCATCATCACCACCACCACCAACATCATCATCAGCATCCTCATCATTATCACCACGTAGAAGTACCTTCAGCTAACATTGCCCACATCACAGCTCACGGTGAAAATGCCGACCTGTATGACAGACAGTGAATCACCTAGTATAGCCGCAGCGGTATAAGTAGTGTCCACCAGCCATTGGAGCACAGCTAATGCAGCCCAGTTCCATCTTCATGATGGATATGGTTACATCATAAACTCAGCTCAGTCTTTCTACAGTTTTACCCTACATTCTGACCGGGTATTCCCGCTCTGAGCAGTTCATGCGTATCCACAACTCTTTTGTGTCAATAATACTGCCAAGGAGTCAGCGTGGCGGAGAGGTATTTCGTGCTGGGGCTTAGTCTTCTTCTCATCCGACGGCAGGATAGTGGATTGATTCCACCCACTCATCAATTAGACGTAAAACGTTAACTTCTCATTCAGAAAACAATGAGAACATACTGAAAGTTTAATTGTCTAGAAAATTAGTTTTTATCTTTATCGCAACCTCCTGAAAAGAACATGTTAAGTCACTGATGTCACGCGCTGGCAGTTGCTGAATTTCTGCGTCGGCTTGTCCTCCACGCCGCTGATTGTTTGTTCTCTTGACCTTTTGCCTTTCGTGACAAATTATCTCTGATTCCTGGCACAAATAAGCCATCGATTTTCAGCCAAATCTGTCAACAATTGCAAATGGCCTGAGTTTTACTAAGATCTGATTCACCAAAGAATTTAAGGATGAAGCTCTAAAAAACTACCCTGGGGCACGTATCTTTACCGATCCGCAGCTGATGTTCCTTTGCTTTGAGTCGCAAAGAGGCAATACTGGAACTCCGAATATCTCCTTTGCCTGAAGCCACTAAGCCCCGGAGCTCGTCTTCATGGCTCGGCTTGGCCACCAATGAGGCTGACGGAGGTCTTCTGTCCGGTTCTGTCTCGTTGTTTGGCGACGGGGTGCTGGTTTTAGAGCATGAGGTAAGTGGAGTGGACGGTGGAGATGCTGAAGACCCTTCTGCTGTTTCTCTAGCTTTGAGGACAGACGAAGTCATACTGGCTAGAAGATGCTGAAAGGATCCAGGCGGTGGAATGGGTAGGGACAAAGGGGCCATGACCCTCAGAGACGTCAGACCACCAGGTGGAGAAAACCCCAAGGATGTAAACGCGGCTTGGGGGTAGTAGGCGCTGGGTGCCAGCCCTGACGCCATCCCGTGCCGCGACAACATCGTGTTCTCGTACGTTTTCAACAGGAGCTCGGAGTATGACACAGGATGCTGATGGTGAAGGTGGTGAGGGTGGTAATGGTGGGGAGCTGGAGGCGGAGCCAGCATGCCTCGTGCCATCAGCCCCAACCCTGGAGGGTAAGGGTTAAATGTATGCGTCTGACCTCCGACCTTTTCTTTTTTCCGCCATTTCGCTCTTCTGTTCTGAAACCACACCTGAAAACATAAAATTAAAATAGATAATTTGGTGTTAAATGCAGTAAATGACATCTGAACGATAGAATGAGTAAAGTCCTATAACAATAACCATTTAATTAGCTCTTTAAACTGAAACTTCCCGTGCGCTGATGCCAAGGTAGCAGGTTCAAACCCTACACCAGTGGTTCTCAACCGGTGGGGAATTCCGGGGGTGGGGGGGGGGGGGGGGAGAGAATTAAGGTTATTTCAATATCGCATTAATACAAGAACCGATTACTTGATATTGTTTTTGCCTCCATACTTTACGGTTCTGTATTTCTCGCCCTTCTGAAATTCGTTTTATAACGTAAGTAGACCCGCAAATCACGTTTTATGTAGACGTCTACACTTATTCTAGTATATGTTATTAAATTTAGCTTTCATTTTTACGTATGCAGCGTAGGGGCGGGGCAGTGGGATTTAAAAGGAGGAAATACGAAAATGAAGGAGGGGGGAATGACATTCTGAACATATGGTGAAGGGGTGCATGGGCCAAGAAAGGTTGAGAACCGCTGCCCTACACTGTTCAGCTGGACTAATATGTTGACTTCTAGTTTTTGACTTGGCCGTAGTTACAAGTACCTCAGAAGTCGGAGTGGATTCGCCTGATGGGCACGGATACTGGTAATAGGGAAAGCTAATCCAAACGCAAACATCAGTCCAGGGCCCTTTCCAATAATGGCAACCACTATAGAGGTAGTAGCATGCTTATGGACTACGTTTGAATTCAAAAGCGAGCGAAAGAAAAATGTAATTTTAACATATTCAGTGCCAAACAAAAATTAGGTTTGGACGTAATAAAAATAGATAGTAGAAAATGGGAAATAGAGGTGTGCCACAGTAATGACTTTAAATTTTTCATTTGGTAGCAGGCATGTTGTATTGTATATCAAATTAAAGGGGGTTGCATAAGAAAAACTGCTGTATATGAACCCATGGCAGATACGGGAAGACGACTAATCATTCCACGAAACTTAGTTAACGGACTGATCAGTGGGGTCTGTGACCCAAAGGCAGAGAACTCTTTTTCACAATCCCGACGTACAGGGTTGGAAGTCAGCCTGCAGGTGATTGTGGGGACAGACCGTGTTGCGTTGATTTTTACATAAGTATTCACGTGGGTCGATCAGAAGCAATGGCAAACTACTGAACGTACAATTGCCTATAAAATCGCAAACAGTCGAACAATGCTGGGGTCGATTGCGGCGTACTGTACAGGACATGCGACTAACTTACGTGAAGACTATGTGCGTGGTTAACTTTGTGTTCATGGGCTGGGTTTTTTAGAATAAAATTCGTAGCGTTTAGGGCAAACGAATAGATACCCCGTTTCCTTCAACAGATGTAGATGCTGATTGTTGCAGCAACAAGAACAGGATGAGGAGGAGGAGGAGGAGAGGAGGAGGAGAAGGGGGAGGATGAGGAGGAGGGGAGGAGGAGGGGAAGAGAAGGAGGAGGAGGGGAGGAGAAAAATAAAAAAAAAGAAGTTAAAGAAGTAAAAGAAGAAGAAGAAGATGAAGCAGAAGAAGAAGAAGAAGAAGAAGAAGAAGAAGAAGAAGAAGAAAAAGAAGAAGAAGAAGAAGAAGAAGAAGAAGAAGAAGAAGAAGAAGAAGAAGAAGAAGAAGAAGAAGAAGAAGAAGAAGAAGAAGAAGAAGAAGAAGAAGAAGAAGGGGGAAGAGGAGCAGGAACAGGAGCAGAAACAGTAAACCGGAGTTGGAGGAGAGGAGGAGGGGGAAGGAGGAGGCGGGGAGGGGGAGGGGAGGAGGATGCGGGGGAGAGGCAGGAGGAGGGTGAGAGAAGAAGAAGAAGAAGAAGAAGAAGAAGAAGAAGAAGAAGAAGAAGAAGAAAGAAGAAGAAGAAGAAGAAGAAGAAGAAGAAGAAGAAGAAGAAGAAGAAGAAGAAGAAGGTGGGGGATGAGGAGGAGAAGGGGAGAGGGGAAGAGGAGGAAGAAACGGGGAAGGGGGAGGAAGAGAGGAGGAGGAAGAGGAGGAGGAGAAGAAGAAGAAGAAGAAGAAGAAGAAGAAGAAGAAGAAGAAGAAGAAGAAGAAGAAGAAGAAGAAGAAGAAGAAGAAGAAGAAGAAGAAGAAGAAGATGAAGAAGAAGAAGAGACCGGGGAACGTAATAGCAAATACTTTGCTGAAAACAAATGTAGAATAGGAAAAAACAATAGAACTGTCACGTTGGCTCCACACTCATCACCGAAATTAATGTTTGTTTCATTACCAGGGCATTTGTAATTAACTTTCCTCCTATTGTATCAATTCTTAATTCTTAACATACCAACTTAAGAAAGCAATTGTAATAGCATCTCTGGGTAAAATTAAGCCCGATGACAAAGCACAATGTCAAATACACCTAACAGTGCAAGGAAAAGAAAACATGTTAATCGCCAAGAAGATATGTAAAGAATGAAATTAGTAGTGGAAATCGCATGGCCAACAATAAGCGATGGCGAATTTCTGTTGAGTTCAGTTAATGATATGTTTGGCTAAGCCAGAAAGTATGCGCTTTCTCGCAAACTTACCAAGTGACTACAAATGTCATGGGATAATTAAAGCAATGACTTCTGTCTTTAAATGACAGGTTTGATGGCAGTTTCATTTCATCACTGCGAATTCAATACGTGAGCCCGTTAGTGAAGTTGATAGCGAATTTGTTGATAATGTTATGAAGGGGGTTTCGAAGCCTAGGTTCGTTGCCTACGAAAGTGAGTGAAAGATTAGCAACCTATTTCTCCTTGCATTTAGGCCTGCAAAATTTAATGGCGCTATTACACCTCAGACCCATAACAAGAAAAAACAAAACAAAAAAAGAAATTGCCTAGAAATTAAAATTCCGTTGTAGATAATTGAAAAAGTGTTTAAAAGGCAAGAAGTATGACTTCGTTTCACCGGGTTTGATCACATATGGCTAGGTCTCTTTCTCCATGGCGGCCTGACGAAATCGTCACACAAAGCACGAACTCCTTGGCTCCAGAGACGACCCCAAGGAGTTTCCGAGAAAATTGCACTCGTATCCAAACAATTACAATCCAGAATTATGCAATTTTAGATGTCCCGCGCGGAGAGCCACCTTTTCTATAAACATATGGGTCTTGCACCAGGTGCCTTGTGCAGCTTAAGATGGGTCAAAAGTGCCCCTCCCTCCCTTCGACTTGTTTCATGTCACAAACTATGAATACCTTGGCTTGTTTCATGTCACAAACTGTGAATACCTTGGCTTGTATGTCACAAACTGAATAACTTGGCTTGTTGTATGTCACAAACTGTGAATACCTTGGCTTGTTTCATGTCACAAACTGTGAATACCTTGGCTTGTTTCATGTCACAAACTGTGAATATCTTAGCTTGTTTAATGTCACAAACTGTGAATACCTTGGCTTGTTTCATGTCACAAACTGTGAATACCTTGGCTTGTTTCATGTCACAAATTGTGAATACCTTGGCTTGTTTCATGTCACAAACTGTGAATACCTTGGCTTGTTTCATGTCACAAACTGTGAATAACTTGGCTTGTTGTATGTCACAAAACTGTGAATACCCTGGCTTGTTTCATGTCACAAACTGTGAATACCTTGGCTTGTTTCATGTCACAAACTGTGAATACCCTGGCTTGTTTCATGTCACAAACTGTGAATAACTTGGCTTGTTGTATGTCACAAACTGTGAATACCCTGGCTTGTTTCATGTCACAAACTGTGAATACCTTGGCTTGTTTCATGTCACAAACTGTGAATACCCTGGCTTGTTTCATGTCACAAACTGTGAATATCGTGGCTTAGTAATTAACAAAAACTGTCCACAAGAAGCAAGTCGATTGACTCGACAAAGTAATGCAGAGATTAATTGATTCAGTGCCAAACAAAACCAGTTTGGACACAACCAAAATTGATGGCGGAAAATGGGAAATAGGGGTGTGTCACAGTTATGACCTGACAGTTGTTAATATGGTAGCAGACATGTTGTATTATATATCAAATTAAATGAGGTTGCAAAGGGAATACTACTTTAATGATATTTAAACTATAGTTTGGTTTATAAGCCAGTGGCAGTTACGGGAAGTTTGAATAAGACGATGTATCATTCCAAGACACTTTATCAGTTAAACTGCTTTAAGAACCTGTGGCACAACACCAGTAAACAAGCAAATTAAAAAAAAATGTAGAAACAAGCAATGGTTCAGTGGCAGTGTAGAATGACTGAATCATTGCACAATCACTGAAGAAGAAAATCGCAACACAACACGGCTGTCAAAGATTAGTTTCATGTTTGTGCCAGGGAGTGCGGGTGAGCAGGCTGACAGGCTTGCAGGTAAGGCCACTGTGGAGGGCCGACGAGCCGTGGACCAGGCTGATATACTCAATGCTCTAAGAGAAGTAAGACGTTTTCGAGAACCAAGTGATGACTGTCGACTAACTGAAGAAGAAAAAAAAGGCTGTTAAACGTAAATTGCACCCCCCCTCTCTCCCCCCTGCCGTGTACACTCCCTTGTATCGGCAGAGGAACTTCTGTGTTCCAATGACTCCCTGAGCTATGCCGACGGCAGCGCAGCTACTGGTAGGGTCTCCCATTTCGGACAGGTCATGAGATAAGAGACCAGACGAAGCGATAGACAAACCCCCTGCCTTGTGAGTAAACTGAGGACAGTCAGGGGATAGGGAAGGCAAACCAGAAAACATGCTTGTCGAAGTCAGGTGTACCGAGCCACAAGATTGAAAGACAGCTGACTTGATCGTGGTGATGGCAGTATTTGTTTCAGACAATTCCTGCATCAGGAAGAGGAAAATACTAACATTTTACAAGATCTGAACATCGATAAAAAGTGGCCCGTCAACAGTATCTCATCATCTCATCTCATCTGGTTCCTCCTGTACCTTGCGGTGTCGAGGAGAAATATAAACAGCGGGAGAGTGCCCGCGTATGAGCTTCATATATCGGGATTTCCATGGACTGTCATTCCCTCTGTTCATAGTTTACATAGTCGGCCTTTTCTTCTGCTTCCATTTGGTCTGTACATAATTGCTTGTTGTGATATACTGTCAGTTGGTAGCCGAGTTGAGTGGCCGAACATATCACTTGCTGTTTTATAATAAAATCTAGCGTTGCTATAACCCCCACTTTAGTCCTGATTTATTCATTTCTGATTTTATCTCTCTCTCTCTCTCTCTCTCTCTCTCTCTCTCTCTCTCTCTCTCTCTCTCTCTCTCTCTCTCGCTTTGAACACAAGCATAGTCCACCCACTCTACTTCTAGTAGTGTTGGACTGAATTTTGCGTGTGGGTTAGCTTTCCCTATTAACAGTGTCCCTCACCATCAGGTGAACCCACCCCGACTTCAGAGGTTTCTCTCCTCTTGATACGTTGAGTATTATTCTCTGGAATCCCATTTCTCTTGTAATTTTTCTTTCTTTCCTCTTTTCCTGTCACTGTCCAGCTTTGGCATTGGTAGCATACAGTTGATAGGAAGATTGTGTTGCGGAGTGCTTTTTCAGTATCTACTGACACGTGTTTGTTCTTTAGTATTGGTGTTACTTGTCCAATGAGTTGGTTTGCTTATTCTCACATCTATTCTCGATCTCGTCTTCTGATTTGCCATTTGATAATGTTCTATTTCCTAAGATCTCGAAACTCTTTACTTGTTTCAGGTGATGCTATTGTAGATAGATGTTTGTTGTTTTTTCTTCTTTGGTTATCGTCATTATCTCTGTTTTCGTGATGATAATTTTCCTGTTATGTTCCTTGGCATTTCGTTTAGACTATTAATGTGGACTTGTAGTTCTGCTTCTGATTTTGCAAGTAGTGCTTGGTCGTCCGCAAAATGGAGTTCTTTAATGTTGTAATTTGCCGTTGGTTCTTCTTCTGAGTTCTGTTCTCCGTGGGGTGTTCTTGCGGTCGTTGTTTGGCTGGTTTCTTCACACACACACACCCCACACACGTACACATACGCCCACCCCCACACACATACACACACACCCTCCACACACACGCACACAAACATATATATATATATATCCTGAAATCGAAATACTTCGGCCATGTTCGACATCGCGGCGGTTTGGAAACACCAGTAATGGAAGACATGGTGTCAGGACAAGCGGCAGAACACCACCAACACAACATTCAAGACACCCTGGCCATGATAGCCCATACGGCCAGAGAACTGGCGTATGATCCAGGGTCGTCCCTGTGTGTCGGAAGGAGAGCAGCGTTCTGTAAATCACCTGCCACAAGACGAAGACACAATAAGAGAACAATCAACTGACAATTCATCATCGGGATTCAAACAGCAAATTGATACCAACCTGAACTCTAGCTTCCGTCAAGTCTATTCTCATAGCCAACTCCTCCCTAAAGAAAGAAAAATACGAGGGAGATATAATTCTAGTTCTTTTCTCTCAGATAATAATAATAATAATAATAATAATAATAATAATAATAATAATAATAATAATAATATAATAATAATAATAATAATAATAATAATAATAATAATAATAATAATAATAATGTTTAATTCTTCACTTGCTTTGAACTCAAGTGTAGTCCACACAAGAGTCATCTCTGCGTGTGGGTCAGGTTTCCCTGTTACTAGTGTCCCTCGCCATCAGGTGAACCCACTCCGACTTCTGAGATACTTGTAATTTACGTCCCCAAGTCAAGGACAAGAAGTCAACATTTTAGTCCAACTGACTGGTGTACAAGTTGAACCCACTACCTCGACATCAGCACACCGGAATTCTGATGAAATCAGAACTAAAGTGGGTGGGTGGGGAGGGGGGGGGGGGTAATATCAGCGCTAGATTTAATTAAAAAACAGCAAGTGTTCGGCCGCATCACTAATCTACCAACTGATAGTATGCCTCATCAAGCAATGACGCACAGACCAAATGTAACCAGAAGAACAGGCCGGTTATGTAAGCGATGGACAGAGGGAATTAACAGAGTCCATGGGACGCAGCGGTGTTTCCAAGGCACCAGGGCCGGGTTATATACTGGCCAAGACCTATTGACACGTCCTCGTCGATCGTCCTGGGCAACAGGTCCCTTCGGCATCCTGGCTAAAGTCAGTAGGATCGCCGATTCCTCCGAAGTCGGAGAGTGTCTGCCTGTACGGCGAGGAAACACAGTCTGCACACCAATAGGCCAGACATGGGACAACGGATACTCACGCAAACCTCAGGTCCTGTATGACATCACACTGATGTTGGACAACAGGATGCCTTCATCCGACATACAGGACTTCACGCTGGAGTTCACCGCCAGCGAACACAAGCAAGCAAGCAAGCACTGGGCGTTTTCTTGTTTTTTCTTCTGGTTATTGTCATGGTCGTGGAAAGACAAGACTTAAAGTGTTAACGACAGTTGCACAGTAGTTTAAATGAAAACAGGCAGGAGAAAGACGTAAATACTTTAAATGCCCAGAAAGCCTGTCAGGCAATTAAGCCAGTGAACTCTTTTGCCAAAATATCGGGTTAGCAAGCAGAAAGTTCACAACCAGAGTTGTCGTGCCAAACAGGACGGAAATAACGCCTCGTTGAGACACGAGGCAGCCTAGCGAGAAGTCATACAGTTTAGCGACAAGTCATACAGTTTAGCGAGAAGTCACACAGTTTATCGACAAGTCATACAGTTTAGCGAGAAGTCATACAGTTTAGGGAGAAGTCATACAGTTTAGCGAGAAGTCATACAGTTTAGCAGCAAATCATACAAGTTATGGAAGTCATACGATTTAGAGAGATTACAGGTTAGAAGCAAACAGACACGCTAGAGGTATATTAACAAATAAATACTTTACACTACTTGGGTAGTATCAACTACACGTCTCATATTTATACTTTGTATTTTCACGAACATCATAATCTACACGCGCGTGTGTGTACGTGTGTGTGTGTGTGTGAGTGTGTGTGTATGTGTCTGTGTGTGTGTGTGCGTGTCTGTGATTGAATTGAAGTTCAGCATAAATATTATTCATTTACACACTTCATATGATGTATATTTTTGTTGCGTGTCCCTTACGGGACGTTGCAGTCAACACCAGCATTTTTCAGCTGCTGTTGATGTACTAGGCAAGTGTTACATTCAGTAGTTTGCCATTGCTTTCTGTACGACCGCCTCCCATACCAGCACGTAATAACACAACGCGACACGGTCTGCTGCACAAATCGGTCGCAGCTGAGCTTCGAACGCCTGGTACCCGGCTCACGAACCGCGTTCGCAAGCCTTTAGATATATATGATGCAGTATGAACCAGACAAGATGCAGCGAAATATGCCAGGCGATAAATCGTATTGTTTGTGGCTTCTGTTTAAACTGATTCGATCACTCTTGCTAAGATTTATAATTCCACGCCTTCTTATAATTTCGTTCATATACATACCAATTCTTCAATGCATACGCAAACAAACAAACTCCATGCTACACGCCGTCACTCCATTTTCGCAATATTTAGACGCCATTTCTTAAGCCCAGAATCACAACAAACAGAAGCAAAGAGTACCAGTTTGTTCCCAAAAACTACAAAGTCAATTTACCTTGTTCCCTTAATCGGCATGGTCAAATTTGATTCTGGCGGCCGGAACTCAAAGTTCTTGTCGTCTGCTCGCTTGCCGCCATATTTATTTACTAGAACTCGTCCTGCATGTTGGAAAATTGGTGATAAGGGACCAGCGTGGGACAGGTAAAAATCCGATTTCCTGGCCGAAAACCGTTAAGACAATGCAGACAATTTTCTTTGCTGAGCGAAGAACAAATAATTGCCTGCGGAAAACTTAAGCCCAACAAGAACTCAACGTCTGTAGACTTCACGGCCGCCATTGTTGATGGGAACCCATGAAAATATGTCCATCGCTAGTGTCAAATATCCGCCCTGGATTTGCGGGGTCCCTGTTGAGATTTGAACATGTCCCATCTTGTAACGATTAGGAATTTCTAGAAATGTGATCGTTAAATTTTGGCTCAATCCCTCACATGTGAGAGCTGAAATTATGACAAACATCAAAGCTGGGGGGTATGTGTACTGCGAAGCTCGGCCAGCTAAGCACAATTATGGCACATTTCCAAGCTCAAAGACTGCATATCTTCGGACTGGGAAAATGGGGCAAGCGGAATTGGTCAGGTATTTTTTAGGAGTTTAGTTATGATGGTGTCTTTGTCAATCGAAGTTCATTATGATGTTGTCTTTGTCAATCGAAGTTTGTTATAATGGTATCTTTGTCAACCGAAGTGTGTTATAATAGTATCTTTGTCGTGGAAATTCATGAATGTAGTCTCTTCGTCGATCGAAAATGAATTGTTGAGCTGAGTTGAGTCCTGAACCGACACTACAGCAGTAAGGACCTTCGCGTACACGCTCCGTTCTCATCTTCAACAATAAGCTTAGAGTCCCATTACTAATGGTACAGTTGCAATATGATTATGTGTCTGTCTGGCCTTTCCACGGAGAATTGAATGTCAGTGAGAACCTCTTGTCAGTCCCAGTCTCTCCAGGCAATGATGGGGTATCTGTTCTATGACCCGATATACACGATCACAGATATATCTCATAAGTTCGTTATAACTGTGTCCTTGTCAATCAAAGTTAGTTATGACGGTGTCTTTGTCAATCGCAGTTTGTTATGATAGTGTCTTTGTCAGTTAAAATTCTTTATAACTATGTCTTTGTCAATCAAAGTTTGTTATGACTGTGTCTTTATGAATCTAAGTTCGATATGATTGTGTCTTTGTCAGTCGATGTTCGTTAAGACGGTGTCTTTGTCAATGGAAGTAGCGCAAAACACTAGAACGTAAACGTAAAGCCAAGACTATCATTATCAAATACCTTGGCGAATGGCGTAGGCGATAATGCTTCTCCATATCTCGCGATCTCAACAGCATCTATCAAAACCGCGAGGACACCTTTTCGTGTCATACTATCAGGCTGTCAATAATCTTCTCTAGCTGTCTTCCACTGTTTGTCTTTCCACAAGTCCTTCCAGTTGTCACAACATGCTCCAGTTTGTTTGTTTACTGTTTTCCGTATGTAGCCAACAAAGCGACTGCCTTTTTCTAATATGCATGATTAGTTATCTTTGTGTCTTAACCTCTTTCAAAACATCTTTAAATTTTTCATCTGGTTCTTGATTGTCTGCCTGGTTAGTTTTCTGTGCCTCCGTGACATTCTTTGTATCTTTTTCAGAAGCCATATTCCTGCTGTTGTCTGTTGTATATCAGTTTGTCTGACATCATCATCATCACGTGCCTTGCCAGCTGGCGTAGATATTAATGCATCTCCACATATCTCGGTCTTTGGTGTTCTGGTTCAACTCTGCTGATGATATTCCTCCATGCCACCGTCTCAATCAAATTTTAATCATTTCTATTGGTCTGCCTCTACTTCTCTTCCCATTGATCTTTCCAGTTGTCACGATGTTCTCCAATGCCTCGCTTTTCATCTCAAGACCAACGAAAGTATTTTGCATCTTTCTTATTGGTGTATATACTGTTTCAGTTTCATTAGCCTCTTTCAGGCAATCGTTGTTAGTTGCGCTGACAGTCCAAGGAATTCGCACCTTTCGTCTCAGGAACCACAGCTCCGTTGCTTGCACGTTAAGTTCTTCCTAATTTGTTCATTTACATTCCCAGATTCACTGCCATACAGCAAAACAGGTTCTATATATGGTTTTTCAGCACTCTATTTCTTACACGCAATGACAGTGACTCATTGCATAAGATACCTTTCATGTTCTGAAATGCAGCTTTCGCTTGCCCTATTATGTTCTTAATCTACGTTGTGCATCTTACATCTGATGTTATAAATGTCCCTGAGTATTTAAAATTTTCCTCTTATTTAAGAATGCTCCTTTCTATTGTCTTTTCACATGTTGGTGTAACCTTTTACTTTGATACCACCATTGTTACTGTGCTCTTGATATTCAAGAATTCACGTTACTTACGAGAGTATACGAGATTACGTGCATCTTACATCTGATGTTATAAATGTCCCTGAGTATTTAAAATTTTCCTCTTATTTAAGAATGCTCCTTTCTATTGTCATTTCACGTGTTGGTGTTACCTTTTACTTTGATACCACCATTGTTACTGTGCTCTTGATATTCAAAAATGCACGTTACTTACGAGAGTATACGAGATTACGGAGCAAGTCGTGTAACCTCTAGACAAGGGAGACCGGCTACTATTAGCTTTACTCGCTCATAGTAGCTCTCTTGATATTCAAGGAGTCATTTCTTTGCAGTCTATGTCACTACAAAGTCCAACAATTGTTGTATATCTTTTGCATTATCAACCACCAATACTATGTCATCTGCATAGCGTAGGTTGATTATATTATAACCTTCAGATAGTATTCCTGGCATCTCTTTAATCTCTCTCATTATTACTTCGCTATATAGGGAGAGCCGGTCTCTCTGGCTGTGGGGTTACAACACTTTCTCTCTGTAATCCCGTTTATCACGCAGAGTCTCGTAGCGGAGCGAGAGCTGAGGCGGTTCGACCCCCGCTCGTGACTTGCGGGATACAGAGCCGGCTGCTCAGAAAGCAATGGCAAACTACTGAGCGTAATCTTGCCAAGAGATCAACATACAGCTGAAAGATGCTGCTGTTGACAGCTAAGTCCTGTAAAGGATATGCTAAAAAAAAAAAAATATAGGGAGAAGAGATCTGGTGACAAGACACACCCTGTTGTACTACTAGCTTTACTTGTTCATAATAGCCCTCTTTATTTTCCATTTTAATTGCTGCTACTTGGTTAAAGTAAATATTCTTTATTATTCTGAGATCTTTCCCATGAATGTTGATATCTTCCAACAGTTTAATCAGTTCATCATATTTTACTTTATACAATGGGATAGAACATACATTGAGAAAACCTGAGAAAAGTATTACTAGCAATGCCTTTGTTTTGAATCCACAAAGCAAAAGAAATAGAGGAAGACACAAAAAACCACACGGGGAAGAGAAGTAGAGCTGAAATTAATTATAAGGGGAGAATATGGACGGAGCTGCATGGGATTACTAAAGATAGAAAGGCCTGTGGTGAATTGATTTAGGGAATATGCCCTAGTGAGGGATAAAGAGCGAAAGAAAACGGAGAAATGGAGAAGTTGAAAGAAACATGAATAAGATGTAAATACGAAGATTAACAGATTTAATGCTGAACAAAAAATTTGGACCAAACAAAAAGTTGGTTTAAAATGAACAAAAATGGGTGGTGGAAAATGGGAATCATGGATGTGTCACAGTTTTGACTTAAAAGTTGTTAATATGAAAGCAGGTATGTTGTATTATATATCAAACTAAAGGGGATTGCATAGGAAAAACTACTGCATATAAGTCCGTAACAGATACGGGAAGTCGCTTTAGACGATTAATCATCCCTTAGCAGTTAAGCAGTTAACAGTGTAAAATATGTAACTTGCAATAATAACAATGGGAACAAAAGTCCAGAAGCAGTTTCCTGTCAGGGGTCTATGATGTCTTAGGACCACCACATGTTAAAGGAA
Organism: Cepaea nemoralis; assembly: GCA_014155875.1. Taxonomy (NCBI): domain Eukaryota; kingdom Metazoa; phylum Mollusca; class Gastropoda; order Stylommatophora; family Helicidae; genus Cepaea; species Cepaea nemoralis. The sequence continues at coordinate 120,140 of JACEFZ010015468.1, forward strand.
TGGGCAAATAGACGGCCAGTCCTTCCCTCTTGTAGCGAGCGGCAAGTCCAGGTATCGAACCCCCGACCGACTGCGATCGTGCCATTGGTCTCATTGTCAGCACAACTTCCTAACCTTTCAGCCAAGGCGTCCGCCAATAAAAAAAATACTTAACGTGTAAATCTGAATTTAAAATAACTAAGAAACTATCAGTAGAAATGTAGATAAATATTTTCTGGGTATTTTCTGCTATACACTTTCACATGCCATCGCCAGAATGAAGGGTTCCGAGGAAAGGTCAGACGAAAACATAATCAGACGGCTACTGGTATTATTAGTATTGGGACTCTTCGCTGATTGGTGAAGATGACGACGGAGCACGTGTGGGAATATACCGTGTGCTGTGATGTCATAACTCAACTAACAAACAACAACAACAACAACAACAACAATAACACCACCACCACCACCACCAACAACAACAACAACAACAACAACAACAACAACTGTTTGACTCACCTAGTAAAGACATCAGGATAGTGAGTCTTCTGAAAGGCCCTCTCCAACTCCTCCAACTGATAGCTGGTGAAGGTCGTTCTGTACCGTCTCTGCTTCCTTTTACCCGACTCCTCTAAGTCCTTCTCTCTATCCATACACTCCTCATCGTCGGCGTTAGCTTCATCAACGACGACGTCTCCATTCTCGTGATCGTCATTTTGTTTACTTGTCAAGACGCCATCTTGCTCGACCACGTGGTTAGGACTGTGACCCAGATACACTTCAAAACTTTGTCTCGATCGACCTGTTTCAACATTATCACTCCCCTCGACATTTTCTCGAAATGATTCCTCTGAGTTCTTTCGCCAACCTATATTTTCAATTTTAACAACGGCACTGTCTTCTAATTTAGAGCCTAATTTAGACAGACTAAATGTCTTATCGTAGTTTCGATCTTCATGCACAATCTGTCTTTCTCTGATGAGGTAACACTTTTGTTCAATCCCTGAGCTCAATAAAGCCGAATGTTTATAAACGGTCGATTCATTATTAACAAACTCATTTTCTAATTTACTAGCATAATGATCTCCATTATCGAGATCACCATCAAGAAAGCAGTTTATATTATTTATATTGCCTCGACCCACGCAGGCCGCAGCCTCCAGGCCAGTCAGGACAGATGGTGAAACTGTCTTTACGCCCGTCGTTAGTAATTTCTCTTTTGGCAGACAAATTTCCGGTCTCTTGCTGAAAGATAGCGCCCCTTAATTCTTGGAAATTCCTGGACAAATGTCTGTGATCTTGTGTCGTCAGATCTGAAAATAAAGTGGGAACAATACAATGAATCACATAAAGAAATATACATTTGAAGTTGATTGCGTTTTAATTATTTACAGCTTTGTATTATATCTGGTTTATGTTTGTTAACTTTCTGGCAACTAAAACAATCAGCCAATTGGATGAAAGCCCTGGGGGGAATTGCCTGTTAGGATTTCAGGTTAAAAAACAAAGAGGTTAAAATGATATTTAGCTTTTATTTATTTGTAAATATTCACTTTCTGTCCTTGCACTGTGCCATCCATACAACATTCCATTCTCCTCTTTTATATCACTCTAGGATAATCTCTACATAGTGCACACACTCTGTAGAACCGAATGTGGTTCAGCCTAGTAAACCAGAACAACGCGCGCTTCAACATTTTCACTACACAGGATTAACAGATTCAGTGGCAAACAAAACGTTAAAAAAAAGTCGCTTAAAAGTCGACTGGGTCGACTTCATTGCACCGGATTTTATCCCATATGGCTCGGTCTCTTTCCGCAGAGCGGAAAGCGTCGCATCAAGCACGAACTCCGTAGCTCTAGCGACGACCCACAGGAGTCTCCGACAAATTTCACTCGTGAACAGAAGGACACGGCCCCGAATCGAACCCACAACCTTCGGAGCCCGAGTCAAACGGCTTGACCACTTTACCACGGAGACTCCCAAGCAAAACGTAAGTTTGGAAAAAAAACAAAAAAAAATGTAAGGCGGAAAATTGGAATTAGGGGTGTATCATAGTTATGACCTAAATGTTGTTAATATGATAGCAGACATGTTGTATTGTATCTCAATTAAAGCAGGCTGCTTAGGGAAAACTACTGTATTGACATTTTAATTGAGACAACATTTCACATTGACAACATTTCGACTATATATAAACCCATGGCAGAACCGGAAGACGATTAAGACGATTAATCATCCCATGGCACTTATCAATTCAACAAATGTAAATGGGTCATTAACATGCCTTGGTGGGTATTGGGTATATGGTGCTAGTGCCATATTTGTATAGACCAATACAGAGTGTATTTTTAAAGACTGTGCAGTGTTTGAAAATATTGCCGATCCAAGTTTTGTATTTACCCATTATGTTGCATGAACTGTACAGAGGGTGAATACAAAACCTGGACCGGCAATATTTTCAAACACTGCACAGTCATAAACAATACACCCTATACTCATGAAAAGAAAAGAAAAATGTTTTGCATATCCTTTACAGGACATCGCTGTCAACATCAGCATCTTTCAGCTGTATGTTGATTTCTTGGCAAGATTACGCTCAGTAGTTTGCCATTGCTTTCTGAGCGGCCGGCTCAGTTATCCCGCAAGTCACCAGCGGGGGTCGAACCGCTCCCAGTTCTCGCCCGCTACGAGACTCTGCGTGATAAACGGGATTACGGAGAAAGTGTTGTAACTCCTCGGCCAGAGAGACCGGCCGTGAAAAGAAAGGCCCAGTAATTTTCTATGCCTTTGCCTAGAAGAGGAAAAAGTTAATAATCTTCTATAAGACGGTGGTCTTCGTGGCTAAGAGGTTAAGCCGTCTCCCTAGCACTGTGAAGGTCGTTGGTTCGTTCCCCGGACTATGACGTTCAGACCATGAACGCAGTTTTTCTACCGGAGACTCCTGGAGATCATCGCTGGAGCTATGGAGTTCGTGTTTGGTTGGATACTAGTTAGCTGGCTAGTTAATTAATTACTTAGTTAGGTAGTTAGCTAGTTCGTCGTCAGATTATCCTCACTGCACATTTAACGATTTAGTACATAAGTGCTCGGATTCGCTCCTCGGTATCCAGATAGTCATCAGTTAGTCAGCTAGCTAGTTAGTTAATTAGCTAGTTAGCTAGCTAGCTAGTTAGTCGTCAGAGTATTCCCCACTGCACATACGTGCTCAGATACGCTCCTCAGAATCTCCTTTAGCGTGCGACGGCTAATGACACCAGTGTTGTATTGGACGACAATTCTTCTCAGACTTAATACACGCGTACATAGAAAAGGGAAGAATATTTTATATGTGTGCATAGAACAGGAAAACTAATCTTCTATATTTGTGCATAGAACAGAGAAGAATCTTCTTACTTGTGTACATAAAAGGGAAGACTATTCTTCTGTAATTGTGCGTAGAACAGGGAAGAATCTTCTTACTTGTGTACATAAAAGGGAAGACTAATCTTCCGTAATTGTGCATAGAACAGGAAAGACTAATCTTCGATACTTGAGCATAGAAAATGGTAGATTAATTATACAATGAAAAACTAATCTTTTCAGACTTGTTCTAATATTTGCTAATTGTCTGTACTTATACTTAGAAAACAACATATATATTAATCTTCTATTCTTGTGCATACAAAGAAGATATTCTATACATGTGCATAGGAAGGAAAGGCCCCAACTTAGCCTGCAATAAGGAAGATTAATCTTCTATCATTGTGCCTGAAAAAAAAAAATCTTCTATAATTGTGCCTACAAAAGGAAATATTAATTTTCCATACTTATGCATAGGAAAATGAAAACGAATCTAAAGACTTATTAATCTTTGATAAAGACCAGAAAAACAGTCTAAACTCCAGCGTGGAAGAAGAGGGACAGTGTGTATCCTGGTGTCGACGCGGCCGTTCTTCTTACGAGCGAGAAAACAGAAAAAAAAAAAAAAAGAAACAGTATAATCACTAGATACAAAAGAATGTAGTATGCGAGAATAAAGTAATTACTTCTACAGCGATACTTTCACAAAGCCTACTCAAAGAGGTTTGAAAAACAAAAAGACTAAAATAAGATATTTGTAGCATGCATCGATTCACTCCCCTCTGCCGCCTTAGAATGCAGACAAGTGAAAGAACAGCAACACACACGGAATATTATAACAGCATTTTCAAGCATTTGTAATAGGCTATTGAGATGTATCAATTACCTTTATTGCTGATAACGTCAAGTAAACGCGTGACATTAAATATTGATTACATCCATCGGGCCGCAGTCATTTATACATTTACTCGCCCATCTCCATAACCAATTACGATACAACAAACAAAACGACTGCATCTGTAGTTGCAGGCAGTAAAAGGTTAAACAAAGCAGAGGTAATTACGAAAAATAGATCGGAGTTTTTATTATTTTTTTTAAATGCTGTTTTTCCGTTTAATAGTTCGTCTTTGTTGTGTTTGGGTTTTCAATAGTGGAATGGCGAGGATCAACCGAGGGCAGGAATTGATAAACGCTTCCGGTTGGGTGGGGAAGGAAAAACCGCACTGCCAATTAAAACTTTTCCCGTTAAAGAAACTCGTTTAAAAATAAGACAGTCATGGAACTTGGAAGTATGATACAAAATATGGTAAATGTTTCACGGAATATAGCAACACACACACACACACACACACAAATATACACGCACATCCCGACAGCTCGCCCTCGCCCCCCCCCCCCCCCCCCCACACACACACAAACACAAACAGACAAACTGACACACACACACACACATACACTAAACAAAGAACTACACACTTCAATTACAAATTGTCAATAAACAGGTTGGTGTACCTGATGACAATAGTCGGTGGTTTTTTGTGAAGTGTTTTCATACTATCTTGTGATGTATAACATTTACAGTTCATTCTACAACAATAGCTACTTTAATATTTATCTTACTTGAGTCAGTTAATTAACTACTTTTCGGTACTATTTGTTTTGTTCTGTCCCTAATTATTCCTCTTCCGATATGCTTCGTCAAAATAAAGAAGACAAGAAGAAAATTAAAGAAATCACTTCAATCTCAAAAGAGCATGGAAGTTATATGGAATTTATACACGAGGGGAAGTCAATAAGTGAAGTCACAAATGGCTGTAGAAAAATAACTAAATATGATAACAACTTGAAACTATTTTATTTTTATACATACATTGTCCCTTTATTTCTCAACATAATTTCCACCAACATTGATGCACTTATCCCCTCGTTTTATCAGTCCTCCCAAACCGGCTGCATAGAACTGCGTGCTCTGTTTTCTAAACCACGTTTTCACTTCACATTCAACTTCGGCGTCATTCGCGAAATGTCTCCCGCCAAGGTGGGTTTTCAGTGGACCAAAAAGGTGGAAATCGCTAGGGGCTAAGTCGGGGCTGTAAGGTGGATGTTCCAGAACTTCCCACCTTAGTTGGTTAATTTTCTCCTGAGTTAATCGAGCCGTATGTGGTCTGGCATTGTCATGAAGAAGCAACACTCCTCTAGTCAGCAGTCCTGGACGTTTTCTTCGAATTGCATCATGAAGCATCGATAGAACTTCACAGTACGATTCAGAATTCACATTGTCACCTTTCTTCTTGAAATTGGTTAAAAGCACTCCTTGACAATCCCAGAACACTGTCAGCATAACCTTCCCTGCTGATGGCGTAACCTTGAATTTTTGGACACAAGGCGAAGAAGGATGTTTCCATTGCATTGAAGCACGCTTTGATTCGGGCTGGTAGTCAGCATAAACAGGAAGCATTTCCTTATGAATGTCCTTTGCAGGCAGTCCTTTTGCCCACAAAAATACGCACAACAGCACGTTGCTCTTTGGTTGTACACTCCGTAAGTACAGTCGCCATTTTGTTTATGCGCTGCGCATGCGCATGAGACACCTAGCGCCACCCGACGAACGGGAATATAAAGTTCGATGTTGATGTCACCTAATGACACCTGTAGAAAACACCAACTACATTTACCTGCCATCCCACAGAACTGTGTGATTTACTTATTGACTCGCCCTCGTAGTTTTGTGCATAGTTTTATAGGTATATAGCTTTATCGAGGTTAGAACAGCGTTGAAGGATTTTGGCTAATGTAATTGTGTCTCCCTGGCCTAGGAGTTAACGACTTTCTCCGTAATCCCGTTTATTCACGTGAGCAAACGCAGCTGCGCGAGAATCGGTAGCGGTTCTCGCCGTGCCCGTTACTAACGGCATACGTGAGTCGGCCGCTCAGAAGGTAATGACAAACTACTGAGCGTAATCTTGCCAAGACATCAAGAAGGTAGTTTTATAGTGGAGTATAGTATCGTGGAGTGTTATTAGATAATAATGTAGTATTTAGATTGTTTTACCATGTTTAATGCTGAGTTTTATACTTTTAGATATTTTTATCGTGTTTAGTGCAGCGTTTTAAAGTTTTAGATAACTATATGGTGTTCAGTGCAGCGTTTTATAGATTTAGATAATTTTCTCGTGTTTAGAAAGGTTATCATGTTTAGTAAACAATTGTATAGATTCTGTATGTTTATCATGTATTGTGCAGATTTTCATTGAGGTTACATAATTTTCTTGTGTTTAGATAGGTTTATTGTGCGTATCGCTGGGGTGTCTTCGTCTTTCACTTACCAACAACATAATAGTTAAATAGTGAGAAAGTAAAGCTGTTCTTGACATATGTCTTTTCCCATGCCCAGAATAATTTATTGTCTTCATTTAAGTTGTCTTACCCTTTCTTTACTGACGGTACTTTTAAGTACCACTCACTTCAAATGGCTATATTTTTACAATCTGATCACGAATCCTGACGGTACTTAAAGGTCTATCTAAAATAACATTGCTTGTTTCCCAGGTAGGTGGCGTGAACGTTTGGAAGCGATCTGGGCATGCGCAATACATTTTCTTTGTGTCGAAAGAAAGTTATAGATAAAATAATTCAGGATACAAACCACAAATATTCTTCAGTATTAAGTTCGTTTGGGACAGATTCGTTCGTTCTGTTTACTCCGTTTTTCTTTGACTGCTATAGTTTTCTAGGCATCCCTAAACAATTTAGTCTGCCATTGTTTTGCTTCTGGACAGGAACCATTCTGGTGGTTGAGCGACGTCATCTTATATTTAAAAGGCGATCTCCGTCTGTCCATATGTCCTTTATGCGCTCGCGAACGGCCCATCCGATTGAGATGAAATTTTCTACACGTCTTCCTTTCATTCCAGCGCAGCCCACTGTCATATTTTTTTTAGTGTGAAATCGGCTGCTTACCCAATATTATTTCATTTTTCATTTTTCATTATAATTTCATATATCTCAGGGGACCTAACTCTGTAAAAGTTATTTCAAAGGGGCATAACTTTCTGTATACCTTATAGTCATATTGTGGCATCGTTTTCAAAGATTATAAACTCTTTGTCCATAGTTATGTACCGGCATATGAGTTATAATAAATAATGATACAATCTGTAAGGCATTTTCAAAGTTTCATAAAAATAATGCATAATGCATAACATTGTAACTCATCTTTTTTGCTTAAAGAAATAAATAAATAATAGTTACCTTATCTCTATCAAGTTTGAAGATTTTATATTTCTTTACACTGTCGCCAACTCTAAGAAGACATGGAACAACTTCAGCCATTATTAAATCTACAGGCATATGCGTTATATTCCCTCCTCCTCCTCTCCCTCCTCCACCTCCTACCCTCTTCCTCTCCCCTCCCCCTCCTCCATCCTCCTCTTCCACTTTCTCCTCCTCCTCCCTCTTCCTCCTCCTTCCTCCTCCTCTTTCCTCTTCCTCCCTCTCCTCCTCCTGCCTCCTCGACCTCCTCCCTCCTCCTAATCACTCCTCTTCCTTCCTCCTCCCTTCTCCTCCTCTCTCCTCCTCCTCCCTCCTCCTCACTACGTCATCCCCCTCCTCCCTCCTCCTCCTTCTTCCTCCCTCCTCCTCTTCTCCTCCCTCTTCTCCCTCCTCCCCCCCTCCTCCTCCCTCCTCCTCCCCCTCCTCCTCCCTCTTCTCAATCTCCTCCTCCCTCCTCCTCATCCCTTCTCCTCCTCCCTTCTCCTCCTCCCTCCTCATCCTCTCTCCTCCTCCCTCCTCCTCCTCTCCTCTACCTCCTTCCTCCCTCCTCCTCCTCCTCCTCCCTCCACATCCCTCCTCCTCCTACCTCTTCATCCTCCCTCTTCTTCTTTCTTCTGCTGCTGCTGCCGCTGCTCCATTTACCCAAGTTAATTGTTGGGGAAGATGTAAAGATCTTTCAAGTGCTCTTTCTAATGCTTTTTGTAAGTTGGTCTTCGTTTATCTAAGGTTGTTCTAACTGCAACCAATAAATGATTATACAGACAGACAGGACAGACAGACAGACAGACAGACAGACAGTCGGGAACGGGAACTTATATGACTACTTATATGAATTAAATGAGATGCTCCCCATCAGGGGCTGGGCGAAGCCGGGCCGGATCAGACAGACAGACAGACAGATAGACAGACAGACAGACAGATAGATAGTCGGGAACGGGAACGTGAGCTTATATGACTACTTATATGAGTTAAATGAGATGCTCCACACCAGGAGCTGGGCGATGCCGGGCCGGGTCAGACAGACAGACAGACAGACAGACAGACAGACAGACAGACAGACAGACAGACAGACAGACAGACAGACAGATAGTCGGTAACGGGAACGGGAACTTATATGACTACTTATATGAATGAATTAAATGAGATGCTCCCCACCAAGGACTGGGAAAAGCCGGGCCGGGTCAGCTAGTTGTTTCTATAAAGAGATCCTGTGCCCACATGTTAGACTACGATCAACAACTACTTGTTGGCTGCTCTCAAGCTCAGTCCACCTGGAGTCTCCGTGGCAAAGAGGTTACGCTGTCTGTCTCGTGTTTCGGAAAGAAAGACAGAAAGAAAGAAAGAAAGAAAGAAAGAATGAAAGAAAGAAAGAAAGAAAGAAAAGAAAAAAAAAGAAAGAAAGAAACTGTCGTATCAAACAAGTAATATCATTACAAACAACTTATCGAGAAACATAAAACACACAACACAACTAATTATACAGATAGAAAGTAAAATGCCCCGTAGTCTTCTTTCTCCCTCGCTTCTCACTTTAAAAATTTAAACAACTGGCAATCAATGGTCGGCCATTAGCATCGATAACTGTCCTCGCATTTGCCAGATAGCATTTCCCGCTTAAGCAGTTTGGCACCAACAACCAACGTTAATAATTCATTATTGGCCTCGCAATAAAACAATGGAAGCTGCTCGAGTGGGATCCTGTCTAGTTCGAGTGTCCAGGCGTCTCTCCGTGCTCTTTTCTGTACTCGTTGGAATTGGGTCGGGTTAGTATTGATGGGGTGGTTCTGGGAAAATGGAGATTAGTGGGGATTGAAAGGGGGGAAAGATTGAGGTCTAGTGGAAACAGAGAATGTACTGGAAAACCGTTAAATCTTAATAGAAATAAGTTAAATAAACGAAGAAGTATTGATTGGTGTTTCTAGCAGATAAAGGGAAAGAGCTGGATATAAGGGACATAACCAATAACAAGCGCTATCAAGGCGACATGAGAGAGAGAGAGAGAGAGAGGAGAGAGAGAGAGAGAGAGAGAGAGAGAGAGAGAGAGAGAGAGAGAGAGAGAAATGATTAACCTGTTATCCTTTTTGCCGTGGCCTCTCTGATGATCAAATTTATATCAAGGTATCTAGTTGATAGAAGGTAGTTGTACACACACACACACACACACACACACACACCACACACACACACACACACACACCTACACACACTCACACACACACACACACACTTATCAGGTTTTCCATAGCCTATCTGATAAAGGCATTCTTTGGCTTTGATTGTGTCACTGGCTCGATTCCCGGTGGCGCAATCGTTTCAACACACCGAGTCGTAAATGAAACACTTGAATATTCAAAGTGCATAGGGGAGATAAAGGAGCCGCGTTAACGTAATGGTTAGACCGCTCCCCTGTCGGCCTGGACGTCGTGGATCCGAATCCCCATCGAGGCAGATCTTAAAACTTATTCTGTGCTGCCAAGCCGACTAAGCCTACAATAGGTACCAGGAAATATCGCTGGTGGTCAAGGCGGCTGGTATGATACAAGTGATCCACCGACTCGAGCTGCCCTGTTTAAAACGGGGGATCTGTCACGATTTCTAAGACGAATGTTGCGAATTCCTTGGACTGCAAGAGTAACTAACAACGATTGCCTGAAAGAGGTTAATGAAACCAGAACATTATTATACATAAATAAGAAAGAGACAAACATCTGTTTTTGGTCATGTGATGAGAAAAGAGGCATTAGAGAACATCTCGACGACTGGACATATGAAAGGGAAGAGAAGTAGACCAAGAGAAATGATGCTGGATGGACTGAGACGGTGGTGTGGATGAATATCATCAGCAGAGTTGAGTCAGAACGCAAAGACCGATATCTGTGGAGAGCCATGAACGCGTACGCCACCTGGCATGGAACTTGATGATGATGATGATGTCACGATATACCTTATAAGCATGGAAAACAACAAATGGTCCTTTACCTTTTTATAAGAACGATACGTCTGTGAGGAAGCACACTGGCCATCTTATCTCACGTAACTATGATCTAGAAAAGTTACATTTTTAGCTTTTCAAGCTTGGCTCTAGAATGTGATAGTTGTCTCATGAATCCACAAGATGAAAGGGCAAGGCAAAATCCAGTTCATCCAATGGCCCGTAGAAATGCCACGCGATGTGAGGTTTTTGATCTTGATATACATTAGGTCAGGGCAGTGAATAGGCACAATTATACCGGAACCGTTATAACATCTTATTAGAGGCGACTTGAAGAGATTAGGACAAGAATCGCCATGGCAAAGGTAGCCTTTTGCAAGATGGAGAACATACTGTCCAATAAAAAGATGTTATTTGCAACAAGAAAAAAAGCGTTGAGGTGCTACACAGAATTTATACTTTTGTATGGATGTGAAGCGTGGACAATGAGCAAACAAGCTGAAAAACATCTGATGGTTGTGGAAATGTAGTTTCTGGGGAAAATGCAAAGAATACCATGGACAGACAGAAATACCAACGACCAAGTCCTACAAGACATAAATGAACATCGTTAATTGATTAAAGAAATTAGACGCAGACAGTCAACATTTTTTGGACACAAGAGAAGAAACAAATTGGAGAAGTTGGTGACATTGGCAAGATCGAGGGGGAGAGAACAATTGGAAGGCAGAAAAGTAAATACCTGGTTGGCTTGGCCACGTGGTATGGTCGAGACAAGAACACAGAGCTGACCCGCGACTCTCGTGATAGCATGAGATGGCGAAACATTACACCCCCCCCCCCCCCCCGCTTATCGGCATGGCACAGGATGAATGAGGTCAGGAGGTCTCAGTGACAATGTGGTTACGCCGACTGCCTCGCACTTCGGAGGCTATGGGTTCGATTCCAGGCTAGGTCTTTCGGTTCAGAGACTTCTGCGGGTCGTCGCTCGAGCAACGGAGTTCTTGCTTTGAGCGAATATTTCGACAGGACCGCCCTGTGGATAGAGACCGAGTGGGATAGAAGTCAATCCTCTTGACTTTTAAACTCCCTTTTTTATACAATAGGTCACATGACAAGGCAGCGGAGCGTCTAACCATTACACTAACAGGGCTTCAGGGGAGCGTCTAACCATTACACTAACGGGGCTTCCTTATCTCCCCTGTGCACCATGAATTTTCAATTGTCTTTTTTTTACGACTCCGTGTATTGAAACGGTTGCGCCACCAGGAATTGAGCGGGTGACAAAATCCCAGGTAAAGAATGCTTGTATCCATTTCTGGTCCATTTCTTGTAGTCTTTCCACATGTAGCGTTGTCTTCCTCTTGTACACTTCCCCACTACTATTCTCCCAAGGACATCCTTCAACCACTTGCCTGCCTACCTGGAAGTCATGTGTTGAAATCCTTCTTCACCGAGTGCCGATTGGTCTTTACAACTACGGGTCTAGCACCATGTGACTAATGAGAATTATAGAGTGCAAACGGGTTCCTTACCTACTTTCTAACTTACATACTCACTTGCTTACTCACTCACTCACTCACTCACTCACTCACTCACTCACTCACTCACTCACTCACTCACTCATTTCACTCACTCACTCACTCACTCATTCACCCACCCACCCACCCACCCACTACCCCACCCACTCACTTACAAATGAACCACACTGATATTGACTTATTCACTCATTTTCCTTCATGTGCATGTTTGTGTCTCTTCTATTCGGTGCCTGTACTATTGTACTATGTCCCGTGAGAGTTCTGTCTCTGTCTCTGGCTGAAGAATAAAAGCAG
>JACEFZ010015468.1:145000-363765 GCA_014155875.1 Cepaea nemoralis
AGCTCCTGAATTCTTTTGTGCATTAGTTCGCATTGTTACTGTTGTGTTGTTTTCAATTTCTCTGCAATTTTTCTCAAGCCATGTATCTTTTGCTTCCTTACATAAGGTTCTCACTTTTCTGTGAATTTCTTCATATTTAGCAGGATTATTTTTGTTCTGTCTTCTTGTTTCCATTAGTTGTAAAATTTCTTCAGTCATCCATGTCTTACGGCCCACTTTCTTTACTTTTGGAATAGTTTTTTTCTGCTGCGCAACTGATTGAATTCTTCATCGTTTCCCATTGATCATCTACATCTTGAAACAGGATCTCTAGATCAGACAATATATCAAATTTGTTCTTTACTTCTATGTTAAAATTATCTTGTATTTCTTTGTCAGTTTTCAATTTGCACAAATCATATTTAGGGTTTCCTGCTGTATACTTGACTTTCTGTAACTTTACCCTCAATGTGCCTGTAATTAATCTGTGATCACTGTAAAGTCTGCATTTGGAACTGTTTTTACGACTGTTAACGCATTTCGAAACCATTTTGCTAATCAGGATGTATCTAGCTGGTTTTTAATCCTGCTGTCTGGACTCCTCCATGTCATAATCTTCTAGGATGCTGTTTAAAACCAGGTGTTTCCTACAACCATGTCTTGTTCTTTTGCCCATTCTACAAGTCTGTATCCTCTTTCATTTCCCTCTCCCAAACCATGGTTGCCTAAACCATGGTTTCATACATACATACATACATACATACATACATACATACATAACATACATACATACATACATACATACATACATACATACATACATACATACATACATAACATACATACATACATACATACAAGACATACATCTACATAAATAACATACATTTATACCATACATACATACAATACATACAGACATACATACATACATACATACATACATACATACATGACATGCATGCATGCATGCATACATACATACATACATACATACATACATACATACATACATACATGCATACATACATACACCATACATGCATACATGCATACATACATACATACTACTACATACATACACATAGCATACATACATACATACATACATACATACATACATACATACATACATACATACATACATACATACATACATACATACATACATACATACATACATACATGCATGCATGCATGCATGCATGCATGCATGCATACATACATACATACATACATACATGCATGCATCATGCATGCATACATACATACATACATACATACATACATACATACATACATACATACATAGCATACATACATACATACATACATACATACATACATACATACATACATACATACATACATACATACATGCTACATGCATGCATGCATGCATGCATACATACATACATGCATACATGAGCATACATACATACTACATACATACATACATACATACATACATACATACATACATACATACATACATACATACATACATACATACATACATACATACACACATACATACATACACACACATACATACATACATACATACATACATACATACATACATACATACATACATACATACACACACATACATACATACATACATACATACATACATACATACATACATACATACATACATACATACATACATACATACATACATACATACATACATACATACATACATACATACATACATACATACATACATACATACATACATACATACATACACACATACATACATACATACATACATACATACATACATACATACATACATACATACATACATACATACATACATACATACATACATACATGCATGCATGCATGCATGCATGCATGCATGCATGCATGCATGCATGCATGCATTCATACATACATACATACATACATACATACATACATACATACATACATACATACATACATACATACATACATACATACATACATACATACATACATACATACACACAAAGTATTTCAGTGGCCTAGGTTAAATATATGTACAGATATCTAGGGTAGTAGCCAGGCACCCAACTGTTGGCCCGGTGGTCAAAGGGTCGAAACGCTATAGTGTGGATTTGAATTTATAAACTGACCCATCCTAAAATGGTAACCATGAAACGTCTTAGAAAATAAAAGCGACGGGTGTGATACTAACCAGATCACCCAAGAGTGTCGATTGAACTTTACACATATGTGTCTAGTAACTTATGTCAGCCGCCCTCCCTGGCCCAAAGGCTTGTGGATGGGATTCGTGAGCCGCTTACCACGCGTTCGAAACGTTGCGGCGACATATTTGGCAGCAACCGGGTCGCGCTGGGGTTTTTACATGTTGGGTATGGGAGCCGGTCGTTCAGAAGCAATGGCAAACTACTGAACCTAAACTTACTAAGACATCAACAACAGCAGTAAATGCTGGTGATGACAGCGATGCCCTGTAAATAGGATATGGAGGGAAAATATGTCCAATGCGCATTAAGCGTTAAAAGGGACCTAATGCAATCAAAACAAATACAAGAAAAAAAATATTCGGCCCCTTTCAACCTGTTTCTGCAGCGTCGGTTATAACTGAGGTAGTTTTGATGTTGTTGTTGTTGTTGTTGTTGTTGTTGTTGTTGTTGTTGTTGTTGTTGTTGTTGTGAGTTTTGATTTTCTTTCCAGCCTTTGTTCTCATTCGAGGACTGGTTATATATTCTCCTATCTGCTCTTTGGATTAGGTTGGGTCTTATGGGGGGGTCATGCTGACTGGTATTTTTATTATTGTGTTGAGTTGGTCCTGATAAGGACTGGTCCCGAGGAGGACCTGCCAGATTCAGTAGCCAAAAGAGACCTTTACTTGTTCGTACTTTTAATAAAGACCAGCAGCTGTGGTGAGACATGATCACCCAGGCCAAGCAAGGGGAGAAGACGAGTTATCTCTGGCATCTGGGCAGTCGCGTGTCTGTGATCTCAGGTACAAAGCCGCGGACAGCGCCCTGATCTTGACCACAGGAAAGACATCTCTACAGCTTCGGGAAGGTGTTTATCTTCGGCGCGTGCGTAATCTTGAACGGTCTGAGGTCAGGGGTCGACAGCTGTTTAGAGGTCAGAGATGCAAGATTAACCTTCTCGTATGGATATTTAGTTCTTTATGTTTTTCTATGAGTAAATAAAAAGAGGAATGTGGAATTAGTAAGCCTGATCACAAGTGACATAATTAACTTTATGCTAAAAAAAACCTCGTAAAAAAAAAAACAACACTGATTGGACTGCATTAAAACAAAACTAGAAAAAAAAAAAAGAAAACCTGATTAAACTGAGATTCTGAAGACGTTAAATTATAAGGCACGAATGTAAAACCATGTGTTACGTATTCCACAAGTCCACTGACAGGAAGTGACGTAATTGGTAAAGTGTAAGCTAAGGCCAAATCAGTGCAATCTTTACTTCTCTAGCATGGCCTGAGAATTGCTTATTTCTTCCAGTGTTTCGTCTTTATTACGAAGGTAAGTTAATAAGTAAGTCACAAATGACTGTAGAAAAATAACTAATTATAATAACAACTTATACATATAGTGTCCCTTTATTTCTCAACATAATTTCCACCAACATTGATGCACTTATCCCATCGTTTTATCAGTCCTCCCAAACCGGCTGCATAGAATTGCGTGCTTTGTTTTCATTTACCGGCCATCCCACAGACCTGTGTGACTTACTTATTGACTCGCCCTCGTAACTTTTTCTGCCCAGCGATGCAACGCTTAACGGGAAATCGCTAGGGGCTAAGTAAACTGAAAACCCACCTTGGCGGGAGACATTTCGCGAGTGACGCCGAAGTTAAATGTGAAGTGAAAACGTAGGTTTAGAAAACAGAGCACGCAGTTCTATGCAGCCGGTTTGGGAGGACTGATAAAACGGTATGATAAGTGCATCAATGTTGGTGAAAATTATGTTGAGAAATAAAGGGACAATGCATGTATAAAAATAAACTGGTTTCAAGTTGTTATCATAGCTAGTTATTTTTCTACAGCCATTTGTGACTTACTTATTAACTTACCCTCGTACATCTCTCACGTGCCCTTTGATTTAACTTCTTCTTCTTCTTCTTCTTCTTCTTCTTCTTCTTCTTCCTCTTCTTCTTCTTCTTCTTCTTCTTCTTCTTCTTCTTCTTCTTCTTCTTCTTCTTCTTCTTCTTCTTCTTCTTCTTCTTCTTCTTCTTCTCCTTCTTCTTCTTCTTCAGCGTTCCGAGCCATTGAGGTTCTTTGCTGCAGATACAATCCGTCTCCATTCGTCTCTCTGATGGACCTTCTCTTGCCAGTCGTTGATTCCAAGTGCTTGTAGGTCTGTATGTAAATTATCTCTCCACCGTCTCCTTGCTTTAAGTAAACAATATAAAATAAAGTAATACATATTTACACAACACAGTAACGGAAAGTATAAATATGTAACGATTATCAGGACGAGACCGTATACTTAATTGAAATTATAAAGATAGTTAAAGTATGAATTAAATTAGTGGAACTACGGTTAAGCTGTGGAAATTTATTTATAGCATCTAAGATCTATTAAAATCCACATATATCCATCCATCATGTGCCATGTTGATAAGCGTGGGCGGTCATGTTCTGCCATTTCACTCGATCACCAGAGTCGTGGATCAGCTCTGTGTTTCATATCTCGACCATGCCCCGTGGCCAAGCCATCCGAGGGTATTTACTTCTCGGTCTTCCCCTTGGTCTCTTCCCTTCGATCTTGCCAGTTGTCATCAGTTCTCCATTCATTTCTTCATTATAACATGCCAAAAAATTTTGACTGTCTACGTCTAATATCTCTCTATCAGTTTAGGATTCTTCATTTGTTTCTTGAGGACTTGTTTCATTGGTTTTTCTGTCTGTCCATGGTATTCTTTGCATTCTCCTCAGAAACCACATTTCCACATCCATCAGCTATTTTTCTCATTTCAAGTGATATCTTGTTCTAATCTCTTCAAGGCTTCTTTTGCACTCAGTCGCCTGATGATGGTCTGGAGTCCCCTGGTGCACATGACTACCCCTACCGGGAGAGATTGCTCCTATGGATCACTCATTTACGCCGTTTCTATGATTATCGATAAGACTGCAGTACATGATATTCTTGGATATAACTCTGACAAAACTATCCAGGTGCTTCATTATGTGAAGATCATCGCACAAATCGTCTTGTGAGGCATACGAAAAAGCTGTCGCGGGGAATAATTATGAAAAAAGAAAAAAAAGAAAAAAAGAAAGAAACGAGATTCAATGAAAGCTGTGTGATGAAAATGCAGATTTATAGAGGAAAAGCCACAAACGATGCCATATAGTTCTCAAGAACTATCAGAAAGCACTACAGAGAGTGAAAGGTACAGGACTCTTGCCCGCGCTTTGAGATATATTGTATATATGGTGTTAGTCTTGACTTTTAAATTGAATAAAATAAATTCAAGAAGATTATTGAGTTGAGTTGATCCTAGAACCGTCATCACAGCACTTGGGACATCCCCATAAGTGATCAGTCCTCATCTTCAACAACCAAGGTGCAACCCATGTGCCGAGAAAATAAATGGCTTGGGTTAAATAAATGGTTGTTGGAGTGGGACGTCTGGGTGTGGGGGGAACCACGGGACGCATGGATATTATCACCGACATTCCTATCGTCTTCCCTATCAGGCAGGCAGGCTCTACTAGGACGCCTGGTTATTCTTTGTATTATAATAAATCCTCCAACATGGAAACTGTACAAAAAGAATCACCGTGGGAGCTCTTTGCTCGATGCCAGCTTCAGAAGACGTTTGACAACCATGTATCATTCTCCACCACGCAATTAATACTTGCTGTGTGAGCTCGCTTGATGTGGAGAAACACAACCGCCAGTGCCAATCGGCTAGATAGCCAGCAACATAAGGACCCTTTGCACGCCTTAGGCGCAATGGGAAATATGTTGGCAGACCCATATTTGTAGGAGACCTAGTGGACATTCCATGGCTAATGTAGCCGGTATCATACCGATCACCTTTATTTCCCAAGGCATTTCCTGGTACCCAGTTTAGACTCGGTCAACCTGGGAGCCCAGGTCAGTTTTTTTTAACTTCGAATCCTCCCCGATGTAGTTCGAACCCATGACCAACGAGTCCGCAGGCGAGGGTATAGCCACTACTACAGCTCCCAATCGGCAAGACACTTGATACTTATTTCAGTTTTTATGGTTATTATATCATCATCATCATCATCATCATCATCATCATCATCATCATCATCATCATCATCATCATCATCATCATCATCACCACCAACACCAACACCACCACCATCATCATCATCATCATCATCATCATCATCATCATCATCATCATCATCATCATCATCATCATCATCATCGTCATCATCATCATACAGTACCTTGCCGGCTGGCGTGGGCGACCATACTTCTCTGAAAATATCTATCTCCGGCAGCATGGATCAGTTCATACGTTGACTCCCTCCCATGCCATGACACAAGGCTGTCAAGAATTTTCTCTTGCTGTATTCCACTATCTCGTTTTCCACAAATCTTTCCAGGTTGTCACGGCATGTTTTCAGTTTTTGTCTTCTCATAATGTGGCCAAAAAATAATGACTACTTCTGCGATGAAGAAGAAATTGTTTTTTGTTTTTACAAACGAATTAGACGCCCTAACAAAAAATAAGGAGGGGGGGGGGGGGGGTGAAACCTGTGCAATGACATCTTTGCCGTGTTCAGGGGTGAGAGAGGAGACATTAAAACTTGACTCAGTAGAAGTTTCGCCACCTAACACACATGCATGTGTAGTATGGGCATAATTTGTATTAAGACATTTGATATCACATAGTTTGATAGGTTCAGCTTTATTATAGATCTGGCTAGTGATGCAGATAATTGTTTTATTTGCATGATTGTCATGACATGTAGTTGTTGTTTCACTTGGATGATTGTGCATGACATGTAGTTGTGTTTCATTTGAATGATTGTCAGGACCTGTAGTTGTTGTTCATTGAATGATTGTCATGACAATGTGTTGTTTGGTTCATTTGAATGATTGTCATGACTTGTAGTTGTTTGTTCATTTGAATGATTGTCATGACGTGTAGTTGTTTGTTCATCTGAATGATTGTCATGACATGTAGTTGTTGGTTCATTTGAATGATTGTCATGACATGTAGTTGTTGTTTCATTTGAATGATTGTCATGACATGTAGTTGTTGGTTCATTTGAATGATTGTCATGACATGTAGTTGTTGGTTCATTTGAATGATTGTCATGACATGTAGTTGTTGGTTCATTTGAATGATTGTCATGACGTGTAGTTGTTTGTTCATTTGAATGATTGTCATGACATGTAGTTGTTGGTTCATTTGAATGATTGTCATGACGTGTAGTTGTTTGTTCATTTGAATGATTGTCATGACATGTAGTTGTTGGTTCATTTGAATGATTGTCATGACATGTAGTTGTTAGTTCATTTGAATGATAGATCTGGCTAGTGATGACACAATTGTTGGTTCAGGTGTATGACCTATGGATGTTGGATCTGGTGTCTGCTAGTTCTGTCTATTGATGACCTATACATGTTGGTTATGTTGGCTGATAGAACCGATGAGTGATGACCTATGTTTGTTGGTTCTGGTAGATGGCACACCTCGTCAGTGATCATCTACGGATGTTGGTTCTGTTGGCTGATAGATCTGGCTAATGATGACCTATGGATGATGGTTGTGATTGATGACAGACCTGGCTAGTGATAACTTATAGATGTTGGTTCTGGTGGTTGATAGATCCCGTGAGTGATGACCTATGCATGTTGGTTCTGGTGGCTGATAGACCTGGCTATAGGGGTAATGTAACTGAACGACTATCCCAAAACTCTTGTAATTTCAGCAAATCCTGGCATAATTGCCCATGTTGTGCTCTATACCGGCGTCCATTGGGCTATAAACTCTCCCCAGTTATCTAGTCTTTCGCCTGTCGTTTACACCCCTTTCCCCTACAATTGTTTCTATGAGTGCCCATCAATACCTAGCAATTAATCCCCTTTAGTACTTTAATGGCCGCGGCCCTGCCACAAGTGCTGTAAATTTACTTGGGTAATCAAGACAAGACTTGCCCAAAAGCACAAAGCACATACCAACACTCCAACATAGAGGCCCACTTAAGCAAATAGACAATTACCCCAGCGCGTTAGAAAATTGTCCGAAGACAGCTCAGTCTGCGAACCAGGTCCTGCCTGGTATTAGATCAACTATCTGCCCACTACCAGGACTACATTTAATCGATGACGCGCGCTAATGATCCACTTTTGTCTAAGTTTTCGTCTCATGACGTTACTTGAGTATCGTCCCCTTGAATTTCATCATTAGGCCGTTCATGTTTGTACGGAAAGCAGATTTGGCTATTTATTGAGAAAAGCAAATCTTTAGGATAACAGGAAGATTGAATAAAGAGAAATTAAACTCGAATTAGAAGAAATGTTGGAAGAAATTTGTATATTAATAAACATAAATTGTTAATGAATAAGGAGGAATAATTTTGGACGCCCATAAGAGAAATACACACTCGGTAAAGAGAAAACAAATAGATTCTTAATACATAGAAATATAATTTGGGGAAATCTTAATTGAGGGAAATGCAGATTTAACACACAGAAATTTACGGTGGGAGAAACACAATTAGATAAATCTACAGCAAGGAAATGGCTGGCCGACCATCCATCTGTGTATTCGTGGCCGACAATTTGTTATAGCTTTAGCTCTTTAGCAGTAGCGGACTGGCTCGTGTGTCAGCTTTCCGATAGAGAGTGGACCCTGAGGGCCACTGATGAAGTGATCGCTTAAATAAGCCTTGAGGTATATTTTTATTTTTGCTTCTTTCACCCTTTACCCCTAGTTGAGTTGAGTTGAGTTGAGTTGAGCTAAGAACTTACATCACTGCACTCAGGACATTCTCATACGCACTCCGTCCCCTCGTTTAACAGCCAGCGAAGAGTCACACTACTAATAGCTTCCATCGCTATTTGATTGAAAGTTCCCCTGGTCTTCCCTCTCAGTTTTGAGATTCTACCAGAACCCCTGCCTATCGCTCGCAATATAATCCTTTCCACATACGGGTTCTCAATCTGCTACTCCACCTTCTCCACCTTGTCCCACAGGCGCACGACCACCTCTCCCTTGTCCATAGGTAATCTACCACCAAGAGGTGCCCTGCCAACCTATCAGCCTGTTCATTCACCCTCACTCCCACGTGGCCAGGGCAAACAATCCATGCAATTCTCACAATATGTGACCTCTGAAGCGAGGTTACCTTTATCCCTATTGGGGGAGGGGCCATCAACCAACTCTCTCCAAGTCTTCCTATCCTTAGCTATCCTATGCTGCAGCGTCCATGCTCTCCCTTTATTATTCGTTTCGTTTCCACTTCTCTTCTTTGTGTGTTTTAAGTCTTACTCTATCTCTCTCCTTCGTGTGTTTTAGAACCATCTCCATTTCTTTGCATGTGGATTCCAAAGGCCTGTCTAAATACACTATTCTCAGGGTTGTGTTGTCAATGTAATTCCTATCCATCTCCAGCGTCTTTTCTTTATCACGTGATTCGCTAATGGCTGCCTAGTTCTCTCCATGAGCTACATATGGGCGATTCTCTCATACCATTTTATACGTTCTATTGTCAGCAGGCACAAATTAGTGAACGTTGTAATTTGCGTGTAATCGTTTTCGTTATTCTTCATGTTTCTAATCCATATGGTAGTTTTGATTTATGATTAGAATTGAATATTCGAAGCATGGTCTTTAAGTTTGATTTCTTTTGACTTCCACAAATCTCATAGAGCTATAAAAGCTCCTCTGGCATTCTGCATTCTAATTCTGATATTATTATCTGTTCTACTCCCTTTATCTACCTTGCTACGTAATTAGGTGTGTGATTATTTCTCTTGAAGTGAGGTTTACCCAAGTGAGATCAGGTTATCATTTCCTTGATTTATTCTCATTGTCGGTGTCTTTCCTCTATAAATTTTTAAACCTAGTTGCTGTGACTTCCCCTCTAGTTTTAGTTTATCCTGAATCTGATTTCGAGCGAGAGACAGGAGGGCAGTGTCTACAGCACGGTCCAGATCATAGAGCTGCCTTGTCACAGGAGTCCACGTATTTCCATTTGTGACAGAATCTACAATAAGTAAGAATAGTAAGGGTGACAAGAGGCATCGCTGCCTGACTCCTGTTCTTATCTCGAATGCCTTCGTTAGTTACCTCTCATGGAGGACCCTGCCCTTCATATCATTTATGTGATATATACCAAGTTAATGGTTTTCAGTGGTATTCCATAAATTCTCACCGATTTCCAACGAGATTCCCTATCAACGCTATCAGGGCATTTTCGTATTCTACAATCCTATATAAAGTGGTGAGCTCAGTTCGATGCTTTGATCTATTATAAGGCGCACTGTAACAATATAATCAGTGCAGGATCTATTTGTCCAGAAGCGTGCCTGTTCATCCCTTAGTTGTCAGGCAACGATATCTTGTTATATTTCCACATTGACCAGAGTTACCACTGACACAACCAACAGAAACTCATAATACAGTCCCCACTTCACAACGAGACCCCAGCTTGACCTTATCTAAACCTACAGTCCCCACTTCACTACGATCTTCAGCTTGTCCTGGTCTCAACATATATCCCACACTTCACTACGAAACCCCAGCTTACCCTTGTCTCAACATATATCCCCACTTCACTACGAGACCCCAGCTTGCCCTTGACTCAACATACAGCCCCTACTTCACTACGAGACCCCAGCTTGTCCTTATCTCAACATTCAGCCCCTACTTCACAGCGAGACCCCAGGTTGTCCTTATCTTAACATACAGTCCCCACTTCACTACGGGGTACCAGCTTGTCCTTATCTCAACATACAGCCCCTACTTCACAGCGAGACCCCATGTTGTCCTTATGTTAACATACAGTCCCCATTTCACAACGAGACCCCAACTTGTCCTTATCTCAAAATACAATCCCTCCTTCTCAACGATATCCCAGCTTGTCATTGTTTCAACACAAGTCCCTGCTTTACTACGAGACCCCAGCTTGTCCGTGGTGTCAGCTTTTCCCGATGTGTTCATAACATTTCTTAAATGAAGGTGCCCTGCCCAAACAGTAGCCGTGGTAGCCTGGCTGGTGGACACTCGCCTGGCGGCCTGGTGTTCTCGGGTTTGAATCAATACTTGCGTGCACTTTGTCACAACTTTTTACACGTTCGGTTGGATAATAAAAATATGGCGTCTAGCATCATGTGACCGATGCGTCTTAGGTGTGTTTTAGGTTCCTTTATTTGTTTATTTATTTATTTATATAATTATTTACTTAATTTATTTACTTATTTATTTACTCTTAGGTGTGTATAAGGATCCTTTACTTACTTAATTATTTATTTATTTATTTACTTACTTACTTACTACTTACTTACTTACTTACTTACTTATTTACTATTTACTTACTTACTTACTTACTTACAAACCTACTTACTTACATACCTACTTACTTACATACCTACTTACTTACTTACATACCTACTTACTTACTTACATACCTACTTACTTACTTACATACCTACTTACTTACATACCTACTTACTTACTTACATACCTACTTACTTACCAACTTACCAACTTACTTACGTACTTATTTACCCATTTACTTATACTTACATACGCTCGTACATACCCGCTTACTAACTTACTTATATTTACTTACTTATGTTCTGGCATGTTACATAGAACCAATCTTAACATACGGCTGCCAGTCCTGGACAATTAGTAAACAGGTGAAAAAATCCCCGGAAGCCTTGGAGATGTGGTTTTATAGAAGAATGCTGAAAATTATTCGGACTGCCAAAAAGAGCACTCAGGACGTTTAAAGGTAAGTTGAGTGGCAAAGACAACTTATCACAAACATCAGAAAGAGGCAGTCATCGCTTCTTGGCCACGTTATGAGAAGACAAAAACTGGCACATGTTGTGACAACCGGAACGATTTGAGGAAAGAGGGGTAGAGGAATACAGCGTGAGAAGATTATTGACAGTCGTGTCATGTCACGGAAGGGAGTCAACACACGAATGACGTCGGAGATCGTAATTTGTGAAGATTATTTATCGCCCACGCCAAGGGGGCAGGACACCGGACAATGATGACTATTTATACTTACCTACTTATACTTACTTAATGACTGACTAACTGACTGACATGACTGACTTACTGACTTACTGACTGACTAAATTACTTACTGACTGATTTACTTATACTTACATATACTTTGTTACTGACTGACTGAATGACTGACTGACTAACTTGCACTTTCAACCTTTAGCTAAGGTGTAACTGTGGTGGTCTGTTAGTCGCTGTTTTCTGGTATATTTCTTTCACTGGTGAGAGTTAGGAGAGTTGTGAAAGGCGCCCTTTATTTTAAATTTGAAATGTCACAACAAATCCCCACAAGTTGACCAAAGTCCACGTAAAGTTGAGAAGGGGGAAAGTGTAGCGCTATGACTAACCCACTTAGAGTTGATGAAGGGGGAAAGTGTATCGCTGTGACTAACCCACTTAGAATTGGTGAAGGGGGAAGGGATAGCGCTGTGATTAACCCACTTAGAGTTGGTGAAGGGGGAAGGGGTAGCGCTGTGACTAACCCACTTAGAGTGGTCAAAAGAGAAAGTGTTGCTCTGTGACTAACTCACTTAGAGTTGGTGAAGGGGAAGGAATAGCGCTGTGATTAACCCACTTAGAGTTGGTAAAGGGGGAAGGGGTAGCGCTGTGATTAACCCACTTAGAGTTGGTAAAGGGGGAAGGGGTAGCGCTGTGATTAACCCACTTAGAGTTGGTAAAGGGGGAAGGGGTAGCGCTGTGACTAACCCACTTAGAATTGGTAGGGGAAGGGTGCGCATTTGTCTACGATATTTATAAGAGTCTGTAAACTTGAAGCAACTACAATTAAACGTTATACATCGGGAGAATGCTGGAGTTATGTTGTTTCTGACTTCACCACTTCGCTACACTGTCATAGCACTTAGAGTTGGTCAAAAGAGAAAGTGTAGCTCTGTGACTAACCCACTTAGAGATGGTGAAGGGGAAAAGGGTAGCTCTGTACCTAAACCACTCGTCTGCCGGCCCGGTGGTCTTGTGGTCGGATCCCTATCGAAATTGGTTTTTGTTTTTGTTTAATTGACCTGGGCTTTCAGGTCAACCCATCCTAAAACTTGTACCAGAAAATATTCTGAGAAGTAATGTCGGCAGATGTGATGATCTATACTATTTTTGTGATGTGAAATGCTGAACTGTCAGTTCTTGGTCACAGTATAATGATTTGCGGTGTTCAGTACTATTCTTCGAAGCCTTTGCCTCCCATCCAAACAGAGACATTCTGAATATGACCAAGTAACTACTTTGTGACGCTCGGTGGAACCCAGGACCTCGCTGATCTTGGATAAATGACCCTACTACAGGTTGGGACACGTACCTGATTTCTTGTATCTTGTATCCCCAAGACAATGTATTCCCTTAGTGAATGTAAACACAGAAGCATCAAACAATATGTTGCAGGATTTATTGCCAGGCATATTTCGCTGCATCTCGTCAGGTTTTATACAAACCGGTATATGAAATAGAAAGAGTTCGTGTTAAATGTTAAATTACCGCGGAGATAATAGATGCTCCACATTTTAACAATACATGTGACTATATGTGTTAGTTGTTTCAGCTAAAGTATTATCCATTTATTCACTTCACATCATGAACAAATCTGCAGTATGCACCTGGCGAGATGCAACGAAATATGCCAGGCAATAAATCGGCCAACATATTGTATGTGGCTTTTGTGTTTAGAAGCATAAACTCTCAATACACTCACTCCAAGTCCACCCATCTCAGGCCATCTCTCGCAGCTCCAGCCTTGACCTCTTCATATTATTCATCTCTGTGTCTACTTCTCCTTTCCGTGTGGTGTTAGGTCACCCTCTATTTCTTTTGCTCCGCGGTTTCCAGGTGAAGTTTGCTCTAGTTATACTACTAGCAAGTTTTCTTAATGTGTGTCCTATACAGCGTGAATGTCTTGTTCTCACCTCTTGATTCACTGGAATTTGTTTAGTTCTCTCGGTGAGCTTCGAAAATAAGAACCATGACGATTATATTACCAAAACTACAAAATAAAGAGCACTGGCCACTATGTTATAGTAGTTCTAAAATCAAGAGCACTGGCCAAAATTGTATAGTAGTTCTAAAATCAAGAGCACTGGTCACTGTGTAACAATTTTTTTCGAAATCAAGAGAACTGACCACTATGGTATAAAATTTCTAACATTAAAAGCACTGACCAATGTATTACTTTTTTGTTTTTTGTTTTTCGCATATCCTTTAAAGGACATCGCTGTCAACATCGGTATCTTTCAGCTGATTGTTGATTTCTTGGCAAGATTACGCTCAGTAGTTTTCAATTGCTTTCTGAGCGACCGGCTCACATACCCCGTAAGTTACCGACGCGGAGAGAACCGCTACTGATTCTCGCGCAACGCCACGTTATTACTGCAGTTTCAAATTCAAGAGCACTGACCAAGATGTTACTTCAATTCCAAAATCAATAGCACTGACCAAAATGTTACTCCAGTTCCAACATCAAGAGCACTGACCAAGTAAACACTACAATCCTAAAATCAAGATCACTGACCAAGATGTTAATTCACTTTCAAAATCAAGAGCTCTGACCACTGCGTTACAGCAGCTTCAAAATCAAGAACACTGCACACAATGCTGTCGCACTTTTGAAATCAAGAGCACCGACAAATCCATTAACACAGTTCCAAAATTGAGAGCACTGACCACTAACTAATTTTTAAAAAAATGTTAGTTGCACGTCCTTTACAGGACGTCGCAGTCATCCCCATAATTTGCAGTTTGTTATATCCTGACAAGTTTACGTTCATTAGTTTGCCATTGCTTTCTGAACAACCGGCACCCATATCATTTTGTAAAAAATCAACGCAAGGCGGTCTGCTGCTAAATCGCCCGCAGTTGTGTTTCGAACGCGGTATGTGGGATTACGAACTGCGCCCGTAACCTCTTCACCACGGAGCAGGTACTAGCTAATTAGACTCATTTAGTATCTTTTTGGTTTTAATATTTAATTTTAAAATATTGTCATATCTGTCAATATTTAAAGAGGACGAAAACACAAACGGACACACCCAATTTCATGGGAAGAAATACACTTGAAGGCTTAATTACATCTGGCAAACACATTGAGAAAATAGCAAAGGGAAGACAAAGAGATTACCTCTGCTGTGGGAAGCAACTTCTTTTTGTCTTCTTCGTCTTCAAGAACAAGATGATGAATACTAATAACAACAACAATATTAATAATGATAAGAAGAAGAAGAAGAAGAAGAAGAAGAAGAAGAAAGAAGAAGAAGAAGAAGAAGAAGAAGAGAAGAAGAAGAAGAAGAAGAAGAAGAAGAAGAAGAAGAAGAAGAAGAAGAAGAAGAGGAAAAAGAAGAAGAAGAAGAAGAAGAAGAAGAAGAAGAAGAAGAAGAAGAAGAAGAAGAAGAAGAAGAAGAAGAAGAAGAAGAAGAAGAAGAAGAAGAAGAAGAAGAAGAAGAAGAAGAAGAAATTGATGATGATAATGCTGACGATGGTCAAGTAATCAATCATCTGCCATGCCGGAAAGCGTGGGCGGTCAAGACTCGCCATTTCACTCGATCACCAGTGTCGTGGATCAGCTCAGTGTTCCTGTCTCGTCCATGCCATGTGGCCAAGCCATCCAGGTATTTTCTTCTCGGTCTTCCCCTTGGTCTGTTCCCTTCGATCTTGCCAGTTGTCACCAAGTTCTCCAATCTATTTCTTCTCACAACATGTCCAAAAACTTTTGACTGTCTACGTCTAATTTCTCTAATCAGTCTACGATGTTCATTTGTCTCCTGCAGTACTTGGTCATTGGTTTTTCTGTCTGTCCATGGTATTCTTTGCGTTTTCCTCAGAAACCACATTTCTGCAGCCATCAGATGTTTTTCAGCTTGACTGCACATTGTCCAAGTTTCACATCCATACAAAAGAACAGGCTCTATGTATCCCCTCAACACTCTTTTTCTCGTTTCAGTTGACATCATTTTATTGGTCAGAATGTTTTTCATCTTGCTAAAGGCTACTTTCGCCATGACGATTCTTGTTCTAATGGTGGTTATAGTGATAACGATGATGATGATGTTTATGATAAGATGATCAGTGAGTCTAAAAAAATATTGATTTCCATGACTAAAAGGTAATTAACATTTTAAACATATTGTCTCATGCTTAAGAAGTCCACTTCATTAGACGTCCAGAGATTCCACTTCCCAGAGGGTAAGCTGACACCCTGCCAGTCAAAAACTGATTATGATCATGATGATGATGATGATGACTACGATGATGATAATGATGGTTGTAATCATGATGATTACTATGATGATAATGGGGTGATTTCAGCAGCTCAGCTCTATTACAAAACAACAATGATGAAACACCGTGCGAGTAGATACATTCCATACATTTCATCAAACTACACAATTCCGTGTATTCGCTTGTTCGGCGAGTAATGAACCAATCATGTGATTAATGGGCGAGTATTCATCCGCCGGGTTCCCTAATGTTTACTTGACAACTGATACAAGTAGCACCAACAAAAAGGAACGAAAGAGTACAAAAGGGCCATGTGAGAAAATCAAGGACCAATTATGCCCCAATCTGAACAGCCGACAACAGACAATTCTATAATTAATACAAAAACATCACGTCCCTACGTGTTTTCCCATTAAGGGGAAATAACACATATTGTTTTAGAGGATAACTAAGGGAGGTCATCATGTCTTTGTTAAACGGAGAAACGTTAAATTTTTTTACCACGTTCGATAAAAGGAAGATATTTTTATGTGATTTACAGTTTTTATCAGTGGAGGAGAAGTTCTCTTAATCTGTTACAAGCGATTATGATAACCCCGAAAGGAAGCATATAATTTACAATACACATCTCCTAGAATGTGTGAAGAGTAGTTTAGTTTAGTTTAGTTTAGTTTAGTTTAGCTGAGTTTAGTTTGCGTGAGTAGAGGATACAAAATAAGTAGGGCCAAACATGGATATACAGTGTTATAGATTTATTGTTTAGGAAGATAGTATACTTCTGACCAAATCTGTACAACCCAAATATATAAAACTAGGGAGGTCAGCATCGCCGAATAGATAAGAATACTTGCTCTTATACTTCCGGTATGCTGATGGCGAGGTAGCGGGTTAAACCATTTAATCGGTCAGATGGGTTAAAATGTTGACTTCTCGTCCTTAACTTAAGGTCATAAATTACAATTACCCCAGAAGTGCCTTCGTTTGATGCCGAGGAACAACGGTACTAGGGAAAGCAAACACCAGTCCAGCATGGACTACTCTCGTGTTCAAAGCGAGCGACACAAAAAAATAATAATAATATATAAAAGTATGAGTGATGTATAGTAAGTAGTATATTTCTTTATAAAAGTATGGGTGATGTATATTAAGTAATATACTCTTCATAAAAGTATGGGTGGTGTATATTAAGTAATATACTCTTCATAAAAGTATGGGTGATGTATATTAAGTAATATACTCTTCATAAAAGTATGGGTGGTGTATATTAAGTAATATACTCTTCATAAAAGTATGGGTGGTGTATATTCAGTAGTATATTCCTGTATAAAAGATAGTCGCGTGTCCTTTACAAGATGTCGCAATCAACACCAGCACTCATTACAGCCCGCCAGAAAGGCCCTCAATCAATCGCCAGTTCCAGTCTGATGCGGTTTCAGCCCCAGGATGACTTTAATGGCTTGGGTTGGTCGTCTGGATGGACGACTTCCACGTCGTTTCCCAGGAACTTTCGCCTATCATTTTTTTTTAAATGTTGCATATCCCTTGCAGGACGTTGCAGTCAACACCAGCATATTTCAGCTACTGTTGATGTACTAGGCGAGTTTTTTTTTTAAACTTTCAATAGTTTGCCATTGCTTTCTGAACGACCGGCTCCCATACCAACACTTTATAATACAACGCGACACGGTCTGCTGCATAAATCGGTCGCGGCTGCGTTTCGAACGCCTGGTAAGCGGCTCAATAAGTCACACAGTTCTGTGGGATGGCAGGTAAATGTAGTTGGTGTTTTCTACAGGTGTCATTAGATGACAGCAACATCGAACCTTATATTCCCGTTCGTCAGGTGGCACTAAGTGTCTCATGCGCATGCGCAGCGCATAAACAAAATGGCGACTGTACTTATGGAGTGTACAACCAAAGAGCAACGTGCTGTTGTACGCTTTTTGTGGGCAAAAGGACTGACTGCAAATGACAATAATAAGGAAATGCTTCCTGTTTATGCTGACAAATGTTTGTCCCGTAAAGCGCTGCAACGCTGGGTAGAACAATTTTCTCAAGGACGCTCTAAAATTGTTGATTCAATCCGATCTGTCGTCCTGTTTAAATTGCAACAGAAGCATCCATGCAGCGGGTAGAAGGGGAGATTAGAGGTGACAGGCGAGTAACGATAGACTCTGTAGCTTCTGCAATAGAATGCTCACGTGGTTCAGCATACAGCCTGATGGATTGAAATTTAAGAAAGTGTGCTCATGGTGGGTACTCAGACAATTGAAGGAGGAACACAAAATGAACCAATTTGGCCTGTCCTTGCATCATCTCTGTCGATACGAAGACGAAGGAGGAGACATGCTGAACAGGATTGTTACCGGGCACGGATCATGGGTGCATATCTACCAGCCCGAATCAAAGCGTGCTTCAATGCAATGGAAACATCCTTCTTCGCCTTGTGTCCAAAAATTCAAGGTTACGCCATCAGCAGGGTAGGTTATGCTGACAGTGTTATGGGATTGTCAAGGAATGCTTTTAAATAATTTCAAGAAGGATGGTGACAATGTGAATTCTGAATCTTACTGTAAAGTTCTATCGATGGTTCAAGGTGCAATTCGAAGAAAACGTCCAGGACTGCTGATTAGAGGAATGTTGCTTCTTCGTGACAATGCCAGACCACATACAGCTCAATTCACTCAGGAGCAAATTAACCAACTAAGGTTGGAAGGTCTGGAACATCCACCTTACAGCCCCGACTTAGCCCAAGCGATTTCCACTTTTGGTCCACTGAACATCCACCTTGGCGGGAGACATTTCAGGAGTGACGCCGAAGTTGAATGTGAAGTGAAAACGTGGTTTAGAAAACAGAGCACGCAGTTATATGCAGCCGGTTTGGGATGACTGATAAAACGATGGGATAAGTGCATCAGTTTTGGTGGAAATTATGTTGAGAAATAAAGGGACAATGTATGTTGTATAAAAATAAACTGGTTTCAAGTTATTATCATATTTAGTTATTTTTCTACAACCATTTGTGACTTACTTATTGACTTCCCCTCGTACTTGGTAGCAGAAAATGACAGTTTTTAAGTAACAGAAGTAGAGGCAAGACGCAGAGACAAGAGGACGCAATAGAATGAATAGACAACATGAAAATGCCATTTAAATGAGCTCTAAATAATACATGTGAAAGTATTTATGAGCTGACTTGGTGGCTTAAAATGGTTCCCCCAATTTATAATTCTGTGCTTTCAAGTTACCAATCAATAAATAAGGTGCCGCCTCCACAATAAAAGTTGGCTGCAATGTTTGCAGTTAATAAGGCAGTTTTCTTTGATGTTTAGGTTTTGTAGAATGTCGTTATTCCACTTCTTCTTAACAGTTTATCTTCTTTAGTGTGTGTGTTAGTTAGTTAGTCTTTCCTCTTGGGCCTAAGGCGGCGCATAGGGCAGAAGTCCTGTCTCTCCATGCCTGGCGGTTCGCTGCTATCTGTTGTAGATCTTGGATATTTACTTGGCCATTGAATGAGCCTTCTCTAATGATGGTTCTACGCAGGGTCTCTCTTGGTCTTCCCCGTTTTCTTTTCCCTACCGGTGACCATATGAGGGCTTGGTAGGGGAGTCTTGTCTTGTCCATTCTGAGTACATGGCCGATGTAGTTCCAACGGCGTCTTCTTATGAAATTGGATACTGTATCTTGCTTAGTCTCTTGTCTTATTTGCGAATTGGTTCTGAAGTCTGTCCAGTGGATGTTTAGAAGTCTTCTAAGACATTTGTTCTCAAAATTGTCTAATTTTTTATCTAAAGCTACCGTTGATTTCCAACTTTCACATCCATACGTTAACACTGGAATCACACAAGAGTTGAAGATTTTAAGTTTTGTGTGTTTGCTGAGTGTCTTTGACTTCCAGATGTTTGACAGTTTATTGAAGGCACTAGATGCCAGTGCGATTCTAGATGATATTTCTGGTGTTGAGTCCCCTGTGGATGTCATTTTGCTTCCTAGGTATGTGAAGCTGTTGACTTTTTCAAGAACGTAGCTGTTCAATTTGGTCTCATCTGAACTGTTGGTAAGATCAATAGTCTTTGTTTTTGTGGTGTTAATTTGGAGACCAATTTGCCCTGAAACATTTTGGAGGTGGTTTATTTTCTCTTGGGCATCCGGATGTGTTGAACTCAAAAGCACTATGTCGTCGGCAAAGTCCAGGTCTTCTAGAATTTTGTCAACCCAATGGATACCCATATTTGTGTTGCTTGTGCATTTGCGCATGACCCAATCGATAGCTATTCCAAAAAGCATCGGTGATAAGACACAACCCTGTTTCACTCCTGTTTCGACTGAGAACCAGTCAGAGTTGCCTGTTTCTGTTCTTACGCAGCAACGTGTCTCTTTGTAGAAAGATTTTATGACGTTGGTATATTTGGTAGGAAAACCATAGATGTTAAGTAGATTCCAAAGTGAAGGACGGTGGATGCTGTCGAAGGCTTTTTGAAAGTCGACAAAGTTTGTGATTAATTTCGACTGGAATTCTACGGAGTCTTCAATGATTATTCTGAGGGTGAAAATGTGGTCTATGCATGACCGTTTTGGTCTGAAGCCTGCTTGTTCTTCTCTGAGCCTTTCATCTATCGCCTTTTTCAATCTCTCAAGTAACATGCTACAAAAAAGTTTTCCTGGTACTGACAATAGAGTGATACCACGCCAATTATTGCAATCAGACATATCGCCCTTTTTAGGCAGTTTGAAAATTACACCATCTTTCCACTGTTGTGGTGGGGATTCGCTTTGCCAGATTTCATTGATCAGCTGTAACAAACGTTGTAAGGTGTTCTCATCTGCTGCTTTGAGCATTTCTCCTGAGATTTCATCTTCACCAACAGCTTTGTTGTTCTTCAATTTTTTGGTGGCTGCTTTAATCTCTTCCATGGTGAATGACTCGCAGGAGGCATCCAGTGGGGGCATAGTAATTTCTCCATCCAGGTTCGGAACAGTGTCAGGCTGCGGTCTATTTAATATTTCTTTGAAATGTTCTGCCCATCGTTGCTTTTGAAGGTCATCGGATAACAGTTGATTGCCTTGTTTGTCTTTGATGGGTATATTTGGTGTAGGTGAGTGATTGCATAGTTGCTTCATGATATGGAATACGGCTCTGTTGTTTCCAGTTCTGGCAGCTGCTTCGGCGTCGGAGGCCAGGCTGTGAATAAAGTTCTGTTTGTCTTTTCGTGCGCTTGATTTCACCTCTTTATCCAACATAGAGTATTTTTGCTTATGGGTTTCATATGTAGATGTGTCTTTTGCAGAAAGAAGTGTTAGTTTTGCTTGTTTTCTTTCTTGTATCTTCGCCCAGGTGTTATCGCTTAGCCACTTCTTCTTCTGTCTTTGTACGTAGCCGACTGTGTTTGTTGCAGCATTTAGCAAGGTAGTTTTTAGGAGTTTTTTTAGTTGTGTGTGTGATATGGTCCATAATTCACATCTGAATGTTGCCCCAAGAAAGAATTCACTTGCCCTAGGCATTTCTTGCTGTTCTGTCTGTAGAATATCAAGGTGCGTCTAGTTGGTCATGCGTCGAAGTACACTTGTTCCTGCAGTGAGGCGTTGTCGTCAGTTAGAGGTGACACATTTAAATCCAAGTCTGTAACTATAGTGTAACTGTTGGGGAACCGCGTGGTCTCGAGGTATGGTGTCCGCCTCGAGAGCTGGAGGTCCCGGGTTCAAGCCCCGGTGAGGACCGGGATTTTTTCACGTGGACTTCTAGTAATAAAATTTCCCCTGGTCTCTGGGTAGTGAGATCGGACGCCCGTGTGTATTGTTGCGCACGTAAAAAATCCCTTGGCAGTTGGAAATCGAAAAAGAGTAGCCTAACGGCGCTGCCCGGGCAAAATTTCGAGTTAAAAATCTACCCAAAGTATTTCAGGATCCTCGCCGGTGCTACGGAGTTCGTGCACTGAGCTGAGTTTCTCCAAACTCAGGTTTGAGTTAGGAGGAGAACGGAGCACTTATGGGTTACACCCGTGTGCCGTGATGTTGATCCATCGACTAAACTAAACTAAACTAAACTGTAACTATAGATTTCACTGTGTTTGTTGTCTAGTGTGTCCTCTAATCCGTACTTCGTTGTTTTACTTCTATGAACACCAAACAATACTTGTGTGTTTATTTATGAACAGCTTCCGGAAATTAAAAAAAAAATAAAAATAAATATAAAATGGAAATAAAATAGAAACCCGGCTAGGTGGCGAATGCGTTACGGGCACAATTTGTAATCCCGCATACTGCGTTTGAAATACAGCTGCGGGAGATTTGGCAGCAGGCCGCCTTGCGTTGGTTTTAATAGAATGGTATAAGTGCCCGTCGTTCAGAAAGCAATGGCAAACCATTGAACGTAACCTAGCCAAGAAATCCCAAAGAGCCAAATCATGCTGGGGTTGACTGCCACGTCCTGAAAAAAAAAATGTGCTAATACATTTTTTATTAGAATAGAAATCCGAGGGATAATTAACTGAATCGAGCAGAGACAAAATACTGAAGCTATTACCAACAAGACACAGATAGAGAAACATGAAAAGAAGATATTAAGAACAGCTGACCAAGCGCTATGGTCGTATTACCAAGATATAAAGCTGTAATTCACAAAGACAACCAGATAAGGCGAAAGACACAGCAGAGAAACAGTTTCAGGGTGTGCAGTAACTTCTGTTACTGATCCTGTAAGTGTTGTAATATCTTTATTCTCCACTCTCTCACTCGCGGTGTAAACTTTACTCTCTCTCTCTCTCTCTCTCTCTCTCTCTCTCTCTCTCTCTCTCTCTCTCTCTCTTTCTCTCCCTTTTCTCTCTGGCTCATTCTCTCGCTCTTCCCACATTTTTTTCTCTCTCTCTCTATAGCTCATTCTATCCATGTCTCCCTCTCTGTCCCTCTCGTCTCAGATCTTTTCATATCTGGCTCATTCCCTCCATGTCTATCTCATCTCGCTCCTTTTCTCTCTGACTCAGTATCTCCATCTCTCTCTCTCTCTCTCTCTCTCTCTCTCTCTCTCTCTCTCTCTCTCTCTCTCTCTCTCTCTCTCTCTCTCTCTCTCTTTCTCTCCCTTTTCTCTCTGGCTCATTCTCTCGCTCTTCCCACATTTTTTTCTCTCTCTCTCTATAGCTCATTCTATCCATGTCTCCCTCTCTGTCCCTCTCGTCTCAGATCTTTTCATATCTGGCTCATTCCCTCCATGTCTATCTCATCTCGCTCCTTTTCTCTCTGACTCAGTATCTCCATCTCTCTCTCTCTCTCTCTCTCTCTCTCTCTCTCTCTCTCTCTCTCTCTCTCTCTCTCTCTCTCTCTCTCTCTCTCTCTTTCTCTCTCTCTCTCACACACACACACACAAACAAACAAACACACACACACACACTACAAGTTCTCTTTGCTCGTTCATATTTTTGGCCCTTTCTCCCTGTACCCATTAATTAACCAGCGTTTTTTTTTTCGCACATTCTTTAGTTTTACCCTCCCAAGGCCGCCATAGAAGTTCACATTTGGAAATCCAATTTCAAGCGACGAGCGACGCCTTTTGTGTCATTCACGATCTCCATTTATGTGTTATCCCCCCTGGGACGGGACAAATGCGTTCTTGGCGGCCATAAAGTTTTCTCCAGTTTGTCTTGGCGTTTTAGAAACCATTACAACAAAGGAACAATAGAAAAGTTACTATTTTACACAGTGTGCCCCCCTCCGTTCACTATCAGTGTCTTGGTTCCGCCCCTGAGAATATTTGCCGCGCGTGCCCATCTTCTGCAGGAAACAATTATGACGATTTTTACGATAATTGTGAAGATGAAGATAATGGCTATGTAACAACTGATAAAAGTTTCCATTATAATTTTTGTTCCTGCTATCATGCAGGGTTAATCTTTTTCAGTCAACGCGTCCTTGACAATGGCATTCATGGGAACCTTCAGACACCTTTATCCTTGACCTTACATGTCTTGTTTGTATTATGAAGAGATTTTCCACGAAACGCTTTAACAAAAGAAAAACATCGTGGACACTCACACACTGTGGGCAGCAGAATGAAGCCATGAACTACAAGAGGCATCATTTCACATATGTACAAGTACAGTCAGTAAAGTAAATGCCCCTTTTCTAACACGCCTAAAGCGCCTTGGGCATTCAGAGCCAGACCCATATTTGAATGGAGGCAGAGGAAAGGCCGGCCATGTTAACGATGGACAGGGGGAATAACAGAGTCCACGTGAATCTCGATACATGAAGCCCATAAACGGGCACTCTCCCGCTGTTTATGCTTCACATCGACACCGCAAGGTACAAGAGGAACCAGATTAGATGAGATGAGGTGGGATGAGATTAAACGAGATGAGATGAAACGAGATAGGATGAGATGATATGAAATGAGATGAGACGAGATGATATTAGACGAGATGAGAAGAGATTATATGAAACGAGATGAGATGAAACGAGATGAGACAAGATGAGTAGAGACGAGATGAGATGAGACGAGATGAGATGAGACGAGATGAGATGAAATGAGATGAGACGATATGAGATGAGACGAGATGAGTAGAGACGAGATGAGATGAGACGAGATGAGATGAAATGAGATGAGATGAAACGAGATGAGATGAGACGAGATAAGATGAGATGAGACGAGACGAGATGAAGCGAGATGAGACGAGATGAGATGATATGAAACGAGCTGAGATGAGATGAGATGAGACATGATGAGATTAGACGAGATGAGTCAAATGAGAAGAGATGAAATTAAACGAGGTGAGATGAGACGAGATGATTTGAGACGAGATGAGATGAGATGAAACGAGATGAGATTAGACAGAATGGGTCGGTGGTTTTCCCCCACTTGGCAAAGTTGGCATCTGATGGCAGGACATCGTAGAGGGATCGGACGACGAAACTTAGACGCAGTGGTGCATGCGCCAGATCTCATTCCACATAATGGATCTCTGCACTACCGCTTCCTATAACATCCACTGCGCCCGCTGCACCTGTTGGGCAGCCTTGCGGACTCTTTCGTCATCTTCCTCCTTGCGGATCTCCTTAACCACCAGGTTCCTGCGTTCCTTGGCCGTCGCCTTCGACCACATCGGATCATTGACTTGAGTCCGGATCCTTGCTTGCCAACCTGGGTGTGGCCCATTACTTCCTTCAGCTGGAGTGTAGCCTGGGCTTCCTCGGCTGCGCTGACGACTTTCCACTTCCTTCCGGTTTTCAAGGCGGGAACTAAGGCACTGTGATATATTGTATATTCACAAACGTAACATCGCGTTAATTATTTCCAGGACAACAAAATCAGAGTTCACCACCAACAATACTAAGTTTGTTTCATATTACTACAATCCCATATTTTACAAGGACAGACTCATGGTCTACGGGAAAGTAAAAACACGAAACGGAGAAAGTTGAGATATAAACAGCTACAATCAGTTTCCGGCCTAATTGTACCAACAAAACAGCGACTGGTCACAAACCAAGATGTACCTGCGGAATGGTAGCTTCTTAACTCGCCACGACTAAGTGAGAAAATTGTCTAAAGAGAAGAAGGACCATACATCCAGCAGCCAGTATTTGGAAAAAATCAAATCTATGACCTTACTTCTTGGTTATGTCAACTGTTGACACGTGTTGTGATCCGGTCCTATTCGGATGAGGTAGTGGCCATTATCCAGACCTGACTTTGTGAATGCAGAACTTTGTGAAAGTAGTAGTAGCAGCTTGACTGAATACAGTAGCCACTTAACTGAGTGAGGCATCTGAGATAGTGAGGCCAAATACTATTCCACAGCAACTTCCTGCCAATTTTCATCACCTTTCCAGGACAGGTATCACATATTCTTTTCTCCAGGTATAGGTGAAGAAAACCAGTGAGCCAATACTAACTCGAACCAAAAAAGAAGAACACTCAATAGTCTACACTGACTTAATGCTACGAGATCCAATAACTGGATAGTAAACCAACCAGGATGTACTCAGTTTCTTTCCACAGATTAGAATTAGGCCAGCAGAAGAGGCCCAATAATTATAATTGAAACCGGATATAACACCGAGGACAATGTATGATACAGTGGCACAGCCAGGAGATAGATAATTAGTTAGAGATAACTTTGTAAATAATCTTGTAATTGTACTGCATTGATTGTTGTATGCTATTACATGTATAATCAATAATAAATTTTGTTGTGTATCCCTAACGGGACGTTGCAGTCAACACCAGCATTTTCATGCTTCTGTTGATGTACTAGGCAAGTGTTACGTTCAGTAGTTTGCCATTGCTTTCTGAACGACCAGCCCCTATAACTTTTTCGAAAAAACCAGCATCGCCGTGTTTCGAACCCGGGTATACGGGCTCACAAACCGCGTTCGCAAGCCCTTAGCCAGAGAGAAATCAATAGTTCCATTTATATATAATAAATGATGAAAATTACAGGTTATTTTCTCTTTTGAGAGTTCTCTTATCATAATAAAATTTTTGTAAGCAATTACCCTAGATTAATTATTTAGTTAGTAGAGGAGAGGCAAGGAACCACCCATAAGGACATTCGGGATACTCAGTAAAAAATGTCATTGCTTTCCTGGAAGTATTCCTTGGTTCTCCAAAACTCTATTTAATAGTCTCAAATCATTGAGCCAGTAACAGCTAAATTAATTGTAACGGGCAGGATCACATTGAGAAAGAGGAACTGAGGAGCCTTGATTTCTTTGGGGTTGAGCCATCAACTATTTATCCGACAAGTGAGGACTGTAAGTCCGGGGATTTATTTAATCAGGAAGTAGGATATAGCATGTTGGAATAGTAACATTCACCTAGTCAGAAGTATCATATCATTAGATATTGATAAAGTTAGGTAGATAACTCTAATAAGACATACGTGCTTTGCTGAAAGTCTATTCTCCACGTATACAGGCGTATTCACCTTCAGAGAAGACAAGAAAAAGTTAAGAATGGCAGACACCGCCAGGCTAAGACATCTGTTCATGGAGACTGGTAAGTAGTGCGACTTATCAGGTAAGCAGTTAGCTCAGTATGTTAGTGATGACTTCAAGACACACGAACGTCTACAAGCTGAGAAGGAAAAGGATGAAAGACGGCTACAAGCGGAAAAGGAAATGGAAGAAAGACGACAACAACATGAACTGGAAATGAGGAGGCTGGAAAATGAAACAGAGTTACGACGATTTGAAATCATGAACCAACATAATCTCTCAACAGATAAAAATAGATCTTCAGCTGACCCACAGAGTGAAGCAGCTTCAGTTCAAGTCAACGCCATGTCTTTTCCGTTGGATCCTTTCAACGAACAAACAAACATCATCGAAAATTATTTATCAAGATTCAAGAGGATGTGTGTGATGTGTGGATTGGAGGAGACCAAATGGGCAGTTAAATTGTCACAAGGACTTCGTGGAATTTCTTACGAAGTATTCTCTAGGATACGACCGGAGGAGTTGGGCAATTATAACATCCTAAGACAAGCTTTATTAGCCAGATTCGAAATAGAAGGAGAGAACTACAATAAACAGCTCAGGACTGCTCGGAAGGAAGCCGGAGAGAACTTTTCTCAATACGTAGAACGACTGAAATCCTACCTAAACAAATGGCGTACCATGTCTAGATTTGAGGAAACCTACCAAGATCTAGAAGAAATGTTTCTAATAGATCAACTCAAGCAGAAAATGTCTCAGGACATGAGAGCATTTTTTAAACACAAAATGGAGCTGAGAGATTGGAGTCTATCATTACTTTGGCAGAGGGACATGAAAAGTCGCAGAAAGAGGCGGGAGGTAATCAACGAACTACCAATAATCTTCCTCGCGAAAGCCCTCAGAAGACCAAAGATAAAGGAGAACCGAAATCCAGCAAACCAAATGGATCTAATGGATCAAATAAGACCACTACAACTCAGAACCAGCAGGTGAAGTGGGAGAAGAAGACCTACTGCAGCCATTGCAAAACTCATACTCATAACACTAAGGATTGCAGAAAGAAGTCTCAACCTCTTACCACAGCCTGTGCGGTAAAACCTAAAGCAGCGAGAAGGAACCGTAATGCTTGGTCCAATATGGACACGCAACGGAACACCAACTCCAAACTGCCAGTCATAGAATCTGTCAACCTTAACGGATGGACAGTGGAATGTCTCTATGATACAGGTTTATTTTTCGACGCAATTGTGCAAGCCTCATTGGTAAACCCAGAGCAAGTTACAGATGAAACCGTCGATATACTGGGGTTTTAGAAAAATTCCGTACCTATGACACTTCCTGTTGCCAAGGTCAGCATAACTTCACGCTATGTTACGGGAGAAATCAGAGCAGCGGTCATGGAAGATCCAATCTACCCTGTCATGCTCGGATGTCGCTTCGTCTTTTTAGGAGAACCTGTACAGCCAATGATAGCTTCAGCGGTGATTACGCGCCAACAGGCCAAGGAAACTCCAACGACTATGACACCAGCAAATTTTCAACCCGAAAATTTAAAACAAGCCCAAGCAACAGATAGTTCACTTGGGATGTGCTTCCGTAAGTTGCCAAAATGACATACACCTCCTAGGAAGGGTGATTTCTACATGAAGAATGGAATTCTTCACAGAAAGGCAGGAAAGTTAGGACAAGAGTATTCTCAACTGGTTGTTCCAACTATTTACAGAACACAATTACTTGAGATGGGACATAGTATGCCGTTTAGCGGACATATGGGAATCAACGCAACCATGCAACGAATAAACTGATTAGAGACATTAGACATAGACAGTCACAATTTTTTGGGCATGTTATGAGAAGAAATTATTTGGAGAACTTGGTGACAACTGGTAGGATTGAGGGGAACAGACCAAGGGAAAGACCTAGAAGCAAGTACCTGGATGGCTTAACCTTATGGCATGATAGAGACAGAAACACGGAGCTGATCCACGACTCTGGTGATAGAGTGAAATGGCAGAACATGACCGCCCACGCTTACTGGCATGGCACATGATGGATGGATGGATGGAACGAATCTCAATTCACTACTACTGGCCGGGAATGAACGCGGACATTCAACGATATGTGAAATCATGCCCATAATGTCAGAGAGTAGCACCGAAGCACTGGACACCACCAGCGACATTAGGGGAAATGCCCATCACTGGCACACCATTCGAGACAGTGGCTGTGGACATAGTCGGGCCTCTCACCCAGACAAAGAAGAGGAATCGATTCATACTAGCACTCGTAGACACATGCTCGATGTGAGCGGAAGCTGTGCCGATGCCTTCGAGTGATTCCAAGCATGTAGCAGAAGCTTTACTTGGAATATTTACAAGATTAATTACGATTTCCAATCCGTATCCTGACTGACAACGGATTACAGTTCAAAATGAAGTTGATGGAGGAAATGTTTAGATTGTTCCAATCTAGGCAGATATGTACTTCTCCATACCACCCTGCTTCAAACGGAGCTGTGGAAAGTTTTAATGGGACCCTAATAACCATCTTGAAGAAAATAGCTCAAGAAAAACCAGAGGCGTCGGATACATACATTGCGGAAGCACTTTTTGCGTACCGCGAAGTACCACACAAATCTACGGGAATTGCACCAGCAACATTGTTGTTTGGTCGTCCAATCAAGGGACCATTAGAAGCTTTACTTCTTACATGGACTGATGATTCAGTTGATGAAACTGTTGTGACTGCATCCGCATGTGTGGAAGAGTTAAAACAACGACTTCAACTTGGCTGGAAATTAGCAGCAACCAATCTACGACTAGCACGGCGTAGAATGGCCCAAAATTTCAATAAGAAAGCTAAAGATAGAGAGTTAGTGGTGAGAGAAAAAGTACTATTACTTCTTCCCACAAGTCAAAACAAGTTGCAGATCGGTTGGAAAGAACCTTATGTAGTAAAGAAGAAAATTTCCCGAACGAACTACAAGATCGCTATAAAGGGGAAAAAGAAAATCTTTCATCTCAACCTGTTACGAAAGTACAGCGAGAGACCCACCACCGAGACAGCACATTTGATAGCAATGGCCGTAGCAACAGAAGTTGAACATGGAAACTCAATGGGAGTGGAGTATCCTCTGCAGTTAAACGAGACTTATTGAGATGTGGACATTAGATCAACATTAACGACGGATCAGCAGCAGCAGATTCGAGAGTGCTTAGAGAATTATGCAGAGATACTAACAGACAAGCCAGGATTAACACATCTTGAAGAATTCGATGTAAAGTTGAAGGATACAACACCTTTGCGAGTCAAAACTTACCCTGTTCCATACGCCAAAACCAAACCTCTCAAAGATGAAATTCAACAATTGGTTTCAGCTGGGATAATATCACCTTCTGAATCACCTTATAATTCAAGTGTAGTTTTATTGAGGAAACCCAGTGGTGAACATAGATTATGCATTGATTATCGGCAGCTGAATGCGATGACAGAGTTCAAACCAGAACCACTGCCAGATCAAAATGAACTTTTCACCAACCCCAACAGAGCAAAATACTTCACAAAGATAGATCTCAGCAAAGGATATTATCAAATCCCAGTGAAAAAGGAAGTAAGACCGTGATTAGCCTTCAGCACTCCTGATGGACACTACGAATTTAACGTTCTTCTTTACAGATTAAGCAATTCCCCTAGTGTCTTCACT
Source organism: Cepaea nemoralis (assembly GCA_014155875.1). NCBI lineage: Eukaryota > Metazoa > Mollusca > Gastropoda > Stylommatophora > Helicidae > Cepaea > Cepaea nemoralis. The sequence goes on from JACEFZ010015468.1 coordinate 176,068, forward strand.
CGCATGATGAGGAAACTTTTAGGACCAATGGAAAATCCAATACAATACAATACAAGACAACACAATACAATACAATACAACACAACACAACACAATACAATACAATACAACACAACACAACACAATACAACACAACACAACACAATACAATACAATACAGTACAGTACAGTATAATACAGTACAGTATAGTACAATACAATACAATACAATACAACACAATACAACACAACACAATACACTACAACACAACACAACACAATACAATACAATACAATACAACACAATACAAGACAAGGCAAGACAATACAATACAATACAATAAATACAATACAATACAATACAACACAGCACAACACAACACAATACAATACAATACAATACAATACAACACACCACAATACAATACAATACAATGCAACGCAACACAACACAACACAATGCAATACAAAACAATACAATACAATACAACACAACACAACACAATACGATACAAGACAACACAACACAATACAATACAACACAACACAATACAATACAAGACAACACAATGCAATACAATATAATACAATACAATACAAGACAAGACAAAAAGGCACAATACTATACAATACAACACAACACATTACAATACAATACAATACAAAACAATGCAATACAATACAATACAATACAACACAATACAATACAATGCAATACAATACAATACAATACAAGACAAGACAAGACAAGACAAGACAACACAATACAACACAACACAACACAATACAATACAATACAAGACAAGACAACACAACACAATACAATACAATACAATACAACACAACACAATACAACACAACACAATACAATACAGTACAGTATAATACAGTACAGTATAGTACAATACAATACAATACAACACAATACAACACAACACAATACACTACAACACAACACAACACAATACAATACAATACACCACAATACAATACAATACAAGACAAGGCAAGACAATACAACACAACACAATAAAATACAATACAACGCAATACAACACAACACAATACAATACAATACAAGACAACACACTACAATACAATACAATACAATACAATGCAACGCAACACAACACAACACAATGCAATACATTATAAAACAATACAATACAACACAATACAATACAATGCAATACAATACAATACAATACAATGCAATACAAGACAACACAACACAATAAATACATTACAACATAATGCAACACAATACAATACAATACAACACAACACAATACAATACAATACAATACAACACAAAACAATACAATACAAGACAACACAATACAATACAATACAATACAAGACAAGACAAGACAACACAGCACAACACAACACAATACAATACAATACAACACAACACATTACAATACAATACAAAACAATACAATACAATACAATACAACACAACACAACACAATACAATACAATACAATACAACACAACACAACACAACACAACACAATACAATACAATACTGTACAATACAACACAATACAATACAATACAATACTGTACAATACAATACAACACAATACAATACGATACAATACAATACAATACTGTACAATACAATACAACACAATACAATACGATACAATACAATACTGTACAATACAATACAATACAACACAATACAACACAATACAATACAACACAATACAATACAACACAATACAATACAACACAATACAATACAATACAATATCAATACAATGTCTATAATTCAGATGTCTATCTATACCTTCTGACACTTTATTACAGCCGGTTAAGAAACAGCTGCCAAAGAAGGCAGCAGCTGTATCAACAGCTATTCACCGGCTAACTTGCTTGGTGATAACCCTCCTTTGAAAAATTAATCACCCACTGTCCCAAGATGCGCAACAGACGGCTGGTAAACGATTGTCAATGAGAGCAATTTCCTGTCCACAAATTAAAGAGATTTACAGTAATTTCCGTCTGTTAGTCTGCAGAATTCCCTTCAGATTTGACCGGAAAGTGTAGGAGGCACTTTGACGTTAGCAACCCGTGTGAATTGAAACAACCAGGCCTGGCACGGCTTATAAATAGACTTGAAGATTGACGTCACTTTATAATGCTGTTGTCTTCTTTCATCTTTTGTTCTACAGCTTTTGTCGCAATCGTCGCAGACATGAGATAAATGTATTGTGTGTCAAAGTGTATCAAAATATCTTGTTGCTTGTACTAATGTTATATTTAAAATGTCTCTTTTTACTCCACCAAAACAACTTTTCCTGTGTCGTTTCATGTGTCTCGCGCCCTGTTTCCCGACGTTCTTATGTAGAACGCACTAGCCGCTAGTTGTCGTTGTTCCATGCTAACTAAATTGCCGAACCATTTAATTCATTGATTTCCTATAAATTCACGTGTTATCCCTACACTTATTCTTAGTTTCTCATATGTCTTTCTATCTCTTCTTGTTTTCCCAGCTGCGGTTCTTATTCATTTAATCCCACATGATGTGATTTAACGCCTTGTGTGTTTCTAGGACTGTCCATGTCTGCCATTAGTGACCCAGCGTTGAGACAAATAGAGTTCCTATCAGCTTCTTTTTTGTATGCATTGTGATATTTCGATGTTTTAGAAGCGGCGCTATTTGATAATTGCGGTAGAGTTATTCTCCTCTTCTGTATGTTTTTGTTTGTTTTTTTGTACAGTTAAATACCCCCAGGGCTTGCTGTGCCTTTCTTGGAGTCGTCTTTAACTGTACACTTCGCGCTTATAGTACCACGCTTAGATTTCTCACAATTTATCACATAGTTTCACATTTTCTTATTACTTAAAAATCTTTCGTTGTTTAAGCCGCCATGTAAAGCTGTAGTATAATTTAAAGACAAAGAATAAAAAAAAAACACACACCCGTTATTTACATCGATATCTTAAAAAAAAAGGAAAAGAAAAACATCTTTATTTACACCGCTATCTTAACGCTGTTGTAGAGTAAAACCAAAACAAAGAAACAAAACATTAAAAAAAAAAAAAAAAAAAAAAAACAAACGAAAAAAGCAAAATACTCGCGTTATTGACACCGCTACTTAAAAAAAAAAAAAAAACGTTATGTGCACCGCTAACTTTAAACACCCCCCCCCCCCCCCCCCCCCACCCCAGTTATTTACACCGCTATCTTAATATTCTGAACAGCCCCTGTGTGGATCGAACCCACGACCATCAGTGCGACAGGCGAGTATTGCTTTATAAATTGTGAAGGTAGTAGACTTCTGTCGGGAGAAAGTACAGTTATAAATAATAAATGTAACTGATTTAGTACCATGGGATGATCCATCGTTGTATGCGACTTATCATATCTGTAATGAGCTTATAAATCGCCGAAATGTTGTCATTGTAAAATGTCGTCTCAATTAAAACATCAACGCAATAGTTTACCCTAAGAAACGTCCTTTAATTTGATATGTAATACAACATGTCTGCTACCATATTAACAACTTTTAGTTCATTTTCCGCCATTCGTTTGTGTTCGGGCCAAACCTACGTTTTGTTTAGAAATGAATCTGTTCAACATTTAAAAATAAACACAAAATGTCCCGAATCAGGAACACAAGATGTTAGGTCCATCACTAGGACACAAAACGGGAAAACAGAATGAAAATAGTATAGGACAAATCATCATCATCTAGTGCCTTGCCGGCCGCCGTGGGCGATCATGCTTCTCTATAATTTGCCATCTCCGACGGCATGGATCAGTTCGTGTGTTGACTCTCTTCCGTGCCATGACACAAGACTGTCAAGAATTGTCTCACGCTGTCTTCCTCCATATTTCTCTTGCCACAAATTTTTCCTGTTGTCATAACATGTCCCTGTTTATATATTCTCATGTGGCCAAAAAATGATGACTGTTTCGTTCTGATGTTTGTAATAAGCTGTCTTTGCTACTTAGCTCCCATCAAAATGTCAAGATTGCGTTTGGCTGTCCAATCAATTTTCAGCACTATCTATAAAACCATATCTGAAAGGATACAAACACTATTTATTTTTAAATCAAGGGAAGTAATCAAAATTTATCGAAAGTCACACCATGTAGGATATCGGATTACTTCCCATGAATCATTTTATGAAAACGGTCAATGACCAAACCAATGGTTCCAAGACGTCGAAACGGAACTTGAATCAATTTATGGAGGTAAAAGAGGTCAACATGGCAGAATAGATAAGGGCGTCCGCTCTTAAACTTCCGGCATGCAGAGGGCGGGGAAGTGGGATCGTTCCCTACATCGGTCGACTGGACTTTTACGTTGACTTCTGGTTCAGAAAGGAAAGGCAAACATCTGAACATACAATTACTTAGAAAGACATTCTTGGATCTGGGTTGAACGCAACGTCCTGTACAGGACACGCAACATTGTAATAGTCCTATGACAGATTCCGATGTTGGAGTATGAGGTGTTATGCTATTCCACGGTATAATGAGACCAGTTCCATTCCTCGCTGCAGTCTATTTCTAAATAATTCACGGACAATTATAAACATTATGTGGTCCATTTTTATTGGGTTAATCAGACCCCTTAACCATGTTAGGTTAATCTGACCCCCATAACCATATTTAACCGGAAAAAGTAATGCAGTTTGAGTTTCGGATGTTTTTTCTTTTTTATTTTGTTCGATCACTAAAAACGCAAGCGTAGTCGATACACATTTTAATACAGGGTGTATTTTTAATGACTGTGCAGTGTTTGAAAATATTGTCGGTCCAAGTTTTGTATTTACCTATTATGTTGCATGAACTTTACAGAAGGTGAATAGAAAACTTGGACCGGCAATATTTTCAAACACTGCACAGTCATTAAACATACACCCTTATACTTCAAGTGCACTAGACTGATTTTTGCGTGCGGATTAAGTTTCCCTATTACCAGTGTCCCTGACCATCAGGCGAACCCACTCCAACTTGTGAATAAGTTAGTTGCGCATCATTTACAGGATGTCGCAGTCAACCCCAGCATTTTGTGGCTGTTTTTGATCTCCTGGCAAGTTTTACGTTAAGTAGTTTGCCGTTGCTTTCTGAACGAGCGGCATCTATACCATTTCATACAATTCATACAGAAACCTATGCAAGGCGGTCTACTGGCAAATCACCCGCAGCTGTGTTTCGAGCGTGGTAAGCGGGATTACTAATTGCGCCCATAACACCTTCGCCACAGAGCCGACTTCTGAGGAACTTGTAATTTACGTCCCCAAGTCAAGGACGAGAAGTCGGCATTTCAATCCAACGGACCGGTGTAGGGCTTGAACCCCAACTTAGGATTATACTCATACCATCATCTCGGTATGAAAGCATTCTAACCACCACACCACGGCTGTTTCTACTCTTTATCCCTCATCGGAGAATAGGCCTTCAAACTAATCTAATGCCCCCAAAAATGTGTTTCATTAGGGTTTGTGAGATGTTGTTGGCCCGAGAGCAAGAAGACACAGATTGCCAATCTTTTCCTCACTTTGTCCAGAGACGAACAGGGGCCTCAAACCCACATCGGACCGCGCTCATGACATTATATCGCAGTTGGCTATCAACTTGGTTAACACCCCCAGCTAACTCTGTGGCTCGCCCTGATTATTTATCTCTGTATCCAAGTCTCATCTCTGCGTCTTTTTCGGCCGTCCTCTATTTCGCTAGTTCTGTACGTTCCAGAGAGAGAATGTTCGAGCTATACTATTATCAGATGTTCTCGATGTTTGTCATATTCAATGCCGGCGACTTCTCCTCGACTCACTATCCCCTGAAATCTGTCAAGTTTCTCCATATACTCCGCACTTGTGATTCTGTCACACAGCTTAGCCCATATCTTCTACCAAATTACAAGTTGAGGGGTAAGTAAGTAAAGTAAAGATCTCTTTACGTCCCTGAGTTATTGTACTGGCACCTAGCCGTCTTGGCAGGCGATAGTTTGTTACACTGTTATTGTACTGGCACCTAGCCGTCTTGGCAGGCGATAGTTTGTTACACTGTTATTGTACTGGCACCTAGCCGTCTTGGCAGGCGATAGTTTGTTACACTGTTATTGTAAAAAAGGCATAATAACCTCTCCATAGGACACAGTCTGGACTATATTGTAGAGACTACGTGGTGCCCTTGCAGCACGATTCCTCTCTCCGCCTGTATACTTTATTCCAGAGGAAAGGTAACACCAATACATCTGATAAAAGACCAGCTGCAGAATCTGTAGGATCAGCAAAGCAATGCTCTAACTGTCCGCCTGTCAGAGCTTCGATGCTAGACCAGCTGCCAACCTAGGCTAAGGGCCTGGTCTGCCCTGTCATGACATTTAGTCTCTATATTGCATTTCCTCTTACCAGGATAAGGTTTGCACCCTCCCGTTGACACAATATGAGGTGTCGGGTTTGGTGAGCGCCGCCCAACATTCGGCGCTAACAGAAAGCAGGTAATACGTAATACCGTTTACTGCCATAAGGTAGATCAGTCATATCTGACTAAGACCTGACGCTAACACCTGGGGTACGTTTAAACATATAGAGCTGGACCATAGTACCAAGTAGAAGTCTGATTATAATGTGACAGACTGGCATTTCCTCTGAGTCGTGAGTGTCGGCCACTTCCTGCAAGCCCCATTCTCTCCGGGCCATGATCTGTTCTTCTGCACTCTAGACACTAGCCCAAAGGGTCCCGACCACGTCTGCCTTACCACGCACCAATACCCCACCGAGCGGTACAGACCCGACCACTTTATCCGCCTGCTCGTTTCCCACCACATTAGTACGTCCTGGAAGAATAAATCCAACAGACGGGAACCTGAAGGTCCCCTTTACACTCCTGTGGAGCAAATGGTGTTAGAGCCATAGGTGCATAGACCAGACGGCATTAAGTGTGTGGCGTGGTCGGTACAAGTTTTAATTTCATTTGGCACAATATTATGAAAGCTCCTCTTTATTTTTCTTATTTTATTTTCTCTATCTATCTCCCCAGGTTGCCTACATTGTGACCTAACTATGTGCATGATTCATTGTTTCTGCTGATACGATAATTCATCTCTCACAAGGCTTGTCTCTTACCCTCTGAATGTAAATGTATATAAATGCCAAGTTCTGTGTACGGAATACTATCAGGAGGCAGCCGTATCTTGTGCCATAGACAGATCAGATTATTGGGGATCAAGTTTTCCTACAAACATTAACGGATTGCTAGAGAAAGGGCTCTAATAGAAATATTAAAGGATTGCTGGGGATATAGTTCTACTACAAACATTAAAGGATTACTTGGGATAGAATTCTATTACAAACGCTAAAAGATTGCTGGGGATAAAGTTATGCTACAAACTCTAAAGTATTCCTGGGGATAAAGTTATGCTACAAACGCTAAAGAAATAGTGGGGATAAAGTTCTAATAAAAATTCCAAGGGATTCCTGGGGATAAAGTTCTGCTACAAACGCTGAGGATAAAGTTCTGCTACAAATGCTGCAGATACATTTTTGCTACAAACGCTAAAAGCATGATGGGGATAAAATTCTCCACCAAACGTTAAATGAATGCTAGGGATAAAGTTCTGCTACAAGCACTAAATAAATGCTAGTAACTGAACACCCCAAAGAAAGTCTTCATTAGCCAGGCCTATTACTGTCATGAACTCACAACACTCGAACACGGACACAATTCGTTCCCGGGAATTTCAATAACAACTACGGTCGAAGGAATGTGTAGTGACCAACTAGTATAAGCTACTTGATTACAGGCACTATGAAGGGGAGGGACCCCCAGGGGTGTAGTGGCTAGGAACTCACCTGCTGACCTGGTGACCATGAGTTCGTATCTGCAATTGGGAGGATGTTTAAACACTGACCTGCTCCCAGGTCATCCCAGCTTGAAATAGGAACCAGGATATGTCATGGGAAAGGAAGGTGGCCGGCGTGATATTGACCTAATCTCCCAGAGAGAGCAAGGTCGTCTATAGAATTATGGGTCGGCCACCATATGTCCAATGCGCGTTTGGGGTGCGTAAAAGGGTCCTTTACTTTACTGACTACACAGGGGATGCTTCATTCATTTATTCATCCATCCATCCATCCATCCATCCATCCATCCATCCATCCATTCATTCATTCACTCATTCATTCATTCATTCATTCATTCATTCATTCATTCATTCATTCATTCATTCAGTAGCATGTCCTTTGCAGAACCTCGCTCCCATAACAACCGTCCGGAAAACTTCCAGATCATAAGCAAGATGCCCCGCGTCCGATACACCCATCTGGAGATAATCCGCCACATCCTGCACCCATCTTCTCTTTGGCCTTCCTCTTCCTCTCCTCCCGGGCAAGTACCCCTCCATTATTGTTCTCTCTAAACTGTCATGACGTTTCAGGTGACCACAATATTTCAACTTTCTGTGTTGTATCGTCTTTAATAGCCAACCTTCTTCAATATTCATATCTTGTATGGATTCATTTGTTGGTTTCTGTATCCAAGATATTCTAGTGCGTTGCAAGATCCTTGAGCCCGCTGGGAGCGTGCGAAAGCACCAATCACGGAGTGCCCGAGATTACCCAGCACTCCGTGCTCAGGGAACGCTAGTCCAGCGGCAGACCAGGACTGGGCGTCAGACTGTATGGAAGGGGTTTAGCTTCTAAGGAAATGTTTACTTAAGTTATTAGAGATCACTTTAGATATTGTTGAATGCTTATGATAGACAGATAATAGAATGTATATCTTGTCCAATGCATTGTTGTTGTGTATGTGAGAAGTATTGATAGAAGTGCAAGATTATTGTTCGTCGGATTGACATCGTAATAAATAAGATTGATAATGTACGAACATAGAGTTATGTTGGTTATGCAAGTGCACTTCACGCCTGTCTGGATCCGTGGCTCATCTATCCCTAGATCTGAGACGTTGATAGCTTGGTGATGTTGATAATAATAATTATGCGTATGAGTATGATGATGATGATGATGATGATGATGATGATGATGATGATGATGATGATGATGATGATGATGATGATGATGATGATGATGATGATGATGATAGCAAGGTCACACATCTAAGAATTAAACAAGTCTTAAAGATCGAGAGGATCGATTTCATTGCATCGGATTTTTATCCATATGGCTCGGTCTCTTTCCATTTTATGTTTTCTCATCTTTCATATTACGAGGTATCATTTTGTGTGCCACTTGATTCTATCATGTACTAGCTGACCCGGCCCGGATGCGCCCAGGCCCTGGTGGGGATCTGTCTGTCTGTCTGTCTGACTGTCTGTCTGTCTGTCTGTCTGTCTGTCTGTCTGTCTGACCCGGCCCGGCTTCGCCCAGCTCCTGGTGGGGAGCATCTCATTTAATTCATATAAGTAGTCATATAAGCTCCCTTTTCCGTTCCCGACTATCTGTCTGTCTGTCTGTCTGTCTGTCTATCTGTCTGTCTGTCTGTCTGACCCGGCCCGGCTTCACCCAGTCCCTGGTGGGGAGCATCTGATTTAATTCATATAAGTAGTTATATAAGCACCCGTTCCCGACTGTCTGTCTGTCTGTCTGTCTGTCTGTCTGTCTGTCTGTCTGTCTGTCTGTCTGTCTGTCTGTCTGTCTGACCCGGCCGGCTTCATCCAGTCCCTGGTGGGGAGCATCTCATTTAATTCATATAAGTAGTCATATAAGCTCCCGTTCCCGACTATCTGTCTGTCTGTCTATCTGTCTGTCTGTCTGACCCGGCCCGGCTTCACCCAGTCCCTGGTGGGGAGCATCTCATTTAATTCATATAAGTAGTCATATAAGCTCCCGTTCCCGACTGTCTGTCTGTCTGACCCGGCCCGGCGTCGCCCAGCCTCTGGTGGGGAGCATCTCATTTAATTCATATAAGTATTCATATAAGCTCCAGTTCCCGACTATCTGTCTGTCTGTCTGTATATCTATTTGACCCGGCGCAGCTTCGCCCAGCTCCTGGCGGGGAGCGTCTCATCAAATTCATATAACAAAAGAATTTGTTTTTGTTTTTAACTTTTATTTCATACAAAGCAATGTATATTTACAAGTTGTAGTGTGTGTTTCTTTTGTTTGTGTATATTACAGAGCGTTGCCGTTTGTTAGTGTTAAGTGTAACATTGTGAATAAAACAAATACAAACATATATACAGTTATGATAATATGACATTTATGGCATAGTGCATGTAGATACACATTCCTTGCATATGCTCCACTTCCACTTCCGCAAGCGGAATGCATGAAATACCTGTCCATCTCTCCCTCTCCCATCTCACACACACACACACACACACACACACACACACACACACACACACACACACACACACACACACACACACACACACACACACACACACACACACACGATCTCGTGCTTTCTGGAGACCGCAGTACATTAAATGCCCCGCGCTTGGATAATAAACTTTAAACTATCATTTCCATTAAAATGTGGCTTCTTTGTAATTTCTGGGTCACTTAGCTACCGAGGTGAAGGTCGTTGGTGTTGTTGCCTGATGACAAATTACAGGGTGACGCTCTAGTCCATGATACCTTTTGTTTGGGGGACAAGAATCAGGGATTTACTACTAGCAATTAGAGTCCATGGCCTGTCCCCAGGGAGATAATTGGTCCAAAGTTGTGATAGTGTCTGGGTTCATATACAATGGGAAGGACTTAAAACCTGGCCACTAAAAGCCACCTTAGCTTACTGGGTACTTAAAGGGCTCATTCAATTTGTTTATACATGGTGGTGCATATTTTTCTTTTGAAAACATATCATTACCATATAACATCATTTTAATACTTGAGATACCGACTTGGTTTAAAGGCTGCTACACGCACGCACGCACGCACACACACACAACCACACACACACACACCTGCATCCACACACAGACGCATACTATGTTACTGCCAACGGCACAGACACCCATTCACAATATATTTCATGTTGCACATTCAAATATAATATGGGAAAATTAATAATAATAGTTGCAGTAATAATAATAGTATTATTATTAATAATAATATAATTGTAATATTATTAATACCATCAATAAACACATTTACAGTTGTAGTATCCTTTGTTTAAAACAATTTATTTGCTTCTTCTGTAATATGCGCTGTCTTCAGCCAAATCTTTTACGAGATTTGCGCTTGTGAGGCTAAGATTAGAATGTTTGCGACTTTTTGTTGATAAAGTTGTTGGACAATTTCTTTGTTGATTGTTCTGTAATTGTATAGTGCTTTGTTTCTTAATGTCCATATAAGATGTCTGTACTCTGCCAATAGAACAAGTAGCTTTGTGTGGATGTCTTGTGTGGAGTAAGGAATGGAATTTATCATGATTGCTTTGTAAACATCTGTTCTTTGTTTCGTATGAGTGTTTAGGATGTTTTGTAGGAGATTTCTTGCTGGCATGATTGTGTTGCATTCGTAATTGATGTGCTCTTCTGATTCCTGGATGTTCCGTCTACAAAGCTGACAATGTAGTATTTGTTTAGTTATTTTTTCTGTTCTCTCTGTTGTCGGGGTCATGCTGTAAACAAGCCTATATGTAATTTCCTTTGCTTTTGGAGTAATCAGCTTGTTGTGAATATTAGAGAAAATTTCGGTATAATCTTTTATGAAATATATATGTCCTCTTTTAATTCTGAGATGTACCGGAGTTGCTTGTAATTTAACTAAATGCCTGTAGATTGTATGTGTTTTCTTGTGTAGTAATTTTTCGTGTCCTTTAATGGCTGAAATACATGTTTTGTAAAACGTTGGGAGAGTGCCAAAGTAATGTATTCCTAATAGGTTTTAAATAAGATAGCCTAATTCCAACGTAATAGTGTGCTAAAGGGTGTTTTTCTGGGTGTTGTAGGATTTCACCTATGTGTTTGATCCTAAGTGCTTGTATTTTGGTTGTTATGTCTTGGAGGGCGATACCTCCATCATTTTTGTCTTGCATGAGTGTAGCATGTTTGATACTGTAGATGGTGCTGCCAAACACAAAGCGTCTAATCTCTTTGTTTATGTTTGTGACAGTCTGACGTGGAGGTTCTAGGACTGTGCACCGATATAGTATTTTTGGAATTATATATGTATTAACAATGGTACTTCTACCAAATATGGTAGTTGTTTTGTATTTGTACGTCTGTAACATATCTGTTATTTTCTTCTCCAGATTTTGCCAAGTGTCTTGGTGTGTCTGATTTGGTTGACATGGGAAGACTATTCCGTACAATTTTATAAGATTGTTTGATGTTAAGTCAAATGGAAAATCCGCCTTATTTTTCCATTTGCCTAAGCCCATTATAGTAGATTTTTGGACGTTTAATTTTGCCCCACTCCCTTTGCCGAACAACGAGAACGTCTCCAAAATGATCCGTACAGATTTTTCAGTGGTCGGAAAGAAAATGGTATCGTCCGCATAAGCACGCAGCTTTTGTTCACTCTTCCCTGGTATGAACGTACCCCTGACATTGTCTTCCTGTCGTATCTTTTCTAGAAGTGGCTCTAGAGCGACAACGTACAGTAATGGGAACAAGGGACATAAAAAAAAATTAACTTAAGAATGTCCTTCCACACACCATCCATTAGTTTTAATGAACACTGTTTTAATCACCTACATGACTGTAGAGCCGGTCTCTCTGGCCGAGGGGTTACAACACTTTCTCCGTAATCCCGTTTATCACACAGAGTCTCGTAGCGGGCGAGAAATGGGAGCGGTTCGTCCCCCGCTGGTGACTTGCGGGATAACTGAGCCGGCCGCTCAGAAAGCATGGCAAACTACTGAGCGTAATCTTGCCAAGAAATCAACAGACAGCTGAAAGATGCAGCTGTTGATAGCGATGTCCTGTAAAAGATATGCCAAAAAAAAAACATGACTGTAGATAACTTCTTTAAGCATAAAAAGATGAGTTAGAAAATTTTCACTATTTAAATAGATGCATTATTTTAATGAAAACTTTGAAAACACCTTAAAGATTTTACCGTTATATATTATAACACATATGCCTGTAAATAACTGTTGACAAACATTTTATAAAGCTTTGATAACAATGCAACAATCTATATATATAAACTATATAGAAATATTATTAAAAGTTATGCCCCTTGAAATAACTTTTCTTAAGTTAAGTCCCCTCGCTATTTATAAATGATAATGACAAATGAAATATTAAATTTTAGTAAGTAAATAGCTGATTGTACACTAAAAAACTATGACAGTAGGCTGCACGGGAATGAAAAGAAAACATGTAGAAAATTTCATCTCAATCGGATGGACCCTTCGCGAACGCATAAAGAACGGACATACATACATACAGACACACATTGCCTTTTATAGATATAGATAATATGAACACATGCACATTATTGTAGAGTGAGTGAGAGAGTTAGTGAGTGTGAGTGGGGGAGTGTGTGTGTGGGGGGTGTAAGAGAGAGAGAGAGAGAGAGAGAGAGAGAGAGAGAGAGAGAGAGAGAGAGAGAGAGAGAGAGAGAGAGAGAGAGAGAGAGTTGAATTGCATCATTAATTTTGCGTTGCAAAATGTATATGTACAACTTTTCCTCCAGTTTTTTACAATATTGCGAGAATGCTCACGACAATCGTCACTGCATGTGTGTAAAATGTGGGAGTTTGTTCATACTAGTTTCAGTGATTGTGTGAGGCATCATGTATGTGTCTAGATGTGAGGATGTGTGTGTGTGTGTGTGAATGTGTATGTGAGGGATTGTGTATGTGAGGGATTGTGTATGTGGGGGTATGCATGTGTGGAGGGGTTGTGTGTGGGGGATGTGTGTGGGTGGGTGAAGGGATGTGTTTTGGGTGAGGGATGTGTGTAGGTGTGGGATGTATGTGTGGGTGTGGGATGGTTGGAAGTGTGTGGGTGTTGTTGGGTCGAGGGGTTGTGTGGGTGGGAAATGTGTGGGTGAGTGGGTGAGGGATGTGTGGGTGTGGGGGTGTGGGGGATGTGTGTGGGTTGGGGGATGGGTATGGGGATGTGTGTGTGGGTGGGGGATATGTGTGGGTGGGGGTTATGTGGGTGGACGAGTGTGTGTGGGATGGGGGATGGGTGTGGCGTGTGTGTGGGTGGGTATGGATTGGGGATGTGTGTAGGGGTGGGGGAGATTGTGTGGTGGGGAAAGTATGGGTGGGGGTGTGTGTTGGTGGTTTAACAGGGGATGTTGTGTGGGTGGGAGATGTGTGGTTGGGGGTGTGTGTTTGGCTGAGTGGTTGGGGTGTGTGGGTGGGTGGGTGGAGGATGTGTGGGTGGGCGAGTGTATGTGTGGTAGGGGATGTGTGTGTGGTAGGGAAGATGTATGTGTGGGGGATGTGTGGGTGGGAATGGGTGGGTGGGAGCATATATGTATGCCTGGGGTGTGTGCGTGGTTGAGGGGTGTGTGTGGGTGGGGGATGTGTGCTTGTGGTGGATGTGTGGTGGGTGTGGGATGTGTGGGTGGGTGGGGGATGTGTGGGTGGGTGGGGATGTGTGGGTGGGTGGGGGATATGTCTCATAACATGGTAATATGCATTGTTTATGTTTACAAGATTCATTTGACAATGTTTTTTCCTATGTAAATGCTGCATGCACTATTGGTGAACGAAAGATGAGTGACTTGACGGGCCGAATGTAAGACGGGCCTGCGTGCTTAATTTGTAACCCTTCTAAAATAAAGATCAATCAATCAATCAATCAATCAATCAATCAGCCAATCAATCCGCAGGGCGGCCTGCCGAAAGCGTCAAACAAAGCACGCACTCCGTAGCTCCAGCGACAACCCTCACCCCCGAGTCTCCGAGAAAATTGATCTCGTGAACTGTATGACGGAACCCGGAAACGAACCCACAACGCCCGGAGTCCGAGGCAGGCGGTTACTACACCTTCCCTGGAGACTTAACTGATTCAGTGCCGAATGATATGGGAGCCTCCGTGGCGAAGTGGTCAAGCCGTTTGACTCGGGCTCCGAAGGTTGTGGGTTCGATTCCTAGCCGCGTCCTTCGGTTCACGAGTTAAATTTTTCGGGGACTTCGCTAGAACTACGGAGTACGTGCTTTCGCGCTGCGGAAAGAGACTGAGCCAAATGGGATAAAACCCAGTGCAATGAAGCCGACCCTGTGGATTTTTAAGTGACTTTATGATAATAAATCGCGAAATGTGATCCCGTTTTATTTTTACATTACTTTAGTCCTGTTTAAATATCAAGAATAATTTTTTCAGAACAGGTATCCCCAATACAAATAACGATCCCTACAAATAATTCTGTCCCCAGGCGAGTTCAAGAATTGTTAACTTTCGTTTCTGTACACTTACTGTTACAATACCAGGCATCCATGTTTGTTTACATTACCGTCCTACTATATTTTATGTCCTGATAATATCGCAGCAGTGATGATTCTCTCAATTTGACACTTTCTATGGCCTCCATTGCATCCTCTCTGAGTGACTCTGTTCTGGTCCAAGCTGACAGTACTGACAGTCAGCAATATGCTTCGCCTCAGAGAGACATGATTAGGCAATTCAAACACCAGGCTTTCGATTGACTGGTCTCATTAATTAATAAATAAACAAGGAAAAGAAAATGCTACGCATATAAAGTGCAGGAAAACCCGGTATATCTGAAGCAGGTGGACAAGAGAGAGGAGATATATAGATAACGAAGATAGTGTGAGAGACAGAGATATGAGAAAGATGTTGTCTTTTTTGTTGTCTTTTGGTGTCTGCTGCGCCCGCCCGTTCCCTAGCAATGTAGCACAACGGACAAATCTACAGGTGCTCAGTCTCCCTGTGAAACCCGCCACAACACCACGTGTTGCAGGCCTTCTTATGTTTTAATTGTCAACCCCTTGAAATGTTGTGTTCTAAATAAGTCGCTGGGTTTCTAAGAACCGTAGCCCTCCGGACAAACCCGCAAGTGCTCAGTCTCACGCACACAAAGCAGATAAGACAGATAGGGAACTCTGGTGCATTCAGGAAGATTGTTAAACTGATGCCAATAGATAGGTGGTCACAAGTGTCCTTCACCCCAACTGACCTGGCTTAGAGAGAAGGTGTCCCAGTTCATGAAGAAGAGAGTGTGGCAGGACGGCTCCCATCTGAAGAAATGAACCACAGCCATCTTGGTTCTGAAGAATCCTCATGGCTCGCTTTATCAGCGGGTAAAGCATTACCGTTGGCCGTGAGCCCGGCGCTTCTATGAGTTCCTCCAGGAACGTTCAGTCTATGCCCCATAACTTCTAGAAGTCAACGTCGCTGGCACTACGGACTGCTAGTTCATGAAGAAAGGATCCTTCTCTGTCAGTCAGTCACTAAGTCACAGTCACTAAGTCACAGTCACTTGGTCACGTTGTCAGTCACAGTCACCCAGTCACAGTCACTCTGTCTGTTGGTCACTAAGTCAGAGTCAGTTACGGCGGGGACCCGATTCACTGGCATCCCCACGAGGCTTATAAGTTATGGCGCGGACCTGAGAGAGAGCGAGCTGTCCCAGTAGAAGGTCATGTCCAGGAGGCCACTCTTCACGCGGACCTGCCAGAGGTGTGTACTGGCAATAGGCGCCGTCCTCGTGCTCTCTGTAATGATGATGCCTGGTGATGACTCTCCACCTGTGGTCAGTTCTGTCTGTAATGATGATGCCTGGTGATGACTCTCCACCTGTGGTCAGTTCTGTCTGTAATGATGATGCCTGGTGATGACTCTCCACCTGTGGTCAGTTCTGTCTGTAATGATGATGCCTAGGTGATGACTCTCCACCTGTGGTCAGTTCTGTCTGTAATGATGATGCCTAGTGATGACTCTCCACCTGTGGTCAGTTCTGTCTGTAATGATGATGCCTAGGTGATGACTCTCCACCTGTGGTCAGTTCTGTCTGTAATGATGATGCCTAGTGATGACTCTCCACCTGTGGTCAGTTCTGTCTGTAATGATGATGCCTAGTGATGACTCTCCACCTGTGGTCAGTTCTGTCTGTAATGATGATGCCTAGTGATGACTCTCCACCTGTGGTCAGTTCTGTCTGTAATGATGATGCCTAGGTGATGACTCTCCACCTGTGGTCAGTTCTGTCTGTAATGATGATGCCTGGTGATGACTCTCCACCTGTGGTCAGTTCTCTCTGTAATGATGATGCCTGGTGATGACTCTCCACCTGTGGTCAGTTCTCTCTGTAATGATGATGCCTAGTGATGACTCTCCACCTGTGGTCAGTTCTGTCTGTAATGATGATGCCTAGGTGATGACTCTCCACCTGTGGTCAGTTCTGTCTGTAATGATGATGCCTGGTGATGACTCTCCACCTGTGGTCAGTTCTGTCTGTAATGATGATGCCTGGTGATGACTCTCCACCTGTGGTCAGTTCTCTCTGTAATGATGATGCCTAGTGATGACTCTCCACCTGTGGTCAGTTCTGTCTGTAATGATGATGCCTAGTGATGACTCTCCACCTGTGGTCAGTTCTGTCTGTAATGATGATGCCTGGTGATGACTCTCCACCTGTGGTCAGTTCTGTCTGTAATGATGATGCCTAGGTGATGACTCTCCACCTGTGGTCAGTTCTGTCTGTAATGATGATGCCTAGGTGATGACTCTCCACCTGTGGTCAGTTCTCGTCTGTAATGATGATGCCTAGGTGATGACTCTCCACCTGTGGTCAGTTCTGTCTGTAATGATGATGCCTAGGTGATGACTCTCCACCTGTGGTCAGTTCTGTCTGTAATGATGATGCCTGGTGATGACTCTCCACCTGTGGTCAGTTCTGTCTGTAATGATGATGCCTAGTGATGACTCTCCACCTGTGGTCAGTTCTGTCTGTAATGATGATGCCTAGTGATGACTCTCCACCTGTGGTCAGTTCTGTCTGTAATGATGATGCCTAGTGATGACTCTCCACCTGTGGTCAGTTCTGTCTGTAATGATGATGCCTGGTGATGACTCTCCACCTGTGGTCAGTTCTGTCTGTAATGATGATGCCTAGTGATGACTCTCCACCTGTGGTCAGTTCTGTCTGTAATGATGATGCCTGGTGATGACTCTCCACCTGTGGTCAGTTCTGTCTGTAATGATGATGCCTGGTGATGACTCTCCACCTGTGGTCAGTTCTGTCTGTAATGATGATGCCTGGTGATGACTCTCCACCTGTGGTCAGTTCTGTCTGTAATGATGATGCCTGGTGATGACTCTCCACCTGTGGTCAGTTCTGTCTGTAATGATGATGCCTGGTGATGACTCTCCACCTGTGGTCAGTTCTGTCTGTAATGATGATGCCTGGTGATGACTCTCCACCTGTGGTCAGTTCTGTCTGTAATGATGATGCCTGGTGATGACTCTCCACCTGTGGTCAGTTCTGTCTGTAATGATGATGCCTGGTGATGACTCTCCACCTGTGGTCAGTTCTGTCTGTAATGATGATGCCTGGTGATGACTCTCCACCTGTGGTCAGTTCTGTCTGTAATGATGATGCCTGGTGATGACTCTCCACCTGTGGTCAGTTCTGTCTGTAATGATGATGCCTGGTGATGACTCTCCACCTGTGGTCAGTTCTGTCTGTAATGATGATGCCTAGTGATGACTCTCCACCTGTGGTCAGTTCTGTCTGTAATGATGATGCCTAGGTGATGACTCTCCACCTGTGGTCAGTTCTGTCTGTAATGATGATGCCTGGTGATGACTCTCCACCTGTGGTCAGTTCTGTCTGTAATGATGATGCCTAGTGATGACTCTCCACCTGTGGTCAGTTCTGTCTGTAATGATGATGCCTAGGTGATGACTCTCCACCTGTGGTCAGTTCTGTCTGTAATGATGATGCCTAGTGATGACTCTCCACCTGTGGTCAGTTCTGTCTGTAATGATGATGCCTGTGATGACTCTCCACCTGTGGTCAGTTCTGTCTGTAATGATGATGCCTAGGTGATGACTCTCCACCTGTGGTCAGTTCTGTCTGTAATGATGATGCCTGGTGATGACTCTCCACCTGTGGTCAGTTCTGTCTGTAATGATGATGCCTGGTGATGACTCTCCACCTGTGGTCAGTTCTGTCTGTAATGATGATGCCTGGTGATGACTCTCCACCTGTGGTCAGTTCTGTCTGTAATGTCATGTACCCATTAGAGCTAGGGGATGGGTTATGGGTTAGGGTTAGAGTTAGAGTTAGGTTAAGGGTTAGGGGATAGGGTTAGGGTTAGGGTTCGGGTTAAGGGTACGGTTAGGATTAGGGTTAGGTTTTAGGGGTTAAGAGGTTAGGGGTTAATGGTTAGGTGTTAATGGTTAGGTGTTAGGGCTAACTGTACCCCTAACCCTAACCCTAACCCTAAACCCAGGGTGTAGCCAGGGCAATAGTATTTGTCTGTATTTAACTCCTGGACCATGTGGACATCACAATAATATTTTAGCCTGTAGGTTAGGGTATATGGTGCTAGACATGTTGTACAGACATCCAGTGGGTGGTGTGATGTCATTGGGTATATGGTGCTAGACATGTTTATACAGAAAAAGCCGTTGAAGCATAAATAAGATCAGTTGCGCAACGTGATCATTCCAGAAGAAGCCTTTGAGGCATAAAAAAGATCAGTTGTGCAACGTGCTCAGTCTAGCAGAAGCCTTTGAGGCATAAATAAGATCTCTTGAAAAAGTGCTCACTCTAGAAGAAACCGTTGAGGCATAAATAAATTAGTTGCGCAACGTGCTCTGCAGAAGAAGCCTTTACGGCAAAAGCAAGTTCAATTGCGCAAAGTGCTCACTCTAGGAGAATCCGTTTAGGCATAAATAAGTTCAGTTGCACAACGTGCTCATTCTAAAAGGAGCCTTTGATGCTTAAATAAGATAAGTTGCGCAAAGTGATCTCTTTAGAAAAAGCAGTTAAGGCATACAGAAAATCAGTTGCACAAGGTGCTCAAACTAGAAGAAGCCGTTGATTCATAAATAAGATCAGTTGCGCAAAGTGCTCACTATAAAAAAAGCATCTGAGGCATAAAAAAGATCAGCTGCGCAACGTGCTCACACTAGAAAAAGCAGTTGTGGCATAAATAAGATCAGTATCGTAACGTGCCCACTCTAGACGAAACCGTTGAGGCATAAATAAGATCAGGTGCGCAACGTTCTTACTCTAGCAAAAGCAGTTGAGAGATAAATAAGATCGGTTTGGAAACTTGCTCACTCGTGAAGAAGCAGTTAAGGCATAAATAAGGTCAGATGCACAACGTGCTCACTCTAGAAGTAGCCGCTGAGGCATAAATAAGATCACTCTAGAAGAATCCGTTGAGGAATAAATAAGATAATTTGCGCAACGTACTCACTCTAGAAGAAGCCGTTGAGGAATAAATAAAATCAATTGCGCAAAATACTCATTCTAGACGAAGCCGTTGAGGCATAAATAAGATCAGTTGCGCAAGTTGCTTACTCTAGAAAAAGCATCTGATGCATAAATAAGATCAATTGCGGATGGTGTTCACTCTAGAGCCGTGTATTCATAAATAAGTTGCACAACGTGCACACTCCAGATGAAGCCTTTATGACATAAATAAGTTCAGTTGCACAACGCGCTCACTCTAGAAGGAGTCGTTGATGAATAAATAAGATCAGTTTCGCAAAGTGCTCACTATAGAAAAAGCATCTTAGGCATAAGGAAGATCAGTTGCGCAACATGCTCACACAAGAAAAAGCAGTTGAGGCATAAATAAGATCAGTAGCGTAACGTGTTCACTCTAGAAGAAGCTGTTGATTCATAAATAAGACAAGTTTCGCAACGTGCTCACTCTAGAAGAAGCGATTGAGGTATAAATCAGATAAGATGCGCAACGTGCTCACTCTAGAAAAAAGCCGTTAATTCATAAATAAGATCAGTTGCGCAACGTGCTCTGTCTAGAAAAAGAGTTGAGACATAAATAAGATCAGTTGCACATCGTGCTCAATCTAAAAGAAGCCGTTGAGGCATAAATAAGATCAGTTGCGCAACGTGCTCACTCTAGAAGAAATAGATGAGGCATAAATAAGAACAATTGCGCCACATTCTCACTCCAGAAGAAGCCGTTGAGGAATAAATAAAATCAATTGCGCAACGTTCTCTCTCCAGAAGAAGCCTTTACGGCATGAGTAAGTTCAGTTACGCAGCTTGCGCACTCTAGAAGAAGTTGTTTAGGCATAAATAAGTTCAGTTGCACAGCGTGCTTACTCTAGACGAAGCCATCGATGCATAAATAAGATCAGTTGTGCAGCGTGCTCACTCTAGAAGAAGCCGTTGTGACATTAATACGATCAGTTGCGAACGTGCTCACTCTAGAAGAACATACAGTCAAGGAGAACTCCTCTGACTACATTAGAAGGTGATGACAGGACGAGAGGAACAAATGCATGGAAAAATAGAAGCAACGAAGAGAAAATGAGAATTGAAAAAAATGTTAATTGAAAAGAATGTTAGTTGAAGAAAATGTTTAATAGAAAAACTGTTAATAGAGAAAAAACACTGCATACTCACCTCACGTACGGATCTGTAAATGACTACGAAACTCTCGGGTGTAGTTGTATACGGTGCTGGATGTTACGGTTCAGTGAGCACATAGAAAGAAGTGGGCGGGGTAGGAGGCGTGTAAAATTGACCAAGACCCCATTGTGTTATTTAAGGTCTGGGTGGACTGGTGTGCATGAACACGCGTACATGCATAGACACACTTCAACAGACAAAATGCTAGTGTATATGGACATATGCACAGTATATGCAAGAAGAGAGAGAGAGAGAGAGAGAGAGAGAGAGAGAGAGAGAGAGAGGGGGGGGGAGAGAGAGAGAGGAGAGCGAGAGAGAGAGACAGAGAGAGAGAGAGAGACAGAGAGAGACAGAGAGAGGAAAAGTGCCTGCGACATACCACATGGGGCATACTGTACCCTACGAAATAGTCAGTATGGTTGCTTGTCATACAACGCGCTTCAGGAGCCCCTCGCCCAGTGCTCGAG
Source organism: Cepaea nemoralis (assembly GCA_014155875.1). Taxonomy (NCBI): domain Eukaryota; kingdom Metazoa; phylum Mollusca; class Gastropoda; order Stylommatophora; family Helicidae; genus Cepaea; species Cepaea nemoralis. The sequence goes on from JACEFZ010015468.1 coordinate 197,997, forward strand.
TTGTTGGGGCTGTGTAAGATCCAACCACTGGCAATGCACGTGAAGAAGGTATGCACAGAGAAGCCAGATGTAAGGGGAGAGAGAGAGGGAGAGAGAGTGAGAGAGAGAGAGCGAAAGGAGGGAGAGAGGGGGAGAAGAGAGAGAGGAAGAGAGAGAGGGAGAGAGGAGAGAGAGATAGAGAGAGAGGGAGAGAGAGCGAGAGAGAGGGAGAGAGAGGAGGAGAGAGAGATAGAGAGAAAAGGAGAGAGAGGGGGAGAGGAAGAGAGAGGGAGAGAGAGAGGGAGAGAGAGAGAGGGAGAGAGAGAGTGAGAGAGGGTGAGAGCGAGAAAGGGGGAGGGCAAGAGAGAGATCAAGAGAGGGAGAGAGAGAGGGAGAGAGAGCGCGAGAGGGAGTGAGAGAGGGAGAGGGAGTGAGAGAGGAGGAGAGAGAGCGAGAGAGGGGAGAGCGAGAGAGAGAGAGGAGAGAGAGCGAGAGGTGAAAGAGAGAGAGGGCGAGAGAGAGGGAGAGAGCGAGAGGAGAAGAGAGAGAGAGAGAGAGGAAAAGTGCCTGTGATATACCACATGAGGCATGTGGGGCGCGTCAGTCTACACGTACGACGTTTCCCTCGTACTGTACCCTATGAAATAGTCAGTATGGTTGATTGTTACACAGCACACTTCAGGAGCCCCTCGCCCAGTGTTCGAGTTGTTAGGGCTGTGTGAGATCCAACCACTGGTAATACAAGTGAAGTAGGTAGGCACAGAGAAGCAAGATGTAAGGAGAGAGAGAGAGAGAGAGAGAGAGAGAGAGAGAGAGAGAGAGAGGAAAAGTGCCTGTGATATACCACATGAGGCATGTGGGGCGCGTCAGTCTACACGTACGACGTTTCCCTCGTACTGTACCCTATGAAATAGTCAGTATGGTTGATTGTTACACAGCACACTTCAGGAGCCACTCGCCCAGTGTTCCAGTTGTTGGGGCTGTGTGAGATCCAACCACTGGTAATACAAGTGAAGTAGGTAGGCACAGAGAAGCAAGATGTAAGGAGAGAGAGAGAGAGAGAGAGAGAGAGAGAGAGAGAGAGAGAGAGAGAGAGAGAGAGAGAGAGAGAGAGAGAGAGAGAGAGAGAGGAAAACTGCATGCGATATACCGCATGAGGAATGCGGAGTGGGTAGGTCTACAAATGCGAGGCTTCACTCATACTGTTCTCTATGGAATAGAGGCAGTAAGGTTAATTGCTATACAACGAATTTGAGGATCAAATCACCCAGTGGTTGTGTTAAAATCAGACCACCGGCAATATAGTTGGAATATGTGGGTACAGAGAAGCCTGATGGAGAGGGAGAGAGAGAGAGAGAGAGAGAGAGAGAGAGAGAGAGAGAGAGAGAGAGAGAGAGAGAGAGAGATTGGAAAAGTGCCTACGACACGCCCCTGATGTATGCGGGGTCGGTCGGTCTACAAATACGAGGCTTCACTCATACTGTTCCCTATGAATTCGGGGCAGTAAGGTTGATTGTTATACAACGTATTTGAGGATCAAATCACCCAGTGGTAGTTTTAAAATCAGACCACTGGCAATATAGTTGGAATATGTAGGCACAGAGAAGAAAGATGGAAGAGAGAGAGAGAGAGAGAGAGAGAGAGAGAGAGAGAGAGAGAGAGAGAGAGAGAGAGAGAGAGGAAAAGTGCCTACGACACGCCCCTGATGTATGTGGGTCGGTCGGTCTGTAAATACGAGGCTTCACTCATACTGTTCCCTATGAAGTAGGGGCAGTAAGGTTAGTTGTTATACAACGTATTTGAGGATCAAATCACCCAGTGGTTGTGTTAAAATCAGACCACCGGCAATATAGTTGGAACATGTAGGCACAGAGAAGCAAGATGGAAGAGAGAGAGAGAGAGAGAGAGAGAGAGAGAGAGAGAGAGAGAGAGAGAGAGAGAGAGAGAGATTGGAAAAGTGCCTATGACACGCCCCTGATGTATGCGGGGTCGGTCGGTCTACAAATACGAGGCTTCACTCATACTGTCCCCTATGAAATAGAGGCAGTAAGGTTGATTGTTATACAACGTATTTGAGGATCAAATCACCCAGTGGTTGTGTTGAAATCAGACCACCGGCAATATAGTTGGAATATGTAGGCACAGAGAAGTGAGATGGAAGAGAGAGAGAGAGAGAGAGAGAGAGAGAGAGAGAGAGAGAGAGAGAGAGAGAGAGAGAGAGAGAGGAAAGAGAGAGAGAGATTGGAGAAGTGCCTACGGCACGCCACCGGATGTATATGGGGTCGATCGGTCTACATATACGAGGCTTCACTCATACTGTACCCTATGAAATAGAGCCAACAAGGTTGATTTTTTTATACAACGTATATGAGGATCAACCCCCCAGTGGTTGTGTTATTGAGGCTGTGTAACATCAGACCACCAGCAATATAGTTGGAATAGGTAGACACCGAGAAGCAAGATGGAAGAGAGAGAGAGAGAGAGAGAGAAAGAGAGAGAGAGAGAGAGTTTGAAAAAGAGCCTACGACACGCCACACATTGCATAGGTAGGCACAGAGAAGCACTATTGTTGAGAGAGAATGAGAGAGAGAGATTGAGAGAGATCGAGAGAGAGATCGAGAGAGAGAGAGAAATCGGAAAAGAGCCTACGACACGCCACACATGACATATGTAGGCACAGAGAAGCACGATTGTTGAGAGAGAATGAGAGAGAGAGATTGAGAGAGAGAGAGAGAGATTGGAAAAGAGCTTACGACACGCCACACATGGCATAGGTAGGCGCAGAGAAGCACGATCGTTGAGATTGAATGAGAGAGATTGAGAGAGAGAAAGAGAGAGAGAGAGAGGGGGAGAGAGAGATTGGAAAAGAGCCTACGACACGCCACACATGGCATAGGTAGGCACAGAGGAGCACGATTGTTGAGAGAGAATGAGAGAGAGAGAGAGAGAGAGACTGAGACCGAGAAAGAGAGAAAGAGAGAGAGAGAAGATTGGAAAAGAGCCTACGACCCGTCACACATGGCATAGGTAGGCACAGAGAAGCACGATTGTTGAGAGAGAATGAGAGAGAGATTGAGAGAGAGAGAGAGAGAGAGAGAGAGAGAGAGAGAGAGAGAGAGAGAGATTGAGAGAGATTGGAAAAAAGCCTACGACATTCCACCCATGGCATAGGTAGGCACAGAGAAGCACGATTGTTGAGGGAGAATGAGAGAGAGATTGAGAGAGAGACAGAGAGAGATTGGAAAAGAGCCTACGACACGCCACACATGGCATAGGGGCGACACGCCACACATGGCATAGGTAGGCGCAGAGATACATGATCGTTGAGATTGAATGAGAGAGAGAGAGATTGAGAGAGAGAAAGAGAGAGAGATGGGGGAGAGAGAGATTGGAAAAGAGCCTACGACACGCCACACATGGCATAGGGCATACATAAGTTCAGTTGCGCAACGTGCACACTCTACAAGAAGCAGTTGTGGCATTAATAAGATCACTTGCGCAACGTACTCACTCTAGAAGAAGCCGTTGAGGCATAAATAAGATCCGTTGGGAAACGTGCTCACTCTAGAAAAAGCATCTGATGCACAAATAAGATCAGTTTCGCAAGATGATCACTCTAGAAGAAGCCGTTGCTTCATAAATAAGATCAGAAGCGAAGCGTGAGTAGTAGTAGAGGGTCTCTACCCCTCGTATTGAGGCATAAAATACCTCATATACTAATAATAAAGAAGGAGGACCATGAGGACCTATGAGGACCCGCATTGTTTAGTAAGCTCAAAGAAGGGTAGGAGGGAACATAATTTATACATAATCGATTGGTGTGCGCCGGCTGATACGGGTTGATGTATTTGTATCTTTGGTAAGATCGGTGAACATCTGTGAGCAAAAAGTCGATATTGCCGGCAGGTGTATATTAGTGTCGGGGTCGAGGGAGGTCGCTGGTGCCATCTGTTGTTTTTAATTACGGGCGGTGTCGGAATAAAATAATAAGAGCAGAGAAAGATGTGTAGGGTGGGTTGGTAAGTGGTGAAAGACGGGGTGGGTGTGCGTAGTTGGTCATAGTGGGATATCACCAATGTGTAACAGGGGTTCTAGTTACTGCCATTGCGCTTGACAGGTTCGAATCTCAAGGTGTGGTTGAGGTAGTGTGGTGGTGGTCGAGTTGTAACGGAGCTAGGTGGTAGCATTGGTGGTTCGAATCACGCTGCTGGTCGATAACGATGTCCGCCCTAGACGGGTACTTTTTAAATGGCTACTAAGGGATGGTGAGGGCTGGTGAGGGATGCCGCTGCCTCCCTCGCCCTCGTGTTGGGTTGTGGTCTGGGTCCTTCCAAGCTTTGTGTTTTCCTAGATCGATATTTTTTGATTGTCTGTGGGTTAAAAATGAATGTAAATGCCAGTTGTTGATATTAATCGGGGTATGTGTAACAAAGCACAGGTCGCCTGATACAGTACTCTGTATTGTTCATACTCCCAGTCATCCTAACTGTGGCGCCAGGGGTCTATGCCTCATGGCTCGTGGTGAGGTCTATGCCTCCCTCGTGTTGGGTTGTGACCTGGGTTCTTCCACGCTTCGTGTTTTTCCTAGATCGATATTTTTTTTTGATTGTCTGTGGGTTAAAAAAGAATTTAAATGGCCGGTAAATTATGCAAGGTAGTTGGTGATATTAATCGGAGTATGTGTAACAAAGAAAAGATCAATTGAACTAGGTGGGTAGGCTCAGTAAAGATGAGTTCGATAACGGCGGCGGCCTCGTTCCTAATTGTTTCACAAGCTGTGACCAGCTGTATAACCCTTCCTTGTCTTCACATTTGTATGGTAACACTGTCGCATTGGAGATGCGCGTGATAAAGCTGTCAGCCATGGTAAAGAAGAAAAAAAAATAATTATCTTCCCGTTTGTATAGACGTACACAAGCTAGTTGGTACCATAGGCCCCCTCATATGGAGGTGATAAGTTCGAAGCTCGATTCTTTATCGTTGGTAAGTGTATGGGGTGCGTAGAGGGGCATAGGGAATGTGGTGGGATATCACCAGTGTGTAACAGGGGTGTCTAGTTGTTGTCAATGCGCTTGATAGGTTCGAGTCCTTCTGTGTGGTGGAGTAGTGTAGTAGTAGTAGTCAAGGGTTAACGGGGATAGGTGGTGTTGTAGGCATCGTTTGAGAGTCGAAACACGCGCCTGGTTGATAAGGGTGTCCACCCTAGGCGGCTCTTTTTAAGTGTATTCTAAGCCGTAAATGTATAACAACGGTGTCTAGTTGCTGCCATAGCGCTTGTCAGGTTCGAAACCTGCTGTGTGGTGGTGTAGTGTGGCAGTGGGCGAGTATGTAACGCAGCTAGGTGGTATCATTGGCGGTTCAAATCACGCCCCTGGTCGCTAACTATACCCAACATAGGCGCCAGAGAAGCGAATCCCGCTATGTGGGGAATCTGTTAAAGTAACATTGGTGTCACGTGTTTCGTATCTTTGTTAAAGGTTGGTTTACAACATCTGTGACCAAAAAGTCAGTATTATCCGCATGTGTATAGTAAAATAAATAATGTGTATTGGGAATTAGGTGTGCTGGCGACAGTTGGTACTATTAATTATATCACCATTATATGTTAACAAAGGAGAACTCAGGTGAATCGTGTGTCGACCAATGCGGGAGAGATTGCCTGCCTCGCAATTTACTCTGTAATGCCAATAGCTTCAGTTTTCCTATTGCAGTTATTAGTGAGCTGTAGAAACCTGTAGTGGTTTATGCACTATCGTCACACAGTATAAAGGAAAACTTTAAAAAGTCAAGATGGCGGCTAGTACTAGTAGTGGTAGGTATGGCTTAGTGATATTCGTTGTTAAGGGGTGGGTGAGTGGCGGCGTGGGTAGATAAAAGCTTCCGAGCCACTTTCATCATACACTTTCAGATCGTTAAAGGAAATCCTTGAAGAAAAAAAAAATAAAAATAAAAAAGTAAAGAGGACCCTCCATGTCGTTGTGGGTGTCGGACTTGAAGCAGATCGAACCTGATGGTGGCGTAAGGCCATAACAATTAAACAACATGACTGCCAGCTGTTCTATATTACGGCAAAACTATGTGCAGACATCCATCCTTTGAGATGAGTCTGATTGAGGCTTCCGGCGGCAGCTTGACTTGTGAAGCAAACAAACGGATGTGTGGCTTACAACCAATCAGGGTGTTGGTCTTAGAATTGATCCACATTTTATGTTAGACAATCACTGATTGGCTGGCAACTATACTGTGGGCGGGGCTTACTTTATGTAATATATAACCAACTCACCAGCTCTCACTCACCTTGCGCTTTACACAAGAACGACGAACGACCGAGTCTTCAATTGTGTGGTTATTCAACTGCTATTTGCCTTCAAGCGTAGAAAGTTTGCCAGACACCTGTTTGTCTTAGTATCCACGGACTATCAACTATATACGGACATACCGATTTAGTGGAGCTGTCTCCCAGTTTTTGGCTATTCACAACTGACTTGTAAGAATTCTCAACCAGTTTCTTACCCAGACGCATCCCAAGTGTAAGCATCAGCATTATTCTGCCTTAGTTTACAACGGCATCTGCAAAGATTTCATCACCGGTTGAAACAGAGACTGGTACAACTTGTTCGGGTTTGATACCGCATACTAAACTAGTGAACATTACATCTTGTTGTTTGGATATTTGGTATCCTAAACTAGTCAACGTCAAGTTATCTACCATTAGTGCAAGTTATAAACTAATTATATTCAACATCATATACAGAGGCTCGGTGTGAACAGGTTTCAAGTCTAGTGTTGATTATCTCACTATCAACTCGCTAGTGAACGTACTTAAAAAGATGTCTACTAGGCAAACATCTAAGAACCACTTATGTGCAACTTGTGGGAAAGGTTTCACTGATGCAAGTAATCTTCGTCGCCATATTCGGACCAGTCACAGTACCAAGGAGCAAGTGTATTCGTGTCAAACTTGTGGTCATAATTTTAACAGGAAAGACAATCTACAACGCCACATTACAAAAGAACACACACCACCAGGATCACCAGCCAGTGTAATACCAACAGAAACTTCAACACATTTTTCACCAACAGTGCGTAAGAGACCAGCGGCTACTAATAGCGAGGTGGCAGTCAGCGAGAAGAATACTAAACAAGATAAAAACACCTATCCAGTTAGCGACACACAACCCAAGGATGAAGCGGCTTCTCTACACATGCTACCAGATGATGTCAAACAAGTATACACCGACAACTGGAATAGTATCAAAACACATCACAAGATCAACAAATATATGTCTGTCTATACATTTTTTATTGGTCCACAGACACAGCACCCTAAAGACTGGACAGATATCTTGTACATGATCTTTAACACTCAAAGGAGCATATTCAAAATCAACTTTAGTTATCATGTAGTCCTTAGGCACATCGAAACACAAGCTCTTCGCTTCTACCACTGCATCTTTCAATAACGCTTCTGTCTTAGAAATTCCACAACTAATTCGAAGCAGACAAAACTTTGACGATTTTATCAAAACAGTACACGAACACGACATTCTTACATACGCTAGGCAACAACGTCCAAATACCAAATACACTACAGAGACGATTCCAGCTATAAGTTTTTATCTCTATCATATCCCAGAATTATGTCTCGTTTAATAAATAACCACCGTTTATGACCAAGGTTCGACACCGTTGTGCATGGTGTGTATATGATCATATTAGGTATAACACCACCTGTTGATCAACCATTTTGTGTACTGATATTATGCTTCATTTTATTTTTGTAAAATTTACTGGAAATACTGTAAAATAAACAGTTATATGTATAATAATTGCGTTCCCTTGTTTGTTTTTAGTGTTGACGGTCCATATGGGTGTCATGTGATGAGCTGGTGTTACATGTTGATGGTCAAGAAATATTTCAACCAAACTTATAAATATATCGACCAAACAGGAAAATGTGTTAACCAAAGACGAAAACTATGGGTCAAGTAAAGAAAAAAGTTCAAACAAGCTTATAAAAAATAGGAAATAATGCTAGTCAAACTAATAACAAATGGTGGTCAAATACAGAAATATCTCATCCGAACTTATAACAAGCAAGACAATATAATAGTAAAATCAAGAAATATGTTGACCGAAGTAATGCAATAGGCAGAACGATGGACAAACTTATAAATATTTCACTCAATCTTATAAAGACTAGGAAAATTTGTTAGCCAAATAGGCAAAATATTGGTCAGATACACAAATATCTCAATCAAACTTATAAAAAGTAGGAAAATTGTTAGCCAAACTAATAAAAAGGGTGGCCAAATACATAAATATCTCAACCAAACTTATAAAAAGTAGGAAAAATGATAAGCAAACTAATTTAAAATGGTAATACAAATAGGAAAATCTCGACCAAACTTATACAAAGAAGGAAAATTGTAAGTCAAATGTAAAACATATTAAGCAAATAGGAAATCGTATCAACCAAATAGGAAAAATATCGCTCAAACTTATAAATAGCGCGTCCAAACTTATAAAAAGTAGGAAAATGTGTTAGCCGAAGGGTGAAAATATTGCTCAAATTAAGAAACATGTCGACCGAAGTAGGAAAATACGTGCTTCAATGTATAAAAACGTTGGGTAAACACAGAAAGATGTCGACCAAACTGATAAAAATCTCCACCAAACTTATGAAATGTAGGAAAATTTGTTAACCAAAAGGGGATAATGTCGGCCAAATACAGAAATATCTCCACCAAACTTATGAAAAGTAGGAACATTTGTTAACCAAATGAGAAAAAAATATTGGCCATGTAAAGAAATAGCGCATCCAAACTGACAAAATATAGGAAACTTTATTAGCCAAAGGTAAAACTATTGACCAAGTAAATAAATTGCTCGTCCAACCCCATAAAAGGTAGGAAAATTTCTTACCCAAATGTGAAAAAGATCGGCCAAACTTATAAATGGCTCATCCAAACTTATAAAAAGTAGGAAAACAATATTAGCCAAATCAACTAAAAGGCTGACCAAACTTATAAATATATCATCCAAACTGACCAAAGTAATAAAAATATTGGGTAAATATAGAAATATGTCGACCAAACTTTTACAAATCGCCGGTAAATTTATGAAAAATATGACATTTTGTTAACTAAATGTGAAAAAATATCGACCAAACTTATGAAAAGTAGGAAACTTTGTTAACCCACACGAAGAAAATTATTAACCAAAGATAGAAAAATATCGACCTAAATAGGAAAATTTGTTAGCCAAATGGGAAAAATATTGGCCAAGTAAACACATATTTCAACCAAACGTATAAATATGTCATCCAAATTTACAAAAAAAATAGGAAAATTTGTCGACCAAGTAAGAAAATATATTACCAAAACTGGAAAAGATACTAATCAAAGTGAGAAAAATACCAACCAAACTAAGAAATATGTTTGGTAAAGTAAGAAAAAAGTTGGCCAAAGTAATAAATACGCTAGCCAAATGAAGAAATATTAACCAAAAGGAGAAAAAATTATAGCAAACTAAGAAATTTGCTTTCACAACTTGTCGAATTGCCCTACCAACTACCCCATTTGCTTTCACAACTTATCAAATTGACCAATTAACCTCACAAATTCCCCACTGACTCTCACAATTTTACCACTTGCCATTACAACGTGTCGACTCCCTCTCACAATTTACCCAAAGGGGTTTACTATAGGTATTATATATCCACAATCAAGCGCTCTCACACTCACAAGAATAACGAAATACTGGGATTTAAACCTGTTTTTAATCAATTTCTTTGTTTGCAGTCAACGCATAGAAATTCCGCCAACCACCTTGTTGTTGAAGTATCCAAGGACTTAGTTTATCAGCCATATATTCGCCTACAGATTTAGCGAAGTCCTCTTCCAGGTCTTGGACATTCACATCGGCGTTGACCATACTGATCTATAATCACTGTTAATTAAAATTTAAAACGTAAAGTTCGACAAGAACATCCCTTGTCTAAAACACGCGTCTAGTGGTTTCGGTGACAACCGTTTTATCTCCAGTAGTTTACTTGGCCAATATTTTTCACATTTGGCTAACAAATTTTCCTATTTAGGTCGATATTTTTCTATCTTTGGTTAATAATTTTCTTCGTGTGGGTTAACAAAGTTTCCTACTTTTCATAAGTTTGGTCGATATTTTTTCACATTTAGTTAACAAAATGTCATATTTTTCATAAATTTACCGGCGATTTGTAAAAGTTTGGTCGACATATTTCTATATTTACCCAATATTGTTATTACTTTGGTCAGTTTGGATGATATATTTATAAGTTTGGTCAGCCTTTTAGTTGATTTGGCTAATATTGTTTTCCTACTTTTTATAAGTTTGGATGAGCCATTTATAAGTTTGGCCGATCTTTTTAACATTTGGGTAAGAAATTTTCCTACCTTTTATGGGGTTGGACGAGCAATTTATTTACTTGGTCAATAGTTTTTACCTTTGGCTAATAAAGTTTCCTATATTTTGTCTGTTTGGATGCGCTATTTCTTTACATGGCCAATATTTTTTTCTCATTTGGTTAACAAATGTTCCTACTTTTCATAAGTTTGGTGGAGATATTTCTGTATTTGGCCGACATTATTCCCTTTTGGTTAACAAATTTTCCTACATTTCATAAGTTTGGTGGAGATTTTTATCAGTTTGGTCAACATCTTTCTGTGTTTACCCAACGTTTTTATACATTGAAGCACGTATTTTCCTACTTCGGTCGACATGTTTCTTAATTTGAGCAATATTTTCACCCTTCGGCTAACACATTTTCCTACTTTTTATAAGTTTGGACGCGCTATTTATAAGTTTGAGCGATATTTTTCCTATTTGGTTGATACGCTTTCCTATTTGCTTAATATGTTTTACATTTGACTTACAATTTTCCTTCTTTGTATAAGTTTGGTCGAGATTTTCCTATTTGTATTACCATTTTAAATTAGTTTGCTTATCATTTTTCCTACTTTTTATAAGTTTGGTTGAGATATTTATGTATTTGGCCACCCTTTTTATTAGTTTGGCTAACAATTTTCCTACTTTTTTATAAGTTTGATTGAGATATTTGTGTATCTGACCAATATTTTGCCTATTTGGCTAACAAATGTTCCTACTTTTTATAAGGTTGGATGAGCTAATTATAAGTTTGGTCAGTCTTTTATTTGATTTGGCTAACATTTTTATCCTAGTCTTTATAAGATTGAGTGAAATATTTATAATTTTGTCCATCGTTCTGCCTATTGTATTACTTCGGTCGACATATTTCTTGATTTTACTAGTATATTTTCTTGCTTGTTATAAGTTCGGATGAGATATTTCTGTATTTGACCACCCTTTCTATTATTTTAACTAGCATTTTGTTTTCCTATTTTTTTATAAGCTTGTTTGAACTTTTTTCTTCCCATAGTTTTCATCTTTGGTTAACACATTTTCCTGTTTGGTAGATATATTTATAAATTTGGTTGAAATATTTCTTGACTTGACCATCAACATGTAACACCCGCTCATCACATGACACCCATATGCATCGTCAACTTAAAAAACCAATAAGGGAGCGCAATTATTATACATATAACTGTTTATTTTACAGTATTTCCAGTAAATTTTACAAAAATAAAAATAAACATAATATCAGTATAAAAATGGATGATGCAATATGGGATGTTATACATAGTATGCTCATATACACACCATGTACAATGGTGTCGAACCTTGGTCATAAAACGGTGGTTATTTATTAAACGAGACAGAATTCTGGGATATGATAGAGATACAAACTTATAGCTGGAATCGTCTCTGTAGTGTATTTGGTATTTGGACGTTGTTGCCTAGCGTATGTAAGAATGTCGTGTTCGTGTACTGTTTTGATAAAATCGTCAAAGTTTTGTCTGCTTCGAATTAGTTGTGAAATTTCTAAGACAGAAGCGTTATTGGAAGATGCATGAAAAAAGCGAAGAGCTTGTGTTTCGATGTGCCTAAGGACTACATGATAACTAAAGTTGATTTTGAATATGCTCCTTTGAGTGTTAAAGATCTTGTACAAGGTATCTGTCCAGTCTTTAGGGTGCAGTGTCTGTGGACCAATAAAAAATGTATAGACAGACATATATTTGTTGATCTTGTGATGTGTTTTGATACTATTCCAGTTGTCGGTGTATACTTGTTTGACATCATCTGGTAGCATGTGTAGAGAAGCCGCTTCATCCTTGGGTTGTGTGTCGCTAACTGGATAGGCGTTTTTATCTTGTTTAGTATTCTTCTCGCTGACTACCACCTCGCTATTAGTAGCCGCTGGTCTCTTACGTAAAGTTGGTGAAAAATGTGTTGAAGTTTCTGTTGGTATTACACTGGCTGGTGATCCTGGTGTTGTGTGATCTTTTGTAATGTGACGTTGTAGATTGTCTTTCCTGTTAAAATTATGACCACAAGTTTGACACGAATACACTTGCGTCTTGGTACTGTGACTGGTCCGAATATGGCGACGAAGATTACTTGCATCAGTGAAACCTTTCCCACAAGTTGCACATAAGTGGTTCTTAGATGCTTGCCTAGTAGACATCTTTTTAGGTACGTTACGCTAGCGAGTTGATAGATGAGATAATCAACACTCGACTTGAAACCTGTTCACACCGAGCCTCTGAATATGAGCGTTGAATATAATTAGTTTATAACTTGCACTAATGGTAGATAACTTGACGTTGACTAGTTTAGGATACCAAATATCCAAACAACAAGATGTAATGTTCACTAGTTTAGTATGCGGTATCAAACCCGAACAAGTTGTACCAGTCTCTGTTTCAACCGGTGATGAAATCTTTGCAGATGCCGTTGTAAACTAAGGCAGAATAATGCTGATGCTTACACTTGGGATGCGTCTGGGTAAGAAACTGGTTGAGAATTCTTACAAGTCAGTTGTGAATAGCCAAAAACTGGGAGACAGCTCCACTAAATCGGTATGTCCGTATATAGTTGATAGTCCGTGGATACTAAGACAAACAGGTGTCTGGCAAACTTTCTACGCTTGAAGGCAAATAGCAGTTGAATAACCACACAATTGAAGACTCGGCCGTTCATCGTTCTTGTGTAAAGCGCAAGGTGAGTGAGAGCTGGTGAGTTGGTTATATATTACATAAAGTAAGCCCCGCCCACAGTATAGTTGCCAGCCAATCAGTGATTGTCTAACATAAAATGTGGATCAATTCTAAGACCAACACCCTGATTGGTTGTAAGCCACACATCCGTTTGTTTGCTTCACAAGTCAAGCTGCCGCCGGAAGCCTCAATCAGACTCATCTCAAAGGATGGATGTCTGCACATAGTTTTGCCGTAATATAGAACAGCTGGCAGTCATGTTGTTTAATTGTTATGGCCTTACGCCACCATCAGGTTCGATCTGATTCAAGTCCGACACCCACAACGACATGGAGGGTCATCTTTACTTTTTTATTTTTTTTTTCTTCAAGGATTTCCTTTAACGATCTGAAAGTGTATGATGAAAGTGGCTCGGAAGCTTTTATCTACCCACGCCGACACTCACCCACCCCTTAACAACGAATATCACTAAGCCATACCTACCACTACTAGTACTAGCCGCCATCTTGACTTTTTAAAGTTTTCCTTTATACTGTGTGACGATAGTGCATAAACCACTACAGGTTTCTACAGCTCACTAATAACTGCAATAGGAAAACTGATGCTATTGGCATTACAGAGTAAATTGCGAGGCAGGCAATCTCTCCCGCATTGGTTGACACACGATTCACCTGAGTTCTCCTTTGTTAACATATAATGGTGATATAATTAATAGTACCAACTGTCGCCAGCACACCTAATTCCCAATACACATTATTTATTTTACTATACACATGCGGATAATACTGACTTTTTGGTCACAGATGTTGTAAACCAACCTTTAACAAAGATACGAAACACGTGACACCAATGTTACTTTAACAGATTCCCCACATAGCGGGATTCGCTTCTCTGGCGCCTATGTTGGGTATAGTTAGCGACCAGGGGCGTGATTTGAACCGCCAATGATACCACCTAGCTGCGTTACATACTCGCCCACTGCCACACTACACCACCACACAGCAGGTTTCGAACCTGACAAGCGCTATGGCAGCAACTAGACACCGTTGTTATACATTTACGGCTTAGAATACACTTAAAAAGAGCCGCCTAGGGTGGACACCCTTATCAACCAGGCGCGTGTTTCGACTCTCAAACGATGCCTACAACACCACCTATCCCCGTTAACCCTTGACTACTACTACTACACTACTCCACCACACAGAAGGACTCGAACCTATCAAGCGCATTGACAACAACTAGACACCCATGTTACACACTGGTGATATCCCACCACATTCCCTATGCCCCTCTACGCACCCCATACACTTACCAACGATAAAGAATCGAGCTTCGAACTTATCACCTCCATATGAGGGGGCCTATGGTACCAACTAGCTTGTGTACGTCTATACAAACGGGAAGATAATTATTTTTTTTTCTTCTTTACCATGGCTGACAGCTTTATCACGCGCATCTCCAATGCGACAGTGTTACCATACAAATGTGAAGACAAGGAAGGGTTATACAGCTGGTCACAGCTTGTGAATCAATTAGGAACGAGGCCGCCGCCGTTATCGAACTCATCTTTACTTAGCCTATCCACCTAGTTCAATTGATCTTTTTTTTGTTACACATACTCCGATTAATATCACCAACTACCTTGCATAATTTACCGGCCATTTAAATTGTTTTTTAACCCACAGACAATCGAGAAAAAAAAATATCGATCTAGGAAAAACACGAAGCGTGGAAGAACCCAGGTCACAACCCAACACGAGGGAGGCATAGACCTCACCACGAGCCATGAGGCATAGACCCCTGGCGCCACAGTTAGGATGACTGGGAGTATGAACAATACAGAGTACTGTATCAGGCGACCTGTGCTTTGTTACACATACCCCGATTAATATCAACAACTGGCATTTACATTCATTTTTAACCCACAGACAATCAAAAAATATCGATCTAGGAAAGCACAAAGCTTGGAAGGACCCAGACCACAACCCATCACGAGGGCGAGGGAGGCAGCGGCATCCCTCACCAGCCCTCACCATCCCTTAGTAGCCATTTAAAAAGTACCCGTCTAGGGCGGACATCGTTATCGACCAGCAGCGTGATTCGAACCACCAATGCTACCACCTAGCTCCGTTACAACTCGACCACCACCACACTACCTCAACCACACCTTGAGATTCGAACCTGTCAAGCGCAATGGCAGTAACTAGAACCCCTGTTACACATTGGTGATATCCCACTATGACCAACTACGCACACCCACCCCGTCTTTCACCACTTACCAACCCACCCTACACATCTTTCTCTTGCTGCTTATTATTTTATTCCGACACCGCCCGTAATTAAAAACAACAGGTGGCACCAGCGACCTCCCTCGACCCCGATACTAATATACACCTGCCGGCAATATCGACTTTTTGCTCACAGATGTTCACCGATCTTACCAAAGATACAAATACATCAACCCGTATCAGCCGGCGCACACCAATCGATTATGTATAAATTATGTTCCCTCCTACCCTTCTTTGAGCTTACTAAACAATGCGGGTCTTCATAGGTCCTCATGGTCCTCCTTCTTTATTATTAGTATATGAGGTATTTTATGCCTCAATACGAGGGGTAGAGACCCTCTACTACTACTAGCGTGGTCCTTCTAGAAAAAGCATCTGAATCATAAATAAGATCAGCTGCGTAACGTGCAGACTCTAGAAAAAACATCTGATACATAAATCAGATCAGTTGCGCAAGGTACTCACTCTAGAAAAAGCCATTAATTCATAAATAAGATAAGTTTTGCAACGTGCTCACTCCAGAAGAAGGCTTCATGGCATAAATAAGTCTATTTGCTCAACGTTCTCACTTTAGACGAATCCGTTGAGGCATAGATAAGTTCAGTTGCACAACGTGCTCATTCTAGAAGAAGCCGTTGATGCATAAATAAGATCAGAAGCGAAGCGTGCTCCTTCTAGAAAAAGCATCTGAATCATAAATAAGATCAGCTTCGCAACGTGTACACTCTAGAAGTGGCAGTTGAGGCATAGATAAGTTCAACTGCTCAACGTCCTCACTTTAGAATAAGCCGTTGAGGCATAAATAAGATCATTTCCGCAACTTGCTCACTCTAGAAGAAGCCGTTGAGGAATAAATCAGATCAGTTGCGCAACGTACTCACTCTAGAAGAAGCCGTCGAGACATAAAAAAGATCATTTGCGCAACTTGCTCACTCTAGAAAAAGCATCTGATACATAAATAAGATCAGTTGCGCAAGGTACTCACTCTAGAAAAAGCCGTTAATTCATAAATAAGATAAGTTGTGCAAAGTGCTCACTCCAGAAGAAGGCTTCATGGCATAAATAAGTTCAGTTGCTCAACGTGCTCACTCTAGACGAATCCGTTGAGGCATAGATAAGTTCAGTTGCACAACGTGCTCATTCTAGAAGAAGCCGTTGATGCATAAATAAGATAAGCTGCGCAATATGATGACTCTAGAAGAATCTGTTGAGGCATTAATAAGATCAGTTGCACAACGTGCTCACTCTAGAAGACGCCATTGAGGAATAAATAAGATAAGATGCGCAACGTGCTCACTCTAGAAGAAGCCGTTGTGGCATAAAGAAGATCAGTTGCATAACGTTCTCACATTAGAAGAAGCCGTTGAGGCATAAATAAGATCAGTGGCGCAACGTTCTAAATCAAGACAAAGCATCTGAAGTATAAATAAGATCATTTACACAACGTGCTCATCCCAGAAGAAGCCTCTATGGCATAAAGAAGTTCAGCTTCGCAACATGCTTACTCTAGAAGAATTCGTTGATTCAGAAATAAAATCAGTTGCGCAACGTGCTCACAATAGGAGAAGCCGTTGAGGCATACATAAGTTCAGTTGCGCAACGTGCTCAATCCAGAAGAAGCCGTTGAGGGATAAAAAAGATCAGCTTCGCAATGTGCTCTCTCCAGAAGAAGCCTTTGTGGCATATGTATGCTCAGTTGCGCAAAGTGGTCACTCTAGAAGAATCCGTTGAGGCATAAATAGGTTCAGTTGCACAACGTGCTCACTCTAGACGAACCATTGATGCATAAATAAGTTCAGTTGCTCAACGTGCTCACTCTAGAAGAAGCCGTTGAGCCATAAATAACATCAGCTGCGCAACGTGCTCACTCTAGAAGAAGCAATGAGGCATGAATAATTTAAGATGCGCAATGTGCTCACTCTAGAAAAAGCCGTTAAGGCATAAATAAGATCAATTGCACAACGTACTTAATCTAGAAAAAGCCGTTGAGGCATAAACAAGATCAGTTGCTCAACGTGCTTAATCTAGAAAAAGCATCTGAAGCATAAATAAGATCAGTTGCGCAACGTTCTGACTCCAGAAGAAGCCGTTACAGTTCAGTTCATACAAGAGACAGCATTGCAGTTATAGACATATTTCAAGCGAACGAAAGAAGAAGAAGAAGAAGAAGAAGAAGAAGAAGAAGAAGAAGAAGAAGAAGAAGAAGAAGAAGAAGAAGAAGAAGAAAAAGAAGAAGAAGAATCCTTTATGGCATAGATAAGTTCAGTTGCGCAACGTGCTCACTCTAGAAGAACTCGTTGATTCATAAATAAGATCACTTGCTCAACGTGCTCACTCTAGATGAAGCCATTGAGGCATAAATAAGATGATTTGCATAACGTTATCACTCTAGAAAAAGCAGTTGAGGCGTAAATAAGATAAGTTGCGCAAGTTGCTCACTCTAGAAGAAGCCGTTGATTCATAAATAAGATCAGTTGCGAAACGTTCTCACTCCAGAAGAAGCCTTTATGGCATAAATAAGGTCAATTGTGCAACGTGCTCACTCTAGAAGAAGTCGTTTATTCATAAATAAGATTAGTTGCGCAACGTGCTAACTCTAGGAGAAACCGGTGAGGCATAATTACGATCAGTTGCGCAACGTGATGACTGTAAAAGAAACCGTTAGGATATAGGTAAGATCAGTTGCGCAACGTTCTCACTCTAGAAAAAGCATCTGGGCATAAATAAGATCAGTTGCGCAACGTGCTCACTCTAGAAGATTTCGTTGATTCACAAATAAGATCAGTTGCGCAACGTGCTCACTCTAAAAGAACGAGGACGCCCAAGAAGAACATGGATTGACGACATTAAAGACATTGTACAATCACACGGAAAGACACCCATCGGGGACAGGAGCGCCAGTTATTCCTCCCCACAACGCTTGACGGAAAAAGTGGAAGGTGATGATGATGATGGTGATGAAGATGATGATGATGATCATGGTGATGAAGATGATGATGGTGATGATGATTTAAATTTGTCCCAAAGCAGTGTCCCACTATGGACCTGAGATGTGATAGGACCGCCACATTTTGTAGACCTGAGATGTGATAGGACCACCACATTTTGTAGACCTGAGTGTCAGAAAGATTAGGTGGCCAGTCTATTCCTTCGTTGACAGACAACAAACACAGGTGCTAGACACTGGTCCGATGGCACACACAGCATTATCCCTATAAACTACACGAATGCATCTGCTTAATGCTTGGTTAAAAATAGTTACACTTGCGAGTTACTTGGCGTCTGTGTATATCTGAAAACTTTCAGCTTAAAAAGTCGCTTAAACGTCGAATCGACAGGGTCGACATCATTGCACCAGGTTTTTCAGTCTCTTTCCACAGTGCGGAAAACGTCGCACAAAGCACGAACTCCGTAGCTGCAGCGATGACCCACAGGAGTCTCCGCAAAAATGCACCCGTGAGCCGAAGGACGGGGCCCGGAATCAAACCCACAACCTTCGGAAAACAAGTCAGACGGCTTGACCACTACGCCAAGGAGACTCCCACATTCCTCCCA
The DNA here is from genome assembly GCA_014155875.1 of Cepaea nemoralis. Taxonomy (NCBI): domain Eukaryota; kingdom Metazoa; phylum Mollusca; class Gastropoda; order Stylommatophora; family Helicidae; genus Cepaea; species Cepaea nemoralis. Next base: position 216,940 of record JACEFZ010015468.1, read on the forward strand.
CATGGAGAGCAATTAAAACAAGTCGTCAATACACTCAGTACAACCAAACCGACAGTTAAACCATAACTTCGATGAGACTTGAACACACTCAATCCAACCACACCAACAGTAAAATCATGTGTCTTTTTATAACCTGTTCAGTCACAGCAATCACAATAACAACAATGAACCCACATCAGTTAGATCTCTTGGCTACAACCAACCAGAATATTAGCATTTGTGAAAACCTGTCTCCACATGGCTACAACCAACCAGAATATTAGCATTTGTGAAAACCTGTCTCCACATGGCTACAACCAACCAGAATGTTGGCATTTGTGAAAAACTGTCTCCACATGGCTACAACCAACCAGAATATTAGCATTTGTGAAAACCTGTCTCCACATGGCTACAACCAACCAGAATATTAGCATTTGTGAAAACCTGTCTCCACATGGCTACAACCAACCATAATATTAGCATTTGTGAAAACCTGTCTCCACATGGCTACAACCAACCAGAATATTAGCATTTGTGAAAACCTGTCTCCACATGGCTACAACCAACCAGAATATTAGCATTTGTGAAAACCTGTCTCCACATGGCTACAACCAACCAGAATGTTAGCATTTGTGAAAACCTGTCTCCACATGGCTACAACCAACCAGAATATTAGCATTTGTGAAAACCTGTCTCCACATGGCTACAACCAACCAGAAAATTAGCATTTGTGAAAACCTGTCTCCACGTGGCTACAACCAACCAGAATATTAGCATTTGTGAAAACCTGTCTCCACATGGCTTCAACCAACCAGAATATTAGCATTTGTAAAAACCTGTCTGCACATGGTTACAACCAACCAGAATATTAGCATTTGTAAAAACCTGTCTCCACATGGCTACAACCAACCAGAATGTTAGCATTTGTGAAAACCTGTCTCCACATGGCTACAACCAACCAGAATATTAGCATTTGTGAAAACCTGTCTCCACATGGCTGCAACCAACCAGAATATTAGCATTTGTGAAAACCTGTCTCCACATGGCTACAACCAACCAGAATATTAGCATTTGTGAAAACCTGTCTCCACATTTTTCAACGGGGACTCTACAAATTAAAATTATTAGTACACGAACTGCACAAGATGTGGAGAGGCATAATCACCCACACCTAGCAGTAACGCATTTAATGATGACGATTACATTGTAAAACAAGAGTAAGAATAAAACAAAGAGATAAATAACTAGAAGGTTTGATCAAAGGACAGACAGACAGACAGACCGACCGACCGACCGACCGACCGACCGACCGACCGAACGACCGACCGACCGACCGACCGACAGACAGACAGACAGACAGACTGACAGACAGACAGATATGTAGACAGACAGACAGACAGACAGACAGACAGACAGACCGAACGAACGAACGAACGAACGAAAACGAACGAACTAACGAACGAAAAAAATTTATTTTCAAAGGGTTAAGAATTGGGCACGCAGGCCCGTCTAACATTCTGCCCTTCTATCACTCACTTTCATACATTATTTCATTCACACATCATTCAAGGCTAACAAAGAACAGCAACAATATAAAAGATATGCATTATAAAGGCATGGGCAAAATGCAAACATCAAAACTACACGACACAGTAATATTAGATAATGGTCTGACACTTGTTATTAGCCATGTGGAATATACTGGCCTACAAAAAGGGGATTGGCTGTTATACTAGGGTTTTGTTATTATTATTATTATCTCAATTATTAAGGGGGAAGGTAATCCGTATTGAAATAGTGTTCGAATAATTTGCGATTTGTGAGAACAATTTAAACAGCTTTCATATTCGGTGTCTGCGAAGAATTCTTGGTATTAAGTGGCAAGACAAAATCACAAATACTGAAGTATTGGAAAGATCAGGTTGTGTGACAGTTTATTCCATGCTCAGTCTTCGTAGACTTAGATGGATAGGACATCTTAGGAGGATGGATGATGGTAGAATACCAAAGGATATCTTTTTTGGTGAATTACAGATGGGTAAGAGATCTCAGGGTCGGCCTCTACTGCGATACAAAGATGTGTGTAAGAGGGACATGATTGATACAGGCATTGATAATGCACATTGGGAGCAAGTCGCCGCTGAACGTGTTGCATGGAGGGCAAATATCAGAAATGGAATAAAGCCCAAGGAAAAAATTATTGCAGAAAAGTCACACACCAAGCGTTTGAGACGTAAGATGGTGCATGATAGTGGAAATGACCACGTGTTCACATGCACCCACTGTGAACGGACATTTACAGCGCAAATTGGCCTTATCAGTCACACTCGCTACCGCCATAGTTAAAAGTTATTATGCCTTTTTGAGCACAAACTATCGTCTGTCAAGACGGCAAGGTGCCAATGAATTTGCGATTATATGAATAGGGATTGGCGATGTCTTTGATTTCTTGTGGAAGATTGTTCCACAGCTGAGCTGCAGAGTACGTTAAGCTTGTTTTGTATAAGTCAATCCTAGGCTTCGGAATGTGTAGTATATTTAAACGTTTACTGTGTCTAGCATTATATTTAAACAATGGCCAAAGGTAATTTGGGGCATTCCGATGCAGGATTTTGTGAATTAGCTTATCTTTATTGAAAAGCAGGCGTTTGCGGAATGGTTGTAACTGAAGGCGTTTGTACAGGCTAGGATTGTCAGATAAATGTTTGCTATAAATTAGACTCATGGCCCGTTTCTGACGTGAGTAAAGTCGCTTGGTGTTTGAATTAGAACAGCCGTCCCAGATTGTAGAGCAGTAGTCAAAGTGTGTCTGTATATGAGAAGTATAGAATAGTTTCCTTGTGTCCTCATCAAGGAAGTTTTTAATCTTGGCGAGTTGGTAGACTTTTTTCGCTGTTTGTTTAATGAGCGCTTGAACATGGGAATTAAAGGTTAGGTTTCTATCAATGATTAGGCCTAATGTTTTGTGCTCAATTACACTTTCTACTGGCATGTTATCGATGTGAATTTGAAGTGATGTGTGTGAGCTTAGAGTTTGAATAGTTAGATTTATAGATAGATAGATAGATAGATAGATAGATAGATAGATAGATAGATAGATAGATAGATAGATAGATAGATAGATAGATAGATAGATAGATAGATAGATAGATAGATAGATAGATAGATAGATAGATAGATAGATAGATAGATAGATAGATAGATAGATAGATAGATAGATAGATAGATAGATAGATAGATAGATAGATAGATAGATAGATAGATAGATAGATAGATAGATAGATAGATAGATAGATAGATAGATAGATCCCCGCCAGGAACTGGGCGAAGCCGGGCCGGGTTAGCTAGTAAATTAAAATGTGCTAGTTATAACATTTTGAATGAATACCACCAGTGCTTGTTTTAGTGATTTCCCAAACAATATTATTGCAATTTGGTTCTTTTTTGGCTCGAAAGTTGTTCTGATTGGGATTTGGCGGATCTGGAATAAACTTCATTGTAATATGAAGTGATAATAATAAATTATACTGTGCTACCTTGTTACATTTGTAATAAAAACAGTTGGTGTTTTTTTTTTTTTTTTGGTGCTTCCTAAAAATTGTTGGTGCTTTTTAGTGCTTTTTGGCTCGATTTTGGTGCTTTTTCATCAAAGGGAAATGGCAACATTGATTGCGCATGCGTCATCAAAAGCGTTAGTTACAAAATCAAAAGGGAGGCTCTATTCGCAATGGAATTGTGAATAGAAAAAAATTATATTCGCAATCGAATTGCGGGAAGTAACAAACATGTCACAGCGTCTGCTCACTAGTCAATTTTAGTTTGGGCCATTAAGTAGTCTAAGAAGGTGGTTAATTTAAATAGGAATGTTCACAGTTGCGAGTTTAATTCTGCCGAATTCTCCGTATTTTTAATGAATCACTCTTCTTCTTACTTCTGTCCGTTCTTTTGGCATCCCGTTTTATTTTTACATTACTTTAGTCCTGTTTAAATATCAAGAATAATTTTTCAGAACAGGTATCCCCAATACAAATAACGATCCCTACAAATAATTCTGTCCCCAGGCGAGTTCAAGAATTGTTAACTTTCGTTTCTGTACACTTACTGTTACCAGGCATCCATGTTTGTTTACGTTACCGTCCTACTATTTATGTCCTGATAATATCGCAGCAGTGATGATTCTCTTAATTTGACACTTTCTATGGCCTCCATTGCATCCTCTCTGAGTGACTCTGTTCTGGTCCAGCTGACAGTAATATGCTTCGCCTCAGAGAGACATGATTAGGCAATTCAAACACCAGGCTTTCGATTGACTGGCCTCATTAATTAATAAATAAACAAGGAAAAGAAAATGCTACGCATATAAAGTGCAGGAAAACCCGGTATATCTGAAGCAGGTGGAAGAGAGAGAGGATAGAGATAGATAACGAAGATAGTGTGAGAGACAGAGATATGAGAAAGATGTATTGAAAGACATTAAAGAGTGGTGTCATGAAATACTGAAGAGTTAACGATTCCCAGATGGACGACTGTATACCCGACTAACCAGGTAGGAAAAGGGTTAACCAACAAAGGAGTGACCAGGCGCATGAGTTTCTAGGTCAAGCCCCAGAAGGAGGCCAACAGTACAGGTAACCTGTCGCGTGGAAAAATGGGTTTGCAACAAAGACAGACAGCATTGTTGGATAGCATATTGCGGTCTGAATGTATGAAGAATGGAAACGGTTCAGAGCGGTAATTTTCCACTAATCAATGATAATGCAGTCTGGATGTGAGGTGTCCAGCAATGTCAAGGACTATGCGGCATAAATGACCGATATAAAGAGGGTCAATTCTTTGTGTAAAGTTAGTGTGTGTTCCAAACTGACCTGAAGGAGATATGTTCTTGAGTGGGAATAGAAATACACGTCCCTAATGATGGAAAGAGGGGATAATAGTGTGTTATTCGCTAAGTGTTATTTCGATTCCAGGAACATAGATGCCTAAATAAGGTTTCCATACCAGTGCGGGACTTATCAGCTGAGAGATGACACAGATGGCTGTGGTCAGGTTCACCCAGTGTTGATAACCCACGAGAAAGCACTTTAAAGTAATAACGCACGACACTTGTGCATAAGAAAGGAAGGAAAAGAAGTGGCATCTTAATAAGTCAGGAGGACAGAGAACGGAAAATAGAGATCATACAAACTAAAGAAAAAAGACTCAAATTACTCAGTATCGAAGAGTTGCAAGGTGCATACAAAGTGCCTATATCAATTAAGAACTATCCAGTGTAGAACTTTTACAGGACAAAAATAGAGAACAATAGAAACTCGATGTGTTTTCCAGGATGGAATTAAGAACGCTATAAGATAATAACAACCATTCAGTTTACGCTGACAGCATATGGTGATCGGGTTAAATACATTCATACAGTGGTGAACATTTTTCATTACAAAAAACGGATATATCTACCGACTCAAGCAGACGGAGCTGTCAGGGTGAGACCGTTCTGTATCTATGTCATGTCCTGTACTCTAGCTGAGAGAAGAGACGAGAGAAACCACGGAGACTATCTATCAACATCTTATCTGGCAGCCACACTAGAAGAACATACAGACTACATAGACAATATCCATACATACACCAGACATAGTTTTTATTAATAAATCTTTTATCTTATCGCTGAAAGGAACTGTTGTCGGAGTATGTGTTGAGGGAATAATAGAGAGAGTGAAAGAAATAGATATATGGAAGGGAAGACAGAAGAGAGGAGTGTAGACCAAAGTCAGTCAATAATCCCAACAGATAATAAGTTTAAAGATGTGCTTGTTGAGTCCAGTCTTCTCTCGGGAATTTTAACAGGACATAATTGGTGGAGCGAGCGGGATACGTACATACATTATACCCATATGACCTGCATATTGGCACAGGCATAGCGGAGTACATGCATGTTGGGACATACTGATTGGAATAAAAAGAAGTATACATTGATGACTTTTAATGGAAGGACGTCCATTGGATATATGGTGCCATTACATTTATGGTAGAAACATTTCATTAATGCTGGTGACTTTGCAGTGAGAAAGTTCCAGACAGAGTGAATGTGGATAGGTGGTAAGACACATTACATACCTAATCACACGGTCACACGTCTACATAAGTCTTTATCCTATATCTCCTCTTGTGGATGAGAGAGTGGTTGTGATGTACTGTGTGGTGTTGGAGATTTATAATAATTAATAGATATAGATAAATGATATAGGTTCTAGGTAGATTATCGGTTTATAGTGAGTATTCTTTACTGCTTTGAGGTGTCTTTAGTCAACGTGCTGACTTATCTGCTGTAACTATGGCAACTCCTAAAGTAACTACAGCCGAACTGAGGGCCAACGGGGAGGCAATTGGGTTGGCTGGTTCAGACTTAACTGATTACATACAAGAAAGAGAGCGAGAGATTCGTCAAGCGGAACGAGAAGAGCGAAAGACCCAGTTGGAAGCAGAAGAAGCCACGAAGATCAGAGAACATGAATACCGCATGAAAGAGCTAGAACTCAAGACACAAACTAAGGGAGAAATAGATGGAGTGGAAGGAAATTCTTCTTCACCTGGTGCAACCCATATGAGTGGACATGGTTACCATGCCATGAAGTTTCCCTTAGCTGTCTACGATCAGTCTAAGGAACGCTTTGACCAGTACGCATCTCGTTTCGAAGCAATGTCAGTCGCTATGGGGCTGGATCGGAGCAGATGGGCTCTTAAACTATCCCAGGGTTTAATCGGTTCGGGATTTGAAGTGTACACACGCTTACCACCAGGACAGGAAAATAATTACGAGGAATTAAAAGCAGCTTTGATGAAACATTTTGACATCACCGCACAAACGTATAGGAAGAAGTTTAGATCGTCTAGACGAGAGCCGGGAGAACTATTCGCCGCCTACAGCCTGAGGCTGAAATCCTATCTCCAGAAATGGATGGACTTGGCAGAATTCACGAGGGATTATGAGAGTCTCGAAGAGATGATGGTGGTAGACCAAATGCGAAAGCAAATGTCGAAACCTCTCAGAACCTTCTTAGGAGAACAAGGGGCGGAACGGATTGATGTGGTGAATAAGCTGGCGGAACGATTCGTGGAAGTACATGGTGAAACTGAGGAACTAAGTACACAAACCAAAGGTCAGGAGAAACCAGAGAAAAAGAAACCTAAAAACTGGGAAGGAGAAAAAGGGGAACCTTATATAAAGCACACAGAGGAGAGTTCAGAGAAGGTGAAGGTAGGAAACCAGAGCACCTCGAATTCTCAAGCGAAACGACAGTGGTCTGAAAAGTGGTGTTCATTTTGTAGGGCGGCCTCCCACAACACCAAAGACTGCAGATCGAAACCTAAAAGTTCTTACTTCGCAGCATGCAAAGTGATTCCTACATCGGTGATCACAGACAAGGCTGAGGTCGGCTAAGGAGAAAGGAACAAAAAGGACACAGGGAAACCTAGGAAGGGAACGGAGTGCACTCACTGCCAGTCGATAACACATAATACTGTGGACTGCAGATGCAAGGCAAAACACGCCAATTGCATAACCAACCTCGAGGAATCAAAAGAGGAAGGCAAGGAAACGGTCAAGGAGATGAAAGACACTCAGGACCAAGAGAGACCACCTGTGGTTGAACTTATTGAAGTCAATGGCCAGCAGGTTGCTTGTCTCTACGATACCGGTTTGGATGGGGAAGCGGTGGTGGACGCCAGCTTGGTAAGCCCAGACCAACTTACAGGGGAGACTATAGAAATACAGCCGGCAATGAGGAGTGCTGTTACCATGACGCTGCCAATCGCCAAGGTGGAGATTAAATCCAGGTACGTCACGGGCATTATTCCAGCTGCTGTATTATCTGACTCCTTATTTCCAATGATCATTGGCACGAAATATGTCTTTTTGGGGATGCCCAAACAGCCAGCCCAACAGGGAACAGTAGTCAGTGGATCTCAAGGGAAGGAAAAAGAGGCAGAGACAATATGCGACAACTCAGGGATAGGAGAATTGCATACTGCCCAGAGGAAGGATACTACGTTGCATCCTTGCTACAGGAAGCTGCAAAGAAGTGCTGAGCCACCAGAACGGGGACAGTACTTTCTGAAGAATCAACTACTCTATCGGAGAGCTGGGAGGGGAGATAACCTGCATGAGCAGTGGGTGGTTCCAGAGACCCACCGTCCTCACATTCTTCAGAGTGGACATATCATAGGCGAGAATCGACATATGGGTGTCAGAGAGACCTTGCAGCAAATATCCGGCCATTATTGCTGGCCAGGAATGACCGGAGATGTACGCCGGTGGGTGAAGTCTTGTTCGGAGTGCCAGAAAGCACCACCCAACAAGCGAATTAAGAGGAAACTAGCTCTTAAAGTGGAAGACAAAGTGGAAGTGTGGAGTCCAGCAGAGACCAATATACTCCAAGTAGGATGGAAAGGACCTTATCCTGTGGAAAAGGTGGTGTCCAAGAACATCTACAAAATACGGATCGGGGAAGAGAAGAAAAATCTCCCTAGACATCTCATTAGGAAATATGAAGAGAGATCCGGGAGCAAAGCTTCGCACTTTATGGTGATGGCAGCCATTGGGACAAAGGTTACCAGTCCAGACGAAGACCAGAGATCGCCAGTACAACATAGGAGGGCCTATGGGACAGTACGTGATAGGTCAGATTTACCCAACGACAGGAGGAGGGAAATCACAAGTCAGAGAAAGGACAAGAGTGAAAGTTTCACCGGTAACCAAGTTCAGAAGGGGTGGGTAACGTCGGGAAAAGCGAGAATTACCCAGGACTCCAACCAAAGATTGGCTGACCAGATACAATATCGCCCAAGATGGTCCTGGAAGCAAAAGCCCAGGAGGTTTGGGAAAGACGACTCGGTCCGACGAGGACGAGGCGGAACATCCTCAGAGGAAAAGCCGGGGGAAACCAAGAGGACATGGAAGCAGTGGTACAATCAGGATGGGACAATCCGTCTGTATTGTGAGCCGTCGCTGACGCAAGTCGAAAGTAGGTCGACCGGACGTGCAGGAGCGAGGAGCCAACACTAGTTTCAGTCGTTAGTAGTATAGTAGGGTGTCAATTAGAGCGCCTACTGGATAATGAAGTGAGCCATGGGAGGATCCAATCATATCATCAACAAGTGATGTTAATAGCTACTTCGCAGAAGCTCAACGCACGATGGATGTGATGGACGTTGTTGCTGCAACTGGACTTCAAAATGGAATACATCCTTGGTAAGGAGAATGTAGGAGCGGATTTGATATCCAGACATCCAGCTCCGGAAGAAGAAGACGAGGATTGTGGATCATGGGAATCAAACCTACAGTGAGAAAGATTCGACGCGGTCTAATCTCTTAAGAGGGGGCCTATGTCATGAAATACTGAAGAGTTAACGATTCCCAGATGGACGACTGTATACCCGACTAACCAGGTAGGAAAAGGGTTAACCAACAAAGGAGTGACCAGGCGCATGAGTTTCTAGGTCAAGCCCCAGAAGGAGGCCAACAGTACAGGTAACCTGTCGCGTGGAAAAATGGGTTTGCAACAAAGACAGACAGCATTATTGGATAGCATATTGCGGTCTGAATGTATGAAGAATGGAAACGGTTCAGAGCGGTAATTTTCCACTAATCAATGATAATGCAGTCTGGATGTGAGGTGTCCAGCAATGTCAAGGACTATGCGGCATAAATGACCGATATAAAGAGGGTCAATTCTTTGTGTAAAGTTAGTGTGTGTTCCAAACTGACCTGAAGGAGATATGTTCTTGAGTGGGAATAGAAATACACGTCCCTAATGATGGAAAGAGGGGATAATAGTGTGTTATTCGCTAAGTGTTATTTCGATTCCAGGAACATAGATGCCTAAATAAGGTTTCCATACCAGTGCGGGACTTATCAGCTGAGAGATGACACAGATGGCTGTGGTCAGGTTCACCCAGTGTTGATAACCCACGAGAAAGCACTTTAAAGTAATAACGCACGACACTTGTGCATAAGAAAGGAAGGAAAAGAAGTGGCATCTTAATAAGTCAGGAGGACAGAGAACGGAAAATAGAGATCATACAAACTAAAGAAAAAAGACTCAAATTACTCAGTATCGAAGAGTTGCAAGGTGCATACAAAGTGCCTATATCAATTAAGAACTATCCAGTGTAGAACTTTTACAGGACAAAAATAGAGAACAATAGAAACTCGATGTGTTTTCCAGGATGGAATTAAGAACGCTATAAGATAATAACAGACCATTCAGTTTACGCTGACAGCATATGGTGATCGGGTTAAATACATTCATACAGTGGTGAACATTTTTCATTACAAAAAACGGATATATCTACCGACTCAAGCAGACGGAGCTGTCAGGGTGAGACCGTTCTGTATCTATGTCATGTCCTGTACTCTAGCTGAGAGAAGAGACGAGAGAAACCACGGAGACTATCTATCAACATCTTATCTGGCAGCCACACTAGAAGAACATACCAACTACATAGACAATATCCATACATACACCAGACATAGTTTTTATTAATAAATCTTTTATCTTATCGTTGAAAGGAACTGTTGTCGGAGTATGTGTTGAGGGAATAATAGAGAGAGTGAAAGAAATAGATATATGGAAGAGAAGACAGAAGAGAGGAGTGTAGACCAAAGTCAGTCAATAATCCCAACAGATAATAAGTTTAAAGATGTGCTTGTTGAGTCCAGTCTTCTCTCGGGAATTTTAACAGGACAAGTGGTAAAGACAAGAAAGGGAGAGGTGGGAGATCGAGACTTAGAGCGAGCGAGAGCGAGAGAGAGAGAGAGAGAGAGAGAGAGAGAGAGAGAGAGAGAGAGAGAGAGAGAGAGAGAGAGAGAGAGAGAGCGAAATTTAGAGAGAAGAACTCGTGTTCGGGTGGCTAAGCTCCTTTCCCAAGACAACAAAAGTAGAGGACAGATAAGAACAGAAAGATAAGTGTGCAGGTTCTTGTGCAGCAAGATAAACAACACCTAATACACAAAATCCGTAGAAAACTTATGCGTTAAAGCGAAATCATCAAACTAGCATTGGTGTTACCTAATTACTGAAAATGAAAAAAAAAAATTTCTCCCCAGCGGGGAATCGACAAAATATCAACAAAACATCAACAAAATATTGTAATATGGACATACGCATAGGAATAATCACGTGATCTACTTCGATTGCGAATATAATTTTTTTCTATTCGCAATGAAATTGCGAATAGTCACTCCGTTTATGCGTTGCATCTTCCAGATCATAGGAATGAGTTGACTTCCCGTGTGTTTAATCAAGATGTATGTGTCCACTCCATATAGTAGTGTTTAATACGCATATCAGGAGATAACCCTCAGTTTCAGTTTATGTTTCATTTTATTGGAGAGAAAGTGAGTGTTTCCTGCTGTTGAATGCGCGCTTTACCACTGTGATTCTTTTATTTCTACTTCCTTAGCATGCAGCTTCTTCTTTCATTGTGAGGTCCATCTAGATATAGCTAGATGCTAGAATTAGCCAGCAGCTCTTAACCGCCCTATCCCATTACACCGGTCAATTGGACTAAAATGTTTACTTCTCGTTCTTGATTTCGGGGACATAGATTACAGGTATCACAGAAGATGACGAGGGGCAATGGTAACAGGGAAAGCTAATCCACAAGCAAACAATACGCGCAGTGCACTAAAATGTGTATGTGTATGGACTACACTTGCGTTCAAAGAGAACGAACGACAAAAAAACAACAACACAATAAATGCTCTTTCTATGAAGTATACATGCACTCGACACGCTACAAGAATTACATCTCTTTTATTTATTGGCTACATAATGAGAAGACAAAAACGTGAACTTGACGTGAAAACTGGGACAGATTTCTGGAAAGAGAGATAAAGGAATTCAGCGAGAGAAAATTCTTGAGTGGTTGTGTCGTGGCACAGAAGGGAGTCAGAACATGCTGGAGTACGCAAGATCTGGAGAAGCATGATCGCCCACGCCAATCGGCAAGGCGCTTGATGACGAATGTTTTTATAAGGTTAAGACGCCAGCGGTAACAATACACGAGACCAAGTCAGCGAAGGTAGAAAAATCGATTGATCGTTCCCGATCTTCAGTCAAGTTGTATCGATTGGTAATTTGGGGCCTTTATATCAGACGGCTCCCAGGACCAGGGACTTTGGACACATTTGTTGTGCCGGGACATACAGGTAAATGTGGGACTTAATCAGCATTCCTTCGTGAACGGAAAGTATGTGTACAGACGGATATGTGTTATATTTAAAGTGTGATTTGCTGCGCATACTCGTAGTAGTAGTAGTAGTTGTTGCTGATGATGTTGTAAATACATATTGCTGGTAAAGTAATAGTATGTGGGCTAAAAGTATCTACTTTTTTGTTCGTGTGTTAGTAGTGATAGTGATGATGATTTTGGGTAGATCTTGTTACAATAGTTACACTGACGTGGTGGTAGTAGCAGTAGTTGTAGTTGTTGTAGTAGTTGTTGTAATAGTAGTTGTAGTAGTAGTAGGAGTAGGAGTAATAGCAATAGGAGTAGTATCAATATGAGTATCCGCACCAGAAGTAGTATTAGTAGTAGTAGTAGTAGTAGTAGTAGTAGTAGTAGTAGTAGTAGTAGTAGTAGTAGTAGAAGTAGTAGTAGTAGTAGTAGTAGTAGTAGTAGTAGTAGTAGTAGAAGTAGAAGTAGTAGTAGTAGTAGTAGTAGTAGTAGTAGTAGTAGTAGTAGTAGTAGTAGTAGTAGTAGTCCTATTTCAGTTCTTGATCAACCCGTTAGGTAGATATTTTCCTGCTATCTTCCGGCGTTGCCAGAAAGATTGTTAGGTTTCAATGCCCCTCTTACTAGGACATCAATATATTGTCCTTTATCGGTCTTTATCCATTTCTGAATTTCTTAACTGGCTTCTGTGCACTTTTCGTTGCTCTCATTTTGCTATTATTTAAATTTGCGTTGTTCATTGTTCTTTCCTTATATTTTAAAGGGTTTTAAGCGTTACCCATGCTGGTTTTATTTCAAGGACATGTTCTACACATGTTTGATTCAAAGAGTTTTTAACGTGTTGCCAGCAGTTTTACCACTTCACGTCGTTTGCTAAGTGTTGTAGGGCCAGGTACCTATTGGAGACGGTGGCCATAAAACGTTCCTTAATATTTCTTTGATATACTACATTGTATCTTGTGTATTTACATGTGTTATTATATATATATGTATAGTCAATATCACTACTGCTTACAGTACCTGCCGGCTCCGTATGGTAGATGTTACATACGCAGTTCTTAATTCCGCATACCGCGTTCTAAACCCAGCCGTGGGCGGTTTGGCAGCAGACTGCCTATGTGTTTTTTTATGAAATGGTATGGGTGCCGGTCGTTCAGAAAGCAATGGCAAACTACTGAAAGTAAACTTGCCCAGGAATCAGGAACAACCAAAACTGTTGGGTTTGACTGCTACGTCCTGTAAAGGATATACAACTAACTATAATACCTTCCGTGATAGACACGGGGATCTTGAGCCTGGAGGAATTAAGGTCTCCTAGTTAGTGCAGTCGCCGCGAATTGTGCAAGTTAGGGGTTTTCTTTACGCCCCCGACAAAATAATAATCCATTCGCCTCAACGTGCATTCGAACCCGGGTCTCATGAATGGATATCCGACATTCTAGCCACTCGACCAGACGTTCCTCTATCTCTTGAAAAAAAATACAGGACGTTGCGACGACTAACATTTATCACAAACAAATACATATAGAGAGTGTAACATATAATAACGGAGAACACCCTCTAGTGTCTACATTAAGGCATAAGAGCGGGATGAGAAGAAGGAGCAGATGAATATAGTTGCTTGTCCTTTACAGGACGGTGCAATAAACCCCAGCATTGATTGACTGTTTGTGGTTGACTAGGAAATGGTGAGTATTTACATTTCTTACTGATGCAGATAGGATCAATACGATTTTCTGTTTTGTGGTGTGGTGTAATCATCTTTCCTCAATGGCAAAAGTTGTCTTTTGCAAGATGGAAAACATATTGACATGTAAACAGATGTTAACTACAATGAGAAAAAGGGTGTTGAAATACTACATAGAACCTGTACTTTTGTATGGATGTGAAACGTAGACAATGAGCAGACAAGCTGAAAACATATGAAAATCTGGTTTCTGAGAAGAATGCCACGGACAGCCAGAAAAACCAATGAGCAAGTCCTACAAGAAACAAATTAATCTGAAAACTGATTACAGAAATTAAACGTAAGCATTCAATATTTTTGGGCACTTTATGAGAAGAAATAGACTAGAGAACGTGGTGACAACTGGCAAGATTGAGGAGAAAAAAATAAAGGGAACGTAGAGAAGTATATATCTGCATATCTTGGCCACGCGACATGTTCGAGATAAAAACACGGAGCTGATCCACGACTCTGGTGTTCGTGTGAGATGGCGAAACATGACCGCCCACGTTTATCGGCATGGCACATGCTGTTGCTGCTGCTGCAGCTGATGATGATGATGCTGATGATGATGATGATGATGATGATGATATGTTAATTTTTATTAAACGTTACAGGCTCCAATGCTGTTAACAGAAGTCGCTTTCATCTTCAGAAAAGCCCAGTGGTGCGAGAAGAGAGCCTCCTCAATGTGTACCCCATGCAGTTGGTGACCGAAACTGTGAAAGATTGAACAAAACACATGTTGGTGAAAGGGGTTGTGGGCTGGACGTGAGCAAGATGAGGTCACTGGGCGTGTGTGGACATGGGGGTCAGACAGCTGACCAGGCTCCGCTAGATAATGGTCAGCTGCCTCATGGAGGCTACAAAGGTTAGTGGACAGATATTAATGTGTGTGTGTATGTCGTTTGGTGTGAGTGTGTGTGTGTGTGTGTGTGTGTGTTGTGTGTGTGTGTGTGCTTGATCATGTAGAGAACGATATCGAGAGTGTGCAAATGTGTGTATATAATAGATTAAACTAGAAATTAGTGACGAACAGTTTGGATTTGTGTAGGGAAAGGACACAAACAACACACTCTCTCTCTCTCTCTCTCTCTCTCTCTCTCTCTCTCTCTCTCTCTCTATATATATATATATATATATATATATATATATATATATAATAAAAAGACAGAAGACATGTGATATCAAAGAAAGTAAATGACGTTATTTTGGAGCAAGTGGAGAAATAATTGAATAATAGAAAGAATAACAGAAAGAATAGAAAGAATAATAGAGTAATATGTGTACATATGTTCCATGCGTAGTCTTTGATATCTATATCCTTCCCATACTTCTATGTTTCAAAATTGCTTATTTTCCTCTCTCTCTCTTTCTCTCTTCTGTAGGCAGCAAGCGACATCCGCTGAGCATTTTATCTTTTCATAAAGGAGCAGAGTTCAAGCAAAGTATCGGAGAGGTAATACATCAAGTCAATATCAGCAATACACAGACTCGTTCAGATAGACAAAGTGCCCCGCAGATAGACAGACAAATAGTTAGAGAAATAAAAAGATACAGTCAACAGATATACAGACTGACAAGCAGAAAGTCTCATCATCTCATCTCATCTCATCTCATCTCATCATGTTCCTTGCGGTGTCGAGGTGAAGTATAAACATCGTGAGAGTGCCCGATTATGGGATTCATGTATCGATATCCCCATGGACTCTGCTATTCCCTCCGTCCAACGTTTACGTGGTCGGCCTCCTCCTCTGTTTCCATCTGGTCTGTACATCATTGCTTGTTGTGGTATGCTGTTGAATGGTAACCTACTTGCTTGTCTAAACCTTTTGACTTGCTGCTTTCTAATAAAATATAGTGCTGCTATAACCCCCACTTTAGTCCTGATTTCTCATTTCTGATCTTATCTCTTCTTGATACGTTGAGATTTCTTCTCATGAATCTCATTTCTGTTGTAGTGATTTTTCTTTTCTCTTTTTCTCTCATTGTCCAGGTTTGGCATTGGTAGCATAGAGTAATAGGAAGACTGTGTTGTAAAGTGCTTTCTTAGTAGTTATTGATACATGTTTGTTCTTTAGTATTGGTGCCATTTGTCCAATGAGTTGGTTTGTCTTATTGCGTCTATTTTCGATCTCGTCTTCTGATCTGCCATTTGCTGATATTATACTTCCAAGGCACTTGAAACTCTTTACATATTTCAAGGGATGTTCGTTTAGGTGAACTGTTATTGGTTTTTCTTCTTTAGTTATAGTCATTACCTCTGTTTTGCTTGTACTAATTTTCATGTTATGTTCCCTACACATTTCGTTTTAGATTATTCAGAGAGACAGACAGACAGAATCACGGACGGGCGAAGGGGCGTAGGACGTATACACGAATGGATGAACGGTCAGAAAAATAGAAGCCATTTAATTAAACAGACAGACAGACAGACAGACAGACAGACAGACAGACAGACAGACAGACAGAGCGACAGAGCGACTGAGCGAGTGAGGGACGGACGAACAGTGGGACAGACGGATGGACAAACAGACAAATAGACAAAAAGGCTAACAGATCATCTTTACATTTGTGTTTATATTAACTAGGAGCTGGAACGATTGTTGCGGGAAGAGCAAACAGTGCCACAAAGTACCTCTCCGTCCTGGGCCATCCTCTTACACAGAACCCCTTCACACACGGACGAGTCGCCGCTTCTGACAAACAACCTTCTGACAGTTTCTAAAGTACGTGTTTCATTTTGTCTTTTCGTCAAAACTGAATCCAGATTTACCTGTTATGTTGCATGAACTTTACAGAGGGTGAATACAAAACTTGGACCGGCAATATTTTCAAACACTGCCCAGTCATTAAATATACACTCTATATGACCGGTGAGACGCTAGACTGTTTTTGTCTTGATCGAGTTTTCTGCGCCTGCACTTGTCATCCTCCAAGAGAGTGAATGACTGGCCACCTACCCCTCCATGCAGTTTGGCCCATATAATGGCATAGACCTACAACATCTCAAACCCGTAGCAGATTCCTACTTCTGAAATAAAGAAGAGGGCGAGACTGAGCCCCTGGGTTAATTGATCGTGTCTAATAATAACGAAGGTTTATTTGCTATGAAAATTCGTTACCACGCATACTGAGTACAAAACACAGCTGAGGGCGATTTGGCAGTAGACCGCCTTGCGTTAGTTTTCATATAATGGTATGAGTGCCGGTCGTTAAGAAATAAATGGCACACCACTGAACGTAAACTTGTCAAGAAATCACATACAGCCAAGAAATGCTGGGGTTAACTATAAAGGACATGCAACTAACTTGTATTTTTTTAGGGGTGGAAAGGGGGGGGGGCAATGAATAGTCAGTAACTAACCACTCGGACTTAAAATGATTTTATATCTTAATTTGTGCACTGAGCAATCTAATTACAGGGTGTATCTTTAATGACTGTGCAGTCTTTGAAAATTTTGCCGGTTCAAGTTTTGTATTTACCTATTATGTTGCATGAACTTTACAGAGGGTGAATACAAAACTTGGACCGGCAATATTTTCAAACACTGCACAGTCATTAACTATACACCCTATACCTATTGCTAGATTGCCACACCACAGAGATAAAAACACCCGACAGGGCACTTTAGAACTACATTTCATAAAACAAAGAACAGTTTATGCAATATAATACTAATAGCGCTCTAGCTCTTAGACTTCATGTGCGCTGTAGCGCGATAAACCCCGACATCGCTCAGTTGGACTTCAACCTCCGCTTACCGTTCAGAAATCAATGGCAAAATACTGAAAGTATTATTGTCTAGAAGATCAGCCTTGGGTTGGGGTTGATTGAAACGTCGTGCAAAGGACTATCAGATTTTTTGATTTTTTATATTGGAGGCTAGATGAAAGAGTTACTGTTGAATTGAGTTGAGTTGCGTTGAGTTTAGTTGGGTTGGATTGAATTGAGTTGAGTTGGGTTGGGCTGAGTTTACTTGGGTTGGGTTGGATTGGGTTGGGTTGGGTATTGTTGAGTTGAGTTGAGTGTTGTCTATTTGAGTTGAGTTGGGTTGGGTTGGGTTTAGCTAAGTTGACTTGAGACATAACTACACTAAGGACATTCCCACACGCGCTCCGTCCCCTCATTCCACAGCCAGTGAAGAGTCATACTACTAATGATTCCAAACGCCCTATGATTGAAAGTTCTCCTGATCTTCCCTCTCAGTTTTGAGATTCGTTCAGAGTCCTTGCCTAACCCCCGCCATAACAACCTCTCCACATTTGGGTGCTCAGACTGTTCCATCGCCTTCTCCACCTGATCCTAAAGAGAAAGGAATGCCTACATACTACGTAGAACCAGTTTTAACACATGACCTTGAACTCTGGACAAATACAATAATCCACCTGTGGCCTTATGTGGATATACAGAAGAATAAATCATATTTCACCGAGAAACACACACACACACACACACACACACACACACACACACACACACACACACACACACACACACACACACACACACACACACACACACACACACACACACACACACACACACACACACACACACCTCAAATACAGAGGTTCTAGAATGACTGGGAATAAAAAGAGAGTTGATGAAAGAAATAAAAAGAGGCAAGTGAACTATTTTGGCCACGTTAAAAGACACAAATCTTACAAAAAAACCATACTGGAAGGTGAGGTTGAAGACAAGCGAGCAAGAGGCAGACAACAATACAAGTGGGAAGATAACATCAAGAGATGGACGGACAGCAATCTGACAGAATGTACAGTCAGGGCGAGAGACAGACAGTGTTGGAGATCCATTTCAGCCAATCTTCATTGTGGAAACGGCACCTGATTGATTTATCAGCTATTCTTAAGCTCAGTCAGCCGCCTATTAATAATTCCACATGAACTTGCTAGTAGGTTTAAAAGTGTATGCTACCACACCCAGTGATGTCCTGGATTCTAGCTGAGGCCATGAGTTGTCTTGCTTCTCATTAGACCGAAGACACCATCCACCCAGCCACCCATCACCCATCCACCCATCCACCTATCTACCCAGCCACCATCCACCCAGCCCCCCAGCCACCCAGCCACACAACCACCCAGCCACCCAACCACCCAGCCACCATCCACCCATCCACCCAACCACCACCCACCCAGCCACCCGATATGTCGGCAATACCAAGACCATAAAGACCGTGTCTGTGGTTCGGAGTCAGTGAACGCCGTTTCATAATCTCGCATGCCATGTTCGAAATCAGCTGCAGTGATTTTGATGCAGACCGCCTTGCGATTATTTTTTAACAATGGTGTGAGTGTTGGTCGTTCATAATGCAATGTGAAATTTTAAAAAGTTAGCTGCATATCCTTTACAGGACCTCGCAGTCAACACCAGCATTTTTTGCTGTTGTGATCTCTTGGCAAGGTTACGTTCAGTAGTTTGGTTCCTGCGACCGGTACTCATACCATTTCGTAAAAATCCAACGCAAGGCGGTCTGCTGCCAAATCTCCTGCAGCTATGTTTCGAAAACGGGTATGTGGGATTACGAACTGCATCCGTAACTCTTTCGCCACCGAGCCGGCTACTGATCGTAAAATTGTCTCGAGAAACACCAACTGTCATAAAATGATGGGGTTGATAGCGATGTTCTGTAAGTGATATGCATCTAACTGTCAGTACCATAAACGTGAAAATAGTATGGTTAGATTCACAAAGTAACAATTTTATGTCGGCGTGGCCGAAAAGATAAAAGCGCTCTAGATCATAAACTTCCAGTGCACAGATGTCGAAGTAGGTGATTCACCCCTTACACTGCTCATGTACACATAAACATGTTGTTCCATTGTTGTTCAGAAAACAACGAAAAATTACTGAACATAAATTTTTCTGGAATAGCAGTCTGGGGTTGATCGCAACATTCTGTAAAATGAAATGCGAATTTATGGTTAATATTGTTGATTTCCATGGGATGATATCGTAAGCGATTCCATACAACTTATGGCGATGTATTATGCAGCTAGGACAAACAGTAGAGACTAAGGTGTTAAACCAGAACTCGCAGTACTCTGACAATTGGTGCAAGCCGATGCGA
Source organism: Cepaea nemoralis (assembly GCA_014155875.1). Taxonomy (NCBI): domain Eukaryota; kingdom Metazoa; phylum Mollusca; class Gastropoda; order Stylommatophora; family Helicidae; genus Cepaea; species Cepaea nemoralis. The sequence goes on from JACEFZ010015468.1 coordinate 236,968, forward strand.
GACATTGGTCGACTGTACTACAGACCCAACAGCACACATCAGTTTTTGTCGACCACAGACCTGAAAGATTGCGCAGAGGGTCAGATCAACATAAATTATGGTAGACCGACCAGAACAAGGTGAGAATTTTAATATTTTTCCAGTTACAGAATTGATATTATTTGTGTTTGTATCTTTATTATTTTGTTTATGTTTGTTTGGGAAGATTATAAAGCAATACGGTTGTCCTCAAAAGTGTATTCATCATCATCATGTGCCATGACGTCAAGCGTGGGCGGTTATTTTTCACCATCTCGCACAATCACCAGAGTCGTGGATCAGCTCCGTGTTCTCGTCTCGACCATGCCATGTGGCCAAGGCCATCCAGATATCCACTTTCCTGTCCCCCCCCCCCTGCTCCCACCCCACTCCTATAATCTTGCCAGCGGTCAAAAAGTTCTCTAGTTATTTCTTCTCACAGCGTATCCAAACAATTTTGACTGTCCACGTCCAACCTCTCCAATCAGTCTACGGCTCCGATTTGCTTCCCGTAGCACGAATCAATAGCATTTGCTCGCCGACTTTTGTGTCTGTCCATGGTCTCCGTTTTCATTTTCCCCAGAAACCACATCTCCGCTGTCATTAAATGTTTGTCACCTTGTTTGCTCATTGTTGACGTTTCACATCCATACAAAAGTACAGGTTCTATGTATCATTTTGACTCTTTTTTCTCGTTGCATTTGGTCAGTATTGGTCAAACATGTATTAGAAATGTGAAAATTTTAAGTGAAGACACGCAGCCAAGAGTGAGGAAAACGGCATGTTATCACATCCTGTCACAGCTTCACATGGAGCTCAACAAGGATGTGTGCTCGCGCCGATGCCGTGTGTATGATGTACACTGAGTTGGTATATTTTGTTTGGTTTATTCCTGCGTGTTTCCCTTATGCGGATATTTTCAGTTAGATTTATGCCTGTGTATCTTCTGAATTTGGGGAACCGGTATACCGTAGTGTGTAGTCATTCGACTATCGGCCTGGTGATCACGGCTTCGACCCGCATCCTGGGGGAATTCACAATCAACATCAGCATTTTTTGCTGTTGTGATCTCTTGGCAAGTTTACGTTCAGTGGCTCGCCATTGCTCTCTGAACGACCGGCACCCATACCATTTAGTAAGATACCAACGCAAAAGGGTCTGCCGCCAAATCGCCCGCAGCTGTGGTTCGAACGCGGGTATACGGGATTACGAACTGCGTCCGTAATGTCTTCGCCACGGAGCGGGTGGATTCAGAGTTTGTAACTTAACCTGGGCTCCCAAGTCTACCCAGTCTAAAATGAATACCAAGAAATGCCTGCGAGATAAAGACGCATTGAATCTGTTAATCCTTGGATACAGACATGTATACGCATGACTGTATATCGACTGAATGAATGAACACACTATATTTATCTTCTTCTTCTTCTTCTTCAGCGTTCCGAGCCATTGAGGTTCTTTGCTGCAGATACAATCCGTCTCCATTCGTCTCTCTGGTGGACCTTCTCTTGCCAGTCGTTGATTCCAAGTGCTTGTAGGTCTGTATATATATTATCTCTCCACCGTCTTCTTGGTCTACCTCGGGGTCTACGGTCATTTATTTCCTGAGTGTAAGCGAGTTTTGTTTCCCTATTATCTTCCATTCTTTCTACCTGCCCCAGCCATTGTAGTCTATTAACCTTCATGATACCAGTGATTAGCGGAGAATTAAACAGATCATAAATTTCTTTGATCCTTCTTCTTTTCCACTCTCCACTTTGTGTATCCCTAATGGGTCCAAAGATGCGTCTTGAAACTTTGTTCTCAAAGGTTTGTAACAAGGCTTCGTCTTATTTCGTTGTACTCCAGATTTCAGAGCCACTATAAATTGTATCAAGTAGATGTGAGACCATAATTAAGCATGTATTGTCTCCATAGCTTACTACGAGCATTACAGAGGCGGAACTCAGCCGGGGCTAATTCCTACCACACTCGGAGGGACTTTCTGCACCGTGAGTACTTCATCAGATAGTCTGTTGATTCGTACCATGCGTTTACCTTTCAATTATATACGGGGTGTTTGTAAAGTCTCACTACACTTTGTATGTAGACCATATGAGAAAAATTAAGTACATGATGTCATTAAAAATGTGCTCCACAGTCCACCGTGAAGCAATATGCAGCGAATGGCTCTCGTCTGCTGGAGTAATTCTTTGCACTCCAAACAGAATGGTGTTATCATCGAAAGAAAGCATTTTTTCAAATGTGTTCTACATACAAAGTCATGTGAGACTTTACTAACATCCGGTATGTCTCAAAACCTGTGCAGAAGTGCTGACAGATTTATTTGTCACTATAGCATGTTATCAGGCGAGTTAACCGTAGCTGATAAGGAGCTGTACTGGTAATGTCATGAGCACGGGCGGACGAGGGTTGGACGCCTGAGCTGGAGGCTTGCCAAAGTGAGAGAAAGATGGGCCACCTGTTTCTCCTTGCTCTCAGACCTACAGAATGTGATGAGGCCATGACATCACCAACCCATTGCCGGAAATTGGTTCGGGACAAACTAACATTAACTGACAGCATGTTAGTCCTCGCGTGGGTGGAGCGGCATACAGTGTGCCACCCCCGCCTCTAGCCCATTCATCATATCATCATTCTATTAAAGAGTAGATTGCACGGATTTTTATAGTAAACTGAAAAGATTGGATACCCCCCCCCCCCCCCCCACCCCCCCGCCCCCTACCAAATCCCGTTTTTATCACCGGAAATTAATTTAGCAGTATCAATCGGACATCTAGCTTTCTCAGATCAAGACCAAACACCCGAGTAAGCCGTACGCACGTTGCTTAAGTTAAAAATCCCTCCTCAGTTGCAAATCACAGCAGCAGCAGCATCCTGATCATGCCTCCCACCCTGGCAGCATGTAAATAAATGTTAAAAGCCATCAAGAGAAACGCCTATTATAAACAGGCTTAGCTATGGGAATCCCATGTGAAAAAAGGGGAATTTTCTGAATAGTGTAGGGATGGGATGGGACAGGCATAAATTACCATTGGATGGGACAGAAACACATGTCCCATGGACAAGCCTGCCACGATTGGCCATGGGAATGTTATTCCCATGTGAATCCCATGGGAAAATTCCCATGGGACGGGATGGGATGGGACATGCATAAATTGCCACGCAATGTAAATTATGTCTCATGGACAACCCTGAATTATAAGTATGTGTGGTCCTAGCACGCACACGTCTGGATCATCGTAGACACTACAGAGTTCGTGCACTGTGCCGAGGTGCTCTTTGTATGATCAATTAAGAAGACTGTGGCACTGGAGTATGTATCCTGACGCCGTGAAAGTATTCATTTGCAAACTAACCCTAAGACACACCCACAAAATACTAACCCAAAACTAACCCTACACTAACCCAAGACTACTCCTAAACTAACCCAAAACTAACCTCAAATTCCCCCCCCCCCCCCCCCCCCCCCAACCCCCGAAGTAGGAACCCTCTATAGACGTGTCACGTGACAGGGCCTTGACACTGTGTAGGTCTGAATCCACGGAGTAGGTGCACGGGCCTCAATTAGCGAAACGACGAACGTAGGCTAAAACACTCGTCCGACCACGGTTATGACACCAGCGCTGCTCCCTATCAACTACGCTATGATGCCTGCTAAACTAACCTAGTCGTATGTAAGCCTGTTCTGTGGCCATTGGGTTATGGACGCAATTCGTAATCCCGCAACTGCACTCGCGACACAGCTGTGGGCGACTTGGCAGCAGACCGCCTTTCGTTGTTTTTCTTATGAAATGGTATGGGTGCCGGTCTTTCAGAAAGCTATAGCAAACTATTGAACGTAAACTTGCCCAGGAATGACGAACAGCTAAAAATGTTTTTTTTTTTTTTTTAAATGTAAGTTACCGTTCATTGATAAGCTAATATCATTGATAATTGTTACCGTGCTTTGACAACTAAGGGATACCGACACCTAGTTCTCTCTCTCTCTCTCTCTCTCTCTCTCTCTCTCTCTCTCTCTCTCTCTCTCTCTCTCTCTCTCTCTCTCTCTATCTCTTTCTCTCTTACTCTCCCTTTTCCTCTCTCTGTCTCCTTCTCTCTCTTAATTTCTCTCTCTTTCTCTCTCTCCCTCTTTGTATCTTTTTCTCTCGTTTTTTCTCTTTCTTTCTTTCTCTTTTTATCTCTCTTTCTCTCTAACTCTCCCTTATTCTCTCATTGTCTTTGTCTCTCTCTCTCCCTCTCTCTCTCTTAATTTATCTCTTTCTTGTTGTCTCTATCTCTCTCTTTCTCTCTCCCCCTTTCTCTCTCTCTCTCTCTCTCTCTCTCTCTCTCTCTCTCTCTCTCTCTCACACTTTCTCGTTCTCTCCTTTTTTCCCTGTCTCTCATTCTCTTTCTCTCTATCTCCCTCTTTCTTTCTCTCTCTCTTTCTCTCTCTCTCTCTCTTTCTCTCCCACTCTCCCTCTTTCTCTCTCTTTCTCTCTCTCTCTCTTTCTCTTTCTCCCTCTCTCTCTCTTTCTCTCGCCCTCTTTCTCTCGCCCTCTTTCTTTTTCTCCCTCTCTCTCTCTCTTTCTCTTGCCCTCTTTCTTTCTCTCTCTCTCTCTCACTCTCTCTCCATCTTTCTCTTCCTCTTGTTGTCACCTCTGTTGTGTATCCGCCTGGATGTGGTAGAGGGACTTGTGTGGGCCAATGATCCCAAGAGCTGTAGCGACGGTAGTCTAGCTAGACACCCCCATTGCCTGGAGAGAATGGTGCTGCAGGGAGCAACCAGAGGATCTGACCGAAACTCAGGACTCCGAGGTAAGGCCCAGACGGACACATAATCAGATTGAAACTGGTAACATTAGTGTTGGGACTCTTCGCTGGCTGTTGAAGATGAGGACTGAGCGCGTAAGTTAATGTCCTGAGTGTTTTGATGACTGTGCTGTATTCAGCTCAACTGGGAGGATCTCCCATGTCGGACTAGTCAAGGGTTGAGGACCAGACGAAAAGAGATACAAACCTCCTACCTTGTAGGTAGACAGGGAACAGCCAATAGCTGGGGAAAGGAAACCCGAAAAATGCTTGTCGAAGTCTGATGTACTGATCCACAGGCTCAGATGTAGATAACAGAGAGGCCGCGATGTGGCCGCAACCAGTGTGTGATGGGAATGATTCATATACATATACACATACATATACATCTACATATACACATACATATGCATACACATCAGTATGTGCTAAAGGAGACTGAGCTTAGAATTATATGTTCTAAGTGTGATGGCATCAGTTCTGTAAGAAGAACAGTAGGCTGGTGAATGGGTCGATGAACAGATGAAAGAGTTGATTGGTAGATAGATAACTTGATGATTGAATAGGTAAATGAACGGATGAAAAAATGTAAGAATGGGTGGGTGGATAACTGGATGGTTTAATGGATACTGGATGAGTGCTTGAATGAAAGGATTGGTGGATATGGATAATGGATGGTGTCGCGAAAAATAAACTTGCTAGTTTCGATCGATGACAAAAGGAGACATTCGACTGCACAAACAGGCAACCCTTTGATGTGTATAGACGGAGGAACAAAAATACATCGCGTCAAACTGTCTGCCTACGGTCGGCATTTCTGTATGATGTGGGTTGTTCGAGGAACGGATGAGGCAGAAGCAAATGTGACTAACCCACTGCCAGGGGAGTTGCGAACTGCCCAGAGTGAGGATGCTACGTTACGTCGTTGCAACAAAAAGCTGCAGAAAATTACTGATCCACCCAAACGGGGGCAGTACTATATGAAGAATAGGATACTCTACAGGAGAGCCGGAAGGGGAGACAACTTACACGGTCAGTTGGTGGTCCCGAAGGCCCACCGTTCCCAGATTCTTCATATGCGGCATACCATCTCATTCAGTGGGCATATGGGTATTGCCGCCACGATGCAGCGAATTTCCTGCCATTACTATTGGCCGGGAATGACAGGTGATGTGCGTCGGTATGTGAAGTCATGCCCTGAGTGCCAGAGGGTGGCACCGAAACACTGGACAGCGCCGGTGGTCTTGGGTGAAATGCCCATCATGAACTCTCCTTTCGAGAGGGTAGCCATCGATATCGTGGGTCCACTTCCTAGGACTAGGAAGAGGAACATGTACATACTCACCATGGTGGATTGCTGTACAATGTGGGGTGAAGCCATACCGTTGACCACAATTGACTCGAAAAGAGTGGCGGACGCACTGATGGAGGCCTTTACCAGATTAGGCTTTCCTGATCAAATACTGAAGGACAATGGGTCCCAGTTTTGTGGAAAACTTATGGAGGAGGTATTTAGGGTGTTCCACTCTAACCATATCCATACCAGCCCTTACCACCCTCAAGCCAATGGACAAGTAGAGCGTTTCAACGGCACGTTGATGACAATGCTCAGGAAACTGGCACAGGAAAAACCTGATAGGTGGGATGAATATATCCCAGCAGCACTCTTTGCCTATCGGGAAGTTCCTCATGGCTCAACAGGACTACCACCCGCTACGTTGCTGTTTGGTCGTCCAATCAAAGGACCGTTGGAAGCCATGTTGAGGAGTTGGACTGAAGAGGGGACGTCAGAAGAAGTGATCTCTTCTTATAAATATGTGGAGGAACTGAAAGAAAAACTTCACAAGGGATGGACTCTGGCAAATCAAAACTTGAAAAAGGCCAGAAAAAGACATGCGGCTTACTACAACCGTAGGTCTAAAGACAGATCTCTAGAGGTGGGAGACAAAGTATTGTTGCTACTCCCAACGGGAAACAACAAACTGGAGATAGGTTGGCAAGGACCATTTCCCGTGGAAAGGGTGATATCCAGGACCAACTATCAGATCCGGATCCGGGGAAAGTCGAAGATTTTCCATATCAATCTCTTGCGGAAATACGAAGAGAGACCCGGAGAAAAAGCAGCTCACCTCATGGCAATGGCAGTTGCAGTGGAGACAGAAGTGGGAACCAACGAGGGCAGGGAATATCCCCTGGTACACCAGGAAACCTACAAGGATGTGCAGGTGAACCCTGATCTGACTTCCCAGGAGAGGGAAAAGATAACCCAGGTTCTCGAGTCTCATAAGGAGATACTGACTGATAAACCAGGACGAACGAGGTTGGTGGAGTTCGAGATGACTTTGACCACTCAAGAGCCTGTTCGCCAAAAGGTTTACCCAGTGCCATTCTCTAAAGAAAAGGCCCTGGAGGAGGAAATACAGAAACTGTTGGAGGATGACGTGATTGCGCCATCCACATCCCCATACAATGCGGGGGTAGTTTTGTTGCGAAAACCAAGTGGAGAACACCGGTTGTGTATAGACTACCGACTTCTGAACAGTCATACCCAATTTCAGGTGGAACCTTTGCCGAATCCAACTCAGTTATTCGCGAGGCTCCATAAGGCAAGGTATTTCTCAAAGGTGGATCTGAGTCGAGGGTATTATCAGATTCCAGTCAAACCAGAGATTCGACCACTGCTGGCTTTCAGTACCCCCAGTGGACATTACGAATTCAAGGTCATGCCCTTTGGACTCAGCAATGCACCTAGTGTGTTTACTCGCATGATGAGGACTTTACTAGATCCCTTACAGGATCCGTCCATCATCTCATTCATGGATGATATTCTGATTTCCAGTGACAGCTTGGATGACCATTTACAATCCTTGGAACGAGTTTTCAATAGGCTCAAGGAAGCAGGGCTTACTGCTCGCCCAACCAAGTGTATGATTGGTTACCAGACTCTGGAATTTCTAGGTCACACCATCACTCCAGGACAAATTGTCCCAGAAGAAAAGAACCTAGAGAAAATCAGATGTGCTCCAAGGCCAAAAACGAAGAAGGATGTGCGATCTTTTCTCTCGTTGTGTGGGTTCTACCACAAATTTATCCCACATTTCACTGAACTGGGAGCTCCATTAACAGAAACCTTGAAAAAGGGATTCCCGGACCAAATTGTTTGGACACCGGAATGCGAGAGTGCCTACAGTCAGTTGAAGGAGGCCTTGGTCAGCAAACCTGTGTTACAGCTCCCGGACCTTTCCAAACCATTTGTGTTGAGAACGGATGCAAGTGGGATTGGGATTGGGGCAGCTTTGTTACAGGAAGGAAAAGACGATGCTTCGGTTTTGAAACCAGTGGCATACGCAAGCAAGAAACTTCTCCCGGCTGAGAGGAATTATTCGACCGTCGAGAGAGAGTGTTTGTCTCTCGTATGGGCCGTGCAAAAATTCCAGCCCTATTTGTATGGAGTTCAGTTTCGAGTTCAGTCGGATCATCAACCTTTGATGTTCCTGGCCACTTCTCAGAAGCTCAACGCCCGTTTGATGCGGTGGTCGTTGCTACTTCAGCCATACCACTTTACAGTGGAGTATATACCTGGGAAGGAAAATATTGGAGCTGATTTCCTGTCTAGACATCCAGCTCCTGAAGCAGAGGAATAGATCATCTGGATCGAACCTCCAAGAAGAAAGAGTTGTTGCTGACTACTCTCTAAGGAGGGGGCCTATGTCGCGAAAAATAAACTTGCTAGTTTCGATCGATGACAAAAAGACGACATTCGTCTGCACAAACAGGCAACCCTTTGATGTTGTATAGACGAGGAACAAAATAGAGTCGCAGTCAAAATGTCTAACACCCGGTCGGCATTTTGTTAACAAGTTGTTGCTCGAGAAACGTACACTGGCGCCATCCGTCTGCAAGGCGGGAGTCAGCCTTTGAAGTGATAGACGGAATGTCTGGCCAGAAGTCGGATGGAGTCTTGTGATGTGGAGAAGGTCTCTAGATCACAGACAGGAGACAATTTCCCAGATGAAAGGGGACACCAGACAGAGGTTCACACTGAGTTGGGAAAAATACCGAGAAAAACAACTTCTCGACGCCTCAGCGTCTAGACAATTTGGTGACGTCACTCAAGCCGATATAAAGCCGTTGAAGTAAACAAGTTGCGTGAGTCGACCAAGATTTCTGAAGTGTGAAGGATCGGTGCAGTTTCCGAGTTGTGTTCAATGAAAGAAACTATAGTGTCAAATTGTTGATATTTATCGGCGGACATAGATCCAGTCTGTGATTGCATAGTTTCAATCAGCAACCGGAATAGGCATATGGTAGGCTATTAATCATATCTAACTTAGAGTATGATTAGGAATAGAGTACAGTACTGTGCGGTGATATAATGTATTATAGGTGTGGTGATATAGTGTATTATAGGTGTGGTGATAGAATGTTCTATAAGTGCGGTGCTAGAAAGTATCATAGGAGCGTCGGCACTAGTATCCTATTGTGTGGCTTTAACTAGCTTGTGTGATATATCATTTTACTCAGGGAGTTGAGGACAATGTAGTGGGATAATAAGTAGAGAGATTGAGGATGGTTGGGAGGGAGGAGGGGAATGTGAAATGGTAGGATCTTCCAGTAGGGCATCTGCTGGGTTTCTACCCGTTCCTTTATTCTTTCCTGGTGTTGCCATGTCTCAGACCATGTGATGAGTTATTTGGCCGTATGACAGAGATCGGATCTCTGTTGTAGATCTGAGTGCTGCTATTGGCCTACACTCACCTAATTCCGGCCAGGATTGAGTTGCTCTCACCATAGGTATTCTCTACTCAACAGGTTCCACGTAGGTGTGCTATGATATTCAACAGTGAAGCTAGAACACAGTTTAGAAGATGATGGCTCAGGATTTGAAGACAGAAGTTGCTGAGAGGCCTCTACATTGGGCTTATACCCAAGTTGGTCTGCGGGAACCTGGCTTCTGCTGAGCAGGACAGGCTGATGATACTTATGTTTAGCAAGTGATAGTTGTATCACTGAACAGTCAGAACATTATATCTATATACAACACTGATACCAGGAACATTTATATAAAGTTATAGAAATACCTGGAACATTTAGATTGTGGTGTTAATATGGGAAATCTTTACAACCAGTGACACTAGATCAATTAAGATTTCCTAAGTAACAGTGACAATAGTGTTAGAATTCTCTGAGTAACAAACAGTTAATAACAGAGGAAATTCATAGTGTGAATTAGATTGAAGACTCTCATTAGACAGTGTTTGTCATGGATGTCCAAACATCTGGATGCCTAGAGAGATAGCGGAGAAACTCTTCACGTGACCGGAGAAGCATCACCTCGGTGAGGTTGTTTGTCTGGAATACATGGTGCTGGTGTGTTCTCAGCACAGTGATGAGAATGACTATACTCCTGAACACTGATCTGAGTCTATATACACCTTAGAATATACGTCACACATTCTACACATTATACACACACACACACTTCTCCTACATATACTCTTTGCTTTAATAAATTTCTTGTTTTTATTTGTTGAAGCTAGAGTTGTCAAGTATGTTATGTTGGGGAAGAATGAGAGGGGGCATGATCCAGGGGTGAGTAAGAGTGAGAAGAAGGTGTCTTCAGATTGAGGGAGTGTTGTGGACGGAGCTTGCTGGATATCTCCAGGATAGTGATATTGAATTAAAATAAATGTGGGTGTTGATTCCCCTCACTCCAGGGACGACACTAAAGTAGTAAAGAAGAACAAATAACTTCTACGTCATTCTTTACTTACGGCAGATGGGTGGATGGAATGATACAAGATTTGATGGATGAGTAGGATATTGAACAGATTAATGGATAGGTGGATGGATGTGTTGCTGGATTAATGGATAGCGCGATAGGTGCATAGATGGATGAGTGGATTGATGGATGAATGAAATAATGGGAAACTGAATGAATGCATAGACAGACTACTTATTTCAGTCGATCACTTTGGAACTGACCTATCAATCATGTAACCAAACATATTCAGATATATATTTTGGCAGACTCAACCTTTATTCTTTTCAATGACCAGGTCTTTACGATCTCCGAAACTCGAATCAAGCGAACCCCTTTGCTGAGTGAGTTTTTTTCCCTTCGTTCTTTATACTTTACTTCATTCACAAACTATATTTATACGTAAATCACACTTCATCCACATACTATATGTATACGTGGTTCACACTCCATGTACACATTATATGTATAAAAGAATCACATTTCATTCACATACTATACGTATACGTCCATCACATTTCATGCACACAATATATGTACACGTTAATCACACATTTTGCTCACACTATGTGCATACGCGAATAACACTTCATCCACACACTATATGTATACAAGAATCACACTTCATCCACACACAATAAGTATACGTGAATCACACTTCATGCACACACTATATGTATATGTGAATCACACTTCATGCACACACTATATGTATATGTGAATCACACTTTATGCACACACTATATGTATATGTGAATCACACTTCATGCACACACTATATGTATATGTGAATCACACTTCATGCATACAATATATGTATACATGAATCACACTTCATTCATATACTATATGGTTATGTGAATCACACTTCATGCACACACTATATGTATACGTGAATCACACTTCATGCACACACTATATGTATACGTGAATCACATTTCATGCACACACAATATTCAATCTGTCTTAGTGTCTGCACACTTTCGAATGCACAGGTTCTTCAAGTCTGGAAAACCTACGGACGGAGAAGCCTTTCATTCCTTCCTAACTGGAGCCCGCTATAACAGGTGGGTCAATGAAATACGACAGCAGAGTGACAATTTAAATACTCACGTACTTAAATATAGTACGAGCTGGCTTAGGTAGTCACAATTATCATCACTATCATCATCATGTGTCCTGCCAACTGGCATAGTCATCCATATCTCTTCAAAGATCTCGATCCTGGGTGTTCTGGATCAGCTCTGCTGATGATACTCCTCCGTGCCATCATCTCAATTCATACAGTAGAGTTGTCTTCGGTCTGCCTCTGCCTCGCGTCCCACTGATCTGTCCAGTTGTCACGATGTTCTCCAAGGCCACTCTTCTCATCACATGACCAAAGAAAACTGTTTGTCTCTTTCTTATTGTTGTATATAATGTTCTAGTTTCATTAGCCTCTATCAGGCAATCGTCGTTAATTACTCTGGTAGTCCAAGCTGTTCGCAGAATTCGTCTCAGGAACCACATCTTCTTTGCTTTCAAGCTATTTCTAATTTGTTTATTTACAGCAGAAACACATGTTCTTTGTAACACTCCAATGCTATTTGTTTTTCTTGACAGTCAATTATAGTGACATATTGCGCAAGATATCTTTCATTTTCTGAAATACATCTTTTGCTTGATCTATTCTGCTCTTAATATCTGCCTTGCATCGTCCATCGGATATTATGATTGCCCATAGGTCTATGCAATAAGTACATATAGTAAGAGAGAGAGAGAGAGAGAGAGAGAGAGAGAGAGAGAGAGAGAGAGAGAGAGAGAGAGAGAGAGAGAGAGAGAGAGAGAGAGAGAGAGAGAGAACGAATTTTATTTTCAAAGGATCACAAATAATCCACGCATGCCCATCTTACATTCGGCCCTTCTATCCACTCATCTTTCGTACATCAATTTCCTATTGTGCATGTTATATTCATATAGAAAAAAAACCATAAAATGAGTACTGAAAAAATATCCCTATGCCGGGAATCGAACCCAGGCCGACTGGAAAAAACCAGGATTCCTAACTAACAGAGATAGAGAGAGAGAGAGAGAGAGAGAGAGAGAGAGAGAGAGAGAGAGAGAGGAGAGAGAGAGAGAGAGAGAGAGAGAGAGCGATAGAGAGTGACAAATTCTGAAACATTACTATAGTTCCATGTTCGGATAGAAATGTATCTCAGGCTGACTATATATAGTCCCCTATTCACACACATACACCTATAAACTCACATACAAACAAGGCAAAGGCATATATCAATATATCAACAACATTCGCAAGAATCCTCTGTCATTAGTACTGACATGGTGTATGCATATTGAAATTATGGACCGAGGAGAAGAAGAAAATTACTGAGCGAACGAACGAACGAACGAACGAACTAAATTTTCAAAGGATTTAAGAGAATTGAGCAATCTGCAAGATCTGAACATCGAAGAAAACTGATCCATAAACTGTATCATGTTTCGGAAACTGAACTAACTGGGCTATTGTAAACGTTATAGTGAAATAGAAAGACCATTGGAGGAAGGTATAGTTACTGGAAGAAGAGGCAGGGGTCTAGCAGCACGACTTTGGAAACAGGGCATTGAAATCACATGATAATGCATGAGGTGAGGGAACTGACAAAGGATTGAGTCTAATGATTGGGTTCTGATGGGAACGACGCTCTGTAAAGGACCTGCTGTGATGATGATGATGATGATGATGATGATGATGATGTTATCGTTAGTTGTATTATCAAGTTCTTCATCTTCTTCGCGTTTTTGATTGGATCTGTCAGCTTCCGGTGGTGTAGGTGTTTCGGAAGCAATTCTTAATCACGCATAACACAGCTGCGGGCGATTTGGCAGTACATCGCCTTACTTTGGTTTTCGAGAAATGGTATGAGTGCTGGTCGTTCAGAAAGCAGTGGCAAACTACTGAACGTAAACTTGCCAAGAAAATCACAAAGAGCAAAACACATTGCAGGTGTTGACTACGACGTCCTGTAAAAGATATGCAACTAACTTAGCTGCCAACTGTCTTCTGTCTCTTGTGCTGCCAATCATTTCTGATACCGACGGTTCCTCCGTGCCATGAATTCAACCTATCCAGCATCTTCTCTCTTGGCCTCCATCTGCCCCTCTTCTCCTCCATTGTTCCTGTTGTGTCCATATACTCCAGCTGTCCTCCTCTCATGCAAAGCCCAAAGACTGGACTGCATTTGTCTAAAGCGAAATTACCAGTTTGTTTTGTAATAGATATCTTCATTGTTCTGTCTATCCAGCCACGATGTTCTCATCATTCTTCTATAAAATAACACCCCGCAGCTTCCACATTATTCCTTAATTATCTGCTAATTGTCCATGATTCGTTTCCGTACATCAGGGTGACTCAATACATCTCTTCAGAACTCTTTTTCACAACGGCTGACAAAGATACATCGCAGAGAACATTCTTCATGAAATACAGACTTTACTTGGGTTATTCTACATTTAACTTCCATAATACATCTTCCATCTGCTGTTATTAAAGTACCCACATATTTAAACATACACTTTTTCGTTGTAACCACCATCACTTCTGTTGCCCCCGCCCCCCTTTCCGGGTCATTGACAGGCTACTAATTTTCGCTGTTCACCACTTCTGAGAGAGACTAGCAGATCCTAACCCTACTGGCTGCAGGGCTATGCACAGTCCACACCTCGCAGACCTAGAAAATCATAAACAGAATAAAAAAGAGTGAATGACATGCAACTAGCAATCTTACAGCTGCTTATTGTCCGACATACAATGATTCAGTGAAGTGGATCAAGTGCGTGGTACACTTCAGAAAATGTTCATCTCCCGTCTTTGACTTGCCTTGACCAGTACCTCTAAAATCAGAGAGGTATTTGCCTGACGGCGAGGGAAGCTGGTAATAGGGAAAGCTAACTCTCAGACAAATGCAGTTCAGTGCACTCACTAGCAGTAGGAATTATAGTAGTAGTAGCACGTAATAGCACGTAACTGTGAGAAGATTCTTGACAGTCTTGTGTCATGGCACGGAAGGGAGTCAACACACGAATTGATCCATGACGGCGGAGATCGCAATTTGTGGAGAGGCATGATCGCCCACACCAGCCAGCAAGGCACCTGATGATGATGATGATAATGATGATGAGTAGCACGTATGTGGACGACGATCGAGCGCAAAGCAAGCGATCTAAACATCCTGCCTGGACTGAGGATTGAACCAGGACACTGTTCTGGAAGGCAACTGTGCCACCACTGTTTAAATAGTCAGAAATAAGATCCCAAGAATGATACGACTAAATGTTTGAGTGGTTGCTGTTGTTGCAAGTGAGACAACTCGTGTGTACAGACAGATTGCTGAACTCTGTGCGTGTGTTTACTTACAGGTATAACCCAGCTCTGGGGTGTTGCTTCACTGAGATCAAAGGTCACGACTGTCAAAGTAGGTCACATTGAAACACCATCTGATTGCAATGGATCAACGTCATCGTTTTCTTCTTCTTCTTCTTCTTCTTCTTCTTCTTCTTCTTCTTCTTCTTCTTCTTCTTCTTCTTCTTCTTCTTCTTCTTCTTCTTCTTCTTCTTCTTCTTCTTCCTCTTCTTCTTCTTCTTCTTCTTCTTCTTCTTCTTCTTCTTCTTCTTCTTCTTCTTCTTCTTCTTCTTCTTCTTCTTCTCAATTTCCTCCTCCTTTTCAACCTCCGCCTCCCATTCTCCTTCATCATCTTCACTTCTTCCTCTTCTTCCTATTCTTCTTCCTCTTCTTCTCCGCTTCCTTACCCTCCTCCCTCCTTCTTCTTCTTCTTCTTCGTTTTATGTTTATAATACTTCTTCTTTTTATTCTTTCTTGGTCTTCTTATTCTTGTTTTTCTTCTTCTTTCTCTTCTTCTTCACTTCTTCATACTCCTCACCTCCGTCACCTTCTTCGTTATCTTTTTCTTATACTTCTTCTTGTTCTTCCTCTTGTTCATCTTGTTCTCTGTCTTTTTCTTCTTCTTTTTCTTCTTCTTCTTCTTCTTCTTCTTCTTCTTCTTCTTCTTCTTCTTCTTCTTCTTCTTCTTCTTCTTCTTCTTCTTCTTCTTCTTCTTCTTCTTCTTCTTCTTCTTCTTCTTCTTCTTTACTCGCCTATTTACGAGGTGGTCAAGAAGACTTCACCCCCCCCACCCACTATGTGTATGACTTGTAGAAATGGTTAGATTCCCATTCTCTGTCTGTCTGTCTGTCTGTCTCTCTCTCTCTCTCTCTCTCTCTCTCTCTCTCTCTCTCTCTCTCTCTCTCTCTCTCTCTCTCTCTCTCTCTCTCTCTCTCTCTCTCTCTGGAAGAACCTGAGTAGTATTGTAGTATACACTCTGGAGTTGTCTTTATCCTTTCAATGCTGCAGGTAAATCCTCTCCAAGATATTCCACGAAGGTGTGTGCTGTGAATCCAGTGTCCTCCCTAGTCTGCTGGTTTCTGTATACATTGTGATGCTCTCGCGCTCAGCTCTGTAATAGCAATTGGATTCTCCAGATCAAATTTCGAGCCTGTTTTAAGGGTGTCTTTGAAATCCCCGCCCAATATGCCACGACTGTATTCACATTCTTTGTTTATTATATTAACTTTTGATACAGAAAGCCAGTGTGTGATTGGGTGGTTTGCTGATTGGTTGGTGCACGGGTTAGAGATTCGTTGGTGATTGACTGATTGGTTGATGCACGGGTTAGAGATTCGTTGGTAGCTGACTGATTGGTTGGTTGGTTGGATAGTTATTTGGTGGTTGATTAGTTTGTTGCTTGTTGATTGGTTAATTGGTTAATGTGTAGTTGGGTAGCTGATTTACTTTTTCATGTTTTGTTGGTTTGTTAATTGTTTGGCCAGTTGTCTGACTGTGTGTTTGGCTGGTTGGAAGACTGAGTCTTAATTCCTAAATCTGATGTGTTGATATTCAGGACACATAAACCCATAAATGACTTTCATCTATCAGAGTGAAACTGTATATATTCTTCTTCCTAAACCCGTATTTTATAGCACGGGGACTGCGTAGCTGCACTCTCCCTCCCCTCTCCAAGCTCAGAAACCATTAGGGTGTGCAAGACAAGTGCTAAAACTTCACATTTGTGAAGAGGCATATTACGAGGGGCGTTCAGAGAGTAATGCACCACATCATTCTTCTCAGGAAATGATTATTCAAAAAGCATACAATTCAAACATAATAATAACGGATATATCATGTAAGCATCGGTATTATTCAACATAATCCTCGTCAACTTGCACGGCTTTATGCCAGTGCGAAATAGTTCATGTACCAGATTTTGTCTTGATCTGTAGCCATTTCTTCGCTGCATGAATCACTTCTTCATCATCTTGAAGCCTTGTTCCACGGAGTTCATCTTTAAGTGGACCAAACAGATGAAAATTAGAGAGTACAAAATCCAGACTAAGTAACTGATGGGGTAGTAAAAAAATCCAACCCAATTTGATGATTGCTTACCGTGTTGCCAGACTTGTATGAGGGCGCGCATTGTCGTGATGGAGACTTCGAGGAACCCATCTTGCTCAAACCTTAGAAAACCCGAGAGTTTTTATATCTGCATTCGCACTACCATTGTTGACTGACAGCTGTATGGCCAATTTTTGAATAGTGATTGGCCTTTCAGTTAAAATAATGGCCTCAGAGCATTTCAACATTTCTGCGTTGGTGGCTGTGGCAGGACGCCCACACCAAGGCCGATCAAGCAGCTCCATATCTTCACTTCCTGGTTATTTGATTCTCTGAACCCAGCGACTGACTGTACTCATGTCGACTGCAAAACTTCCATACACATCACATAAACGCTTGTGAATGTCCACAACACTTTCCTACTCTGCAACGAGAAATTCTGTCACATTTCGCTTCTAGTAACGTAAGTTGCTAACACGCTCCATTTCAGCGGTTTAGGGCAGCCATATTATTTAGTCTGTTGTGTTCCAATTTGATGCACACAGTCGGCACATATTATATTTGGCCTTGTAGATTCTAGTTATTCTATCTTTGCTTGTCAAACATTATTATTTTTCAGTAGTCTTTTCTTATTGTCTGTCTGTAAGTCTATCTATATGCCTGTCTGTCTGCCTGCCTTTCAGACAGACAGACAAACAAACACAAACAGACAGAAACAGTCAGACAGACACAAACAGACAGCAGAGACATACACAGATAGATAGCAGACACAGATAGATAAAGAGACAGTCATATATACAGACAGACACAGACAAAGAGACAGACAGACATACAGACATACTCCGGTTAATTTTATAACTACAATTGCCCCATGTTTCCAAATGAAACATTACAGCCGATGAAACTCCCCTTCTGACCACAAGGATCCCCAAACAACGACCCACAGGGACCTCAACCTGTCGTTTTCGCCCGTCGACTACCCCTGGTCATGGCCACAGACACGCCGAGTCTTGGGATCCCACCCAGACGGTCTCTTATGTCCGGACGACGCCCTTGAAGCTCAAGGTTATAGGTAAGATTACACACAGAAACCACATACTATAGGTTGCACAATTTATTGCCTGGCATATATCGCTGCATCTCGTCGGGTGTATACTGCAGAGTGATATATTCCCAGAAGTGAATAAATGAATCACATATTGGCTGAATAGATAATACACTTGGTCACTGATACTGTTCAAATGTGGAGCGTTTCTGAATCCCAGTGTAATAGCAGATTCACTAAAAAATATTGATGTCTGTACAACACTGGTGTAGAACATTTAATTGTTGAAGCGTCAGCATATTGTTCGTCAAACGCCTTTGCGTTATAGGTAAGGTCATTATAGCAGTCACGATCGCGAATTGTATGGCAAAATTAACGCCAACCAGTGTGTGAAACAAGAAGTGGCGAAAAGCTATGGCTAGAATATTCATTGGGTAAACCCGATAATAGTATAACACCAAGGTACCTTGTCTCGAACCTTGAGGGCAAATGAAACGGAGGACACAAAGAAAATATATCAATCTTGCTTAACACACGCACTATGTTGCATCTTGAAACATCTAGCCAGATTGCTTTAACATGTCCAGACCAAACGTAAAAAAGTAAAACTTCGATTAACTGTCACATGTTTAACCGCCAGTTTCTGTTATCCGTCATCATCTTTAAAAAATAACATTTCTTCCAGCGTCTCATCTCATCTCTCTCTTTCTCCCAGCAAATACAACTCCACTTATCCAGCCTATGACCAGGACACAAATGAAAATATGAGCTGACGCTACATAAAAGCTTTTATCGAAGGCTCGCTTACATTTGATGATGCCATGACTGTCAAAGAATTTTGGAAGAGTTACAACACAAGGACGCTATTGTCAATGTCGCCACTGCCTGGGCTGACCTTACAGTGTCTAACCTAAAGAATGGGTGTAATAAACTCGTGCCTGAACCTATTGACGAAACTGATTGATTGATTGATTGATTTAGGAACCGACACCACAGCATTCGGGGCATTCCCATAAGCGCTCCGTCACCAAACTCAGCAGCCAGCGAAGAGTTCCAACACTAATAGTACCAGTAGCAATCTGATTATATGTCCGTCTCGCCTTTCCTCTGAGCGTCGAGCGTCGGCCAGATCCCCTCGTCACTCCTCGCTGTCGCATTCTTCCCAGACCATGGTGATCCATTTGCTCCTCCGAGGTGTACACGTGCTCCCACAAGGCCGCAACCACGAAACTGAAGGAACTGAGACTGTTATGTTGACGGAATTGTGCAACTGTGCAAGAATGTAGGACTAAACAGTGACAACATTACACCAGCAGAAGTAACAGATTGGTTGGAATCTGACAAAATGGATGGAGGCTTTGAAATTTTCAACGCTGGTGAAATTGTTTCTAGTGTGACTACCATTAAAGAAGAAGAAATTGATGATGATGAAGAATCAGTTCTTAACCAAAAACCTACAACAAGCCACACAGAAGCAGAAACAATGTTATCAAAGTGCATCGACTGGTGTGAAATGCAAGAGGAGGAAAATGCAACACAGATCCTACTTCTGCGTAAGATACGTAACATCGCCGTGCAGAAAGCTCGAGCCTCAAAGTCACAGAAGGAGATGACAGATTATTTTAAAGTAACGTAGCTTTATAGTATTACATATCTGTACATTACTACTCTTATATTGAAGTTTATATTGACCGTTTTGTAAAATTAAATGCAATATGTATGCATTACTCATTTTTAAAGGGTTTTATTTTAATTTTCATCCTAAGCCCGCAGTGAAATCACGTTACTGTACATATGTATTAAGAGATTTATGTTATCCGTCTATTCGGTTATCCGTCACAGCGCTGGTTCCGACGGAGACGTTTAATCGAAGTTTTACTGTAATACAATAACACTCCATGCCTAGCTTGTCATACACGGGCAGTAACAGATCGCACATGGTTTGTTCAACTGTAGAAAAACAGATAATTCCGTTTCTCACTGGCTTTCATCTCATAATGTGACATAGGCGCTAAAACACATCAAAGCCAAGCTCTGTATTGACTGCTAATGGTTGGTTGAATTTTACAGCTACAGTTTTCTTCGGGATAAAGTAGTCAGTCTCACCCCAATCCTCCTTGGTGGCATTTTACGACATGAATGGCAGGATGCAGCGTTAATCTGCTATACTTTGTTTATGAACCCAGGTACTTTGCTTATGAGACCGTGTACTTTGCTTATGAGACCGTGTACTTTGCTTATGAGCCCTGGTACTTCGCTTATGAGACCGGATACTTTGCTTATGAGTCTGGGTACTTTACTTATGAGCCCGTGTACTTTACTTATGAGCCTGTGTACTTTACTATTGAGCCCGGGTACTTTACTTATGAGCCCGGGTACTTTACTTATGAGCCCATGTACTTTACTTATGAGCACGTGTACTTTACTATTGAGCCTGGGTACTTTACTTATGAGCCCGGGTACTTTACTTATGAGCCCGAGTACTTTACTTATGAGCCCAGCTACTTAACTTATGAGCCCGGGTACTTTTCTTATGAGCCCGTGTACTTTACTTATGAGCCCGGGTACTTTACTTATGAGCCCGTGTACTTTACTTATCAGCCCGGGTACTTTACTTATGAGTCTGGGTACTTTACTTATGAGCCCGAGTACTTTACTTATGAGCCCGTGCACTTTACTTATGAGTCTGGGTACCTTACTTATGAGCCCTTGCACTTTACTTATGAGCCTGGGTACTTTACTTATGAGTCTGGGTACTTTACTTATGAGCTCGGGTACTTTACTTACGAGCCTGTGTACTTTACTTATGAGTCTGGGTACTTTACTTATGAGCCCGTGTACTTTACTTATGAGCCCATGCACTTTACTTATGAGTCTGGGTACTTTACTTATGAGCCCAGGTACTTTACTTATGAGCCCGTGCACTTTACTTATGAGTCTGGGTACTTTACTTATGCGCCCGTGTATTTTACTTATGAGCCCGTGTACTTTACTATTGAGCCCGGGTACTTTACTTATGAGCCCGGGTACTTTACTTATGAGCCTGGGTACTTTACTTATGAGCCCGGGTACTTTACTTATGAGCCCGGCTACTTAACTTATGAGCCCGGGTACTTTTCTTATGAGCCTGTGTACTTTACTTACGAGCCCGGGTACTTTACTTATGAGCCCGTGTACTTTACTTATCAGCCCGGGTACTTTACTTATGATCCCGAGTACTTTACTTATGAGCCCGGGTACTTTGCTTATGAGCCCCGTAATACCTGACATAACAGATTTTAAATGGTTTACAAGCAAGAGGCTCGACTTAATTGCACCGGGGTTTATCCCATATGTCTTGGTCTCTTTCCACAGGGCGGTTTGCCCCAAGTGTGGCGCAGAGCACGAACTCCGTAGCTCTAGCAACGACCTCCAGGACTCTCCGAGAAAAGTGCACTCGCGAACGAATGACAAAGTCCGGAATCGAACCCACAATCTTCAAAGTGCTAGGCATGCGGCTTAACGACTTCGCAACTTAGACCCCCCCCCCCCCTTTCTTCCTCTCCCCCCCCCCCCTCCCCCCCCCCCAGCCTCGTTTTCCAATTGACATAACACTTTTGCTTTTGTCCTCTGCAGGAAATAACCCATCAGTGAACAATACTAACGGCTCCGGCATTAAGCTGCCCCATCTCCAGTCCAGCCTGAGCAGTCCAGGGAAGCAGTCTAGATGCCTAAAGAAAGACTCCTTCGGGATGCACTCGTCGAGGTCCAACAGCGCTAAGGCAGACAGCGACATTCAGGACATTTCCGATAGTGTTAAAAATGCTATCATAGCTTCTAATGAAGAGGCTGAGCCAAGATGCTTAGAAGCCGTAGACGAGGATGAGTTGGGAAATGCAGACTTGGAAAAAGTACGAACCGATGAGAGCGAAGACAAAGTTCTTAAGAATTTGCTTACAGGGTCAAAGGAGAGTTTGTCATCAGTAAGCCTGCTTGTGATTAGTTTACCGGGTGACAAACCTTCAAGTCTTCGACCTGATGAAGGAGAGGAGAAGGAGATAAAGCTCCCTGTTCATACAAGATATGTTCACGAAAACGATCGTGATAAAGGTAAAGAGAATGGATATAAACATAGTAAAAGTATTGATGAAAACGAGCTCGAAACTAATTTCACTAATGACAAAAATGACGAATTTGACCAGGAAGGGAATGGCAGTAGCTTCTTGAATGATGATGTTGTTGGTGATAGAATAGGAACCAACATTGTCGAATCCAACAGTCAAAGTGATAATGGTATTTTAATAAACGATGATAAAGATGAGAATTCAGTTAACGGTGCTGTAGATCAAGAGAACAATGATGTTTTAACAAACAATAAACAGTTTAATCCAGGTGTGTCGGAGTGTTCCGAAGAAGTGGGAGAGGGTATTAAAGAGGATGATGATGATGGTTCATCACAGGCAGAAGCTCACGAAGAGAACGTTGGAGCCACCCTGTTGCCGGAAGATGAGGCAGTCATATTCTTTATTACCGAAGAAAATGCCGAGCAGGGTGAGGATGTTGGGGCCAGTGATCTGGTATCCTAGAAAATAATATAGGAAATCTGGTTTCCTAGGAAATAACATAGGAAATTTGGTTTCCTAGGAAACACCATAGGACATCTGGTATCCTAGGAAATAAAATAGGAAATCTGATATCCTAGGAAATAAAATAAGAAATCTTATATCCTTGGAATTAACATAGGAAATCTGGTATCCTAGGAGATAATATAGGAAATATGGCATCTTAGGAGATAACATAGGACATCTGGTATCCAAGGAAATAACATAGGCAATCTGGTATGCTAGGAAATAAAAAGAGAAATCTTATTTCCTTGGAATTAACATAGGAAATCTGGTATCCTAGGAGATAATATAGGAAATCTGGCATCTTAGAAGATAACATAGGAAATTTTGTATCCAAAGAAATAACATAGGAGATGTGGTATCCTAGGAAATAAAATATGAAATCTGGTATCCTAGAAAATAACATAGGAAATCTGGTATCCTAGAAAATAATATAGGAAATCTGGTATCATAGGCGATAACATAGAAAATCTGGTATCCTAGGAAATAACCTAGGAAATCTGGTATCCTAGGATATACCATTGGAAATCTGGTATCCTTGTAATTAATATAGGAAATCTCGTAACCTAGGAAATAACATTGGAAATCTGGTATCCTAGGAAATAACATAGGAAATCTGAAATCTTATTATTGTATCATTGCAATCTGTGAAACTTCTAAGATTCTTATGTTATGATCAAGTGCCTTGCGATTGGCGTGAAATATAATGCTTTTCTGTATCTTGCGAACTTCAACAACACATGTCATTTCGTGCGCTGATATCTTTCCTTGTCATGACATAAGCATGTCACAAACATTCTCTCTCTGTTCCTCTGTCTCTCTTTCCACAAATCTTTCTGGCTGTTACAGTAGGTTCTAGATTTCGTCTTCTTAGAATCTGGCTAAAACATGTGCTGTTTGTAGTAAGTTGTTTTTATGTCTCTGCCTCTTTGTGCTGTTTGTAGTAAATTGTTTTTATGTCTCTGCATCTTTGAGTTGTGTGTAGTAAGTTGTTTTTATGTATCTGCCTCTTTGTGCTGTTTGTAGTAAGTTGTTTTTGTGTCTCAACCTCTTTGTGCTGTTTGTAGTAAGTTGTTTTTGTGTCTCAACCTCTTTGTGTTGTTTGTAGTAAATTGTTTTTATGTATCTGCCTCTTTGTGCTGTTTGTAGTAAATTGTTTTTATGTCTCTGCATCTTTGAGTTGTGTGTAGTAAGTTGTTTTTATGTATCTGCCTCTTTGTGCTGTTTGTAGTAAGTTGTTTTTGTGTCTCAACCTCTTTGTGCTGTTTGTAGTAAGTTGTTTTTGTGTCTCCACCTCTTTGTGCTGTTTGTAGTAAGTTGTTTTTGTGTCTCAACCTCTTTGTGCTGTTTGTAGTAAGTTGGTTTTGTGTCTCAACCTCTTTGTGTTGTTTTGTAGTAAGTTGTTTTTGTGTCTCCACCTCTTTGTGCTGTTTGTAGTAAGTTGTTTTTTATGTATCTGCCTCTTTGTGCTGTTTTGTAGTAAGTTGTTTTTGTGTCTCAACCTCTTTGTGCTGTTTGTAGTAAGTTGTTTTTGTGTCTCCACCTCTTTGTGCTGTTTGTAGAAAGTTGTTTTTGTGTCTCAACCTCTTTGTGTTGTTTGTAGTAAGTTGTTTTTGTGTCTCTGTCTCTTTGTGCTGTTTGTAGTAAGTTGTTTTTGTGTCTCCACCTCTTTGTGCTGTTTGTAGTAAGTTGTTTGTGTGTCTCAACCTCTTTGTGTTGTTTGTAGTAAGTTGTTTTTGTGTCTCCACCTCTTTGTGCTGTTTGTAGTAAGTTGTTTTTGTGTCTCAACCTCTTTGTGCTGTTTGTAGTAAGTTGTTTTTGTGTCTCCACCTCTTTGTGCTGTTTGTAGAAAGTTGTTTTTGTGTCTCAACCTCTTTGTGTTGTTTGTAGTAAGTTGTTTTTGTGTCTCTGTCTCTTTGTGCTGTTTGTAGTAAGTTGTTTTTGTGTCTCCACCTCTTTGTGCTGTTTGTAGTAAGTTGTTTTTGTGTCTCAACCTCTTTGTGCTGTTTGTAGTAAGTTGTTTTTGTGTCTCTGCCTCTTTGTGCTGTTTGTAGTAAGTTGTTTTTGTGTCTCAACCTCTTTGTGCTGTTTGTAGTAAGTTGTTTTTATGTATCTGCCTCTTTGTGCTGTTTGTAGTAAGTTGTTTTTGTGTCTCAACCTCTTTGTGCTGTTTGTAGTAAGTTGTTTTTGTGTCTCCACCTCTTTGTGCTGTTTGTAGAAAGTTGTTTTTGTGTCTCAACCTCTTTGTGTTGTTTGTAGTAAGTTGTTTTTGTGTCTCTAGTCTCTTTGTGCTGTTTGTAGTAAGTTGTTTTTGTGTCTCCACCTCTTTGTGCTGTTTGTAGTAAGTTGTTTTGTGTGTCTCAACCTCTTTGTGTTGTTTGTAGTAAGTTGTTTTTGTGTCTCCTACCTCTTTGTGCTGTTTGTAGTAAGTTGTTTTTGTGTCTCAACCTCTTTGTGCTGTTTGTAGTAAGTTGTTTTTGTGTCTCCACCTCTTTGTGCTGTTTGTAGAAAGTTGTTTTTGTGTCTCAACCTCTTTGTGCTGTTTGTAGTAAGTTGTTTTTATGTCTCTGCCTCTTTGTGCTGTTTGTAGTAAGATTGTTTTATGTCTCTGCACTCCTTTGTTGCTGTTGTAGTAAGTTGTTTTTATGTATCCTGCAACCTCTTTGTGCTGTTTGTAGTAAGTTGTTTTTGTGTCTCCACCTCTTTGTGCTGTTTGTAGTAAGTTGTTTTTGTGTCTCAACCTCTTTGTGCTGTTTGTAGTAAGTTGTTTTTGTGTCTCCACCTCTTTGTGCTGTTTGTAGAAAGTTGTTTTTGTGTCTCACCTCTTTGTGTTGTTTGTAGTAGTTGTTTTTGTGTCTCTGTCTCTTTGTGCTGTTTGTAGTAAGTTGTTTTTGTGTCTCCACCTCTTTGTGCTGTTTGTAGTAAGTTGTTTGTGTGTCTCAACCTCTTTGTGTTGTTTGTAGTAAGTTGTTTTTGTGTCTCAACCTCTTTGTGCTGTTTGTAGTAAGTTGTTTTTGTGTCTCCACCTCTTTGTGCTGTTTGTAGTAAGTTGTTTTTATGTCTCTGCCTCTTTGAGATGTTTGTAGTAAGTAGTTTTATGTCTTGCCTCATAGTGTTGCCTGTATAAGTTGTTGTATGTCTCTGCCTCTTTGTGTTTGTTTGTAGTAAGTTCTTTTTATGTCTCTGCCTCTTTGTGCTGTTTGTAGTAGTTGTTTTTCTGTCTCAGCATCTTTGTGCTGTTTGTAGTAAGTTGTTTTTACGTCTCTGCCTCTTTGTGCTGTTTGTAGTAAGTTGTTTTTAAGTTGTTTTTGTGTCTCCACCTCTTTGTGCTGTTTAGTAAGTTGTTTTGTGTCTCCACCTCTTGTGCTGTTTGTAGAAAGTTGTTTTTGTGTCTCAACCCTCTTTGTGTTGTTTGTAGTAAGTTGTTTTTGTGTCTCTGTCTCTTTGTGCTGTTTGTAGTAAGTTGTTTTTGTGTCTCCACCTCTTTGTGCTGTTTGTAGTAAGTTGTTTGTGTGTCTCAACCTCTTTGTGTTGTTTGTAGTAAGTTGTTTTTGTGTCTCAACCTCTTTGTGCTGTTTGTAGTAAGTTGTTTTTGTGTCTCCACCTCTTTGTGCTGTTTGTAGTAAGTTGTTTTTATGTCTCTGCCTCTTTGAGATGTTTGTAGTAAGTAGTTTTTATGTCTTTGCCTCATAGTGTTGCCTGTAGTAAGTTGTTTGTATGTCTCTGCCTCTTTGTGTTGTTTGTAGTAAGTTCTTTTTATGTCTCTGCCTCTTTGTGCTGTTTGTAGTAAGTTGTTTTTCTGTCTCAGCATCTTTGTGCTGTTTGTAGTAAGTTGTTTTTACGTCTCTGCCTCTTTGTGCTGTTTGTAGTAAGTTGTTTTTCTGTCTCAGCATCTTTGCGCTGTTTGTAGTAATTGTTTTTGTTATGTCTTTGTCTCTTTGTGATGTTTGCGGTAAGCTGTATTTATGTCTTTGTTTCCTTGTGCTGTTTGCGGTAAGCTGTTTTTATTTCTTTGCCTCTTTGTGATGTTTGTAGTAAGCTGCTTTTATGTCTAAGCCTCTTTGTACTGTTCGTAGTAATACGTTTTATGTCTCTGCCTCTTTGTGCTGTTTGTAGTAAGGTCTTTTTATGTCTCTGCCTCTTTGTGCTGTTTGTAGTAAATTGTTTTTGTCTCTGCCTTTGTCTAAACGTTTATATTACATAGTGTTGCTGTCCAAGAAATTTTTAAACATACTTCTCTAAAACTACATCTCCGAGGCATTAGTGTTATTCTGTGCTTAATAACTAATTGTCCATGATATACAGCCATATGTTAACACTGATTCCATGTAACTTTCAAGAGATCCTTTTCTAACATCAAAAGACAGGGATTATCTGCATTAGATGTTCTTTCTCATATAAAATGCAGTTTTCCTTTGTCCCGTTCTGATTCTTTTTATCCGCGGAACTTTATAAGTGTGATACATCTTTATATCTGTGATACATCTTTATATCCGTGATACATCTTTATACCTATGGTACATCTTTATATCTGTAGTACATCTTTATTTCTGTGGTACACCTTTATATCTACTACACATCTTTATATCTGTGGTACATCTTCCACTTGATGTTACAGTGTACTTATATACTTGAATTTCTGTACATGACCTACATTAACTGATTCAGTGCCGAAGAATATTATATCGCCACATGTGACCTCCAATTCGGACAGAAGGATAATATATCGCTATACTAGGATCGTTGTGTTATTTATTTTGTTTCGTGGTATCTTACGCAGTTATAATGATCAGTGAATGCAGATATAGATTATAATGCTTGTTTATTTGATTGTGCACCATGTTTGATCCCAACATACTTCGGAAGTCACGGGTGACAAGCATCTTCTGGATCTTTTCTCCGGGGCATGCCGATGTGCTGGGTAATGAACAGGCGGACAGATTGGCTGGCTCTGAAAAACTTGGTGGAGTATTGATGCATGACAAGACAGACGTGGTTGCGGCCTTGTGGGAGCACGTGCACACCTCCGAGGAGCAAATGGATCACCATGGTCTGGCAAGAATGAGACAGCGAGGAGTGACGAGGGGATCTGGCCGACGATCAACGCTCAGAGGAAAGGCGAGACGGACATATAATCAGATTTTTAAAATTGTTTTATTTCGCATATCCTTTTACAGGACGTAGCTATCAACAGCAGCATCTTTCAGCTGTATGTTGATTTCTTGGCAAGATTACGCTCAGTAGTTTGCCATTGCTTTCTGAGCGGCCGGCTCAGTTATCCCGCAAGTCACCAGCGGGGGTCGAACCGCTCCCAGTTCTCGCCCGCTACGAGACTCTGCGTGATAAACGGGATTACGGAGAAAGTGTTGTAACCCCTCGGCCAGAGAGACCGGCATAATCAGATTGCTACTGGTAATATTAGTGTTGGAACTCTTCGCTGGCTGCTGAGGATGGGGACGTAGCGCTTATGGGAATGCCCCGAATGCTGTGATGTCGGTTCCTAAATCAATCAATCAATTAATCAATCAATCAATCAATCAATCAACCTACTTTTTTGTTTGTCACTAAATCATTTAAAGCCAGTGACTTGAATTGCACATTTTCGCAGGATATACGCAATGATAATCATTGCTCCTGTCTTCCTATTATTCAAAATCAGGCAAATTTTGTTCTACCTTCTACAACCATTGTATCTATCACTGTCTGTAGTGTCTTCTGACATGTTGCTATCAAGGCCGTGCCATCAGCTATCAAGACGATGTCATCAGCATAACGTAAGATATTTATGTTATGAAGAACGTTGAGATTAACTCACATCCCAGGCTGATGTTCTAGGCATCTGGGCAATTTAACATTCAGTAGTTTGCCATCACTTTATGTGCGAGAATTCAACGTTGAAACCCAACTGACCTGTGTATAGAATAATCCCGCTTCCTCGCAGTCAGCGCACCGGAAATTTGAGAGTTGGAGAAGTGTCATCGCCTCGGCTACGAAAACTGCTTATATCTTGTTAGGCGTTTGGTTGTCATCATTGCATATGGAACCATTTAGTCCTTAAGTTTAGTTTAGTTTAGTTTAGTCGATGGATCAACATCACTGCACACGGGTGTAACCCATAAGTGCTCCGTTCTCCTCCTAACTCAAACCTGAGTCTGGAGAAACTCAGCTCAGTGCACGAGCTCCGTAGCACCGGCGAGGATCCTGAAATACTTTGGGTAGATTTTTAACTCGAAATTTTGCCCGGGCAGCGCCATTAGGCTACTCTTTTTTCGATTTTCAACTGCCAAGGGATTTTTTACGTGCGCAACAATACACACGGGCGTCGGATCTCACTACCCAGAGACCAGGGGAAATTTTATTACTAGAAGTCCATGTGAAAAATAAGATCCCGGTCTCACCGGAGCTTGAACCCGGGACCTCGAGCACTCGAGGCGGACACCATACCTCGAGCTTAAGTGCTCCAGTCAATATCTCCCCCAGCGTATGGCGGATAACGGCACTATTTATGTAGTGACTGACTAGTATAGCTTCTCTGTACAGTAACATTGTAGATTTCTGTAATTTCGTTTTCTGTTTTACGTAATGCTAAACCTAACTTAGTGTTCCGTGGGGTTTCCTTTACAGTCTGAAGGTTTAATCACACCTTCCCCAAAACTGGAACAAGATCACGTTAGAAGTCTGCTATTGGTCTTAGTTTTGCTCCTACTAAACTACTTATGAATCTCCTTGGAATCAGTATGCAATCAATTCGTTTCCGAGCGTTATATCGAGGATTTTTACAAGTGCACAATCATCGAGGATGGTGTTTGATCCAGGCGTTAACTATTATCACTTCATGGGACTCTGCTCAGCTGATGGCTGTGGAAATGTGGTTTCTGAGGAAAATGCAAAGAATACCATGGACAGACAGAAAAACCAATGAACATGTCCTTCAAGAAACAAATGAAGATCGTAAACTGATTAGAGTCATTAGACGTAGACAGTAAACATTTTTTGGGCATGTTATGAGAAGAAATGACTTGGAGAACTTGGTGACGACTGGCAAGATCGAAGGGAAGAGAGCAGAGGTAAGACCGAGAAGTAAATACCTGGATGATTTGGCCACGTGGCATGGTCGAGACAGGAACGCGGAGCTGATCCACGACTCTGGTGATCGAGTGAGATGGCAGAACATGACCGCCCAAGCTTATCAGGATGGCACATGATGGATGGGATTCTGCTCACGCTATTACTCTGTCACCTCTCTCATTCCTTTATCTACTCTACAGTCAACAGTCACGTGCATTATTTTTTTCCATTGCCTACTTTTGCATTGAAATCCCCGAGTATCAATTTACGGTAGCCTACGTGGGGAAGTGGTCTGGCCGTTCGCTTCGCGCTCCGAAGATTGTGAATTTGATTCCGGGCCACGACGTTCGGTTCAAGAGTGCAATGTTCTCGGAGTTTCCTGGGGATCATGACTTGAGAGCTACGCGGTTCGTGCTTTCGGTAGGAGTCCCTGCGAAAAGAGACCAAGCCTTATGGGATACACCCGGTGCAATGAAATGGGTACTCTTGACTTTTAAAACATTAACAAAAATATTTAAACCTTTTAGCTCCGGTCCAAAGCCATGTGTAACTCATTGTAAACTACATGTGCTGTTAGTGCATACACCTGTATTATACTGATATAGTTTTGCCATGGACATTCATTAAAAGTACAGCAACTGAGATTGCACACAAATCTGTAATTGGTTTTTGGCCCTATGATGATCAAACATTATGACAGATCCTCTTGTGTATTTTTTTCCCTTCTGAGTAAATAATTGTGTGTTTTTATAAATATTTGTCTCATGTTATAATACGTTATTTGTGCGGTTTGTATGTTTGGTCACTCTAAATGGTTAACTTTCCCCTTGTATTCGATATTTTGTTACTTTGTGCTTCAACAAATGCGTAGTAACTACAACTTCTGCCAGAGAGCAGGGATGCAGTTATAACTCTCCATAGCACACAGCCTTGGGTGAATTGTAGAAACCATGTGTTCTCCATGCAGTATGATCCCTCTCTCGACCTGCCTAGTTTACTTCAGAGGAAAGGTAACACTAATACACCTGGAACAAGGCAAGCTGCAGAAGCTGCCGGACCAGCAAAAACAATTTTCTAACAGTCCGCCTATTTGAACTCCAATTCTAGACCAGTTACCAGCCAAGGTTTACGGCCTAGTATGCCCTGCCATGATATTTAGTCTTTAGGTTGCATTTCCAAAAACTAGGTTAAGGTTGTACCCTCCAAATTGCGCTCCTTCGCACGAAGACGTTGACACAATGTGGGGTGCTGAGTTTGGTTAGCACCGCCCAAATTCGGCGCTAACAGAAAGCGGGTAGTACCGTCTATTGTCATACGGCAGCTAAATCATATCTGACTGAAACCTGACATAAAATGTTTATCCAAGCAGGTACAAACAAACATACACGGCTCAGTGGCCGATCCACAGTTATATACTGGGGATATGCTATGTTCATATGTTCTTGGCCAAACTCACAAGGCCAACGATGTGGTGAGAATCGAAACCGGACCCCTTACACCGCAGAAAATTGTCTAGTACATATTTTATGGATTTTAATGGTCAAGAAAACATCCAATATATGAATCCAGGTTAAACGGACCAGCAGGCGAGTGAACCAGCTCGTGGGCGGTGACGTTGAAGATTTATCAACTTTTATTGTGTGCAATAATTCAAAATAGATTTCAAATGATATTTTAAAATATATCAAGGGGACTCAAATCTGTTATAATATTGAACATAAGCACGATTATTTCCCTTAGGTCAAATACATTTCTAAATAAGATAATTGTATTTAAACTCAGAAGCCGCAAACTATACGTTGCACGATTTTTTACCTTGCATATTTCACATGCGTATTTTGTCAGGTGCATATTGCAGAATTATATATCACATGATGTGAATAATTGAATTATATTTCGCGGAAATACTTAAAACACATAGTTACTAATAGTGTTAGAATGTGGAGCATTATTTATCGAATCGGTAATCGCAAATTTAAAATGAAATCTTTCTGTTTGCACAAAACTGGCTGGAACCATCTAATTGTTGAAACCTCGATACATTTGATAAATCGTTCATTGGTCGTCGAATACAATATACGAAACGCCTTTTATTGGTTAACTTAATGATTGCTTTTAAATAGGGGTTTCGAGATCGTTCAACGCGGCGTTTTATAGCTTGTCAACTGTACAGGGATTCCCGAAGGCTGATGAATTCTCTCTTCCACCTACACTGTAAACAAAGATCTACACCTTTGCTTATTTAGTACACAAAGGCTTTCGATAAAGTGAGACATGTCGACATGATAAGGATGTTTACACATTGATGAAGAAGACCTTTTCTTCGCATATCCTGTACACGATACTGCAGTCAACATCAGCATTTTTCAGCTGCTGTTGGTGTCCTGGCAAGATTACGCTCAGTAGTTTGCCATTGCTTTCTGAGCGACCGGCTCACATACCCCAGTACGTAACCAACGCGAAGCGATCCGCTACCGAAACTCGCGCAGCTGCGTTACCCAAGTGAATATATGGGATTTCGGAGAAAGTCGTTTACGCCTAGGCCAGGGAGACCGGCGGAAAAGACCGTAGAAATGTAAAAAAAAAAAAAAAAACAATTAGTGGAAACAACAAGCTGCCATAAGAATTCATAATGAAGTAGGTCAATACCAGCCTGTTAAGAGGGGTGTGAGACAGGGGTGTGTAATGTCTCTAAATCGTTTTTCACTGTACAGTGAAAATATTTTCAGAAATATAGAAGATATGGAAAGAATCAACATTGGGGGACGATACATCAATAACATTAGATATGCAGACGATACAGTCTTGATTGCAGACAATGAACAGGATCTGCAACATTTAGTAGATGCAGTTATTGCACACAGTGAACAACTAAGGTTAGAATTGAATTGTAAGAAGACACAGATTATGGTCGTCACTAGGAAGAAGGAAATACCACAATGTTATATACAAGTAAATGGGCATATTATTAAGCAAGTGAATCGGTACAGTTATCTCGGAACAGTCATAACATCTGATGAGAGATGCCTTGAAGAGATTAGAACAAGAATTGCCATTGCGAAGGTAGCCTTTTGCAAGAGAAAAACATACTGACCAATAAAAAGATATCAATTGAAACGAGAAAAAGAGTGTTGAAGTGCTACGTAGAACCCGTACTTTTGTATGAATGTGAAGCGTGGACAATGAGCAGAAAAACATCTAATCGCTATTGAAATGTGGTTTCTGAGAAATTATGCAAAGAATACCATGGACAGACAGAAAGACCAATGAACAAGTCCTACAAGAAACAAATGAAGATCGTAAACTGATCAGAGACATTAGACGTAGACAGTCACAATATTTTGGGCATGTTATGAGAAGAAATAAGTTGGAGAACTTGGTGACAACTGGTAAGATCGAAGGGAACAGACCAAGGGGAAGACCTAGAAGCAAGTACCTGGATGGCTTGGCCACGTGGTATGGTCTAGACAGAAACACGGAGCAAGAGAACAAGAAAATGGTGAACTGTCTGAGCCCTTTCCTGTCACCAATGGAGTGAAGCAAGGATGTGTCCTGGCACCAACACTGTTCAGCCTCATGTTTTCAGCCATGCTGACGAATACCTTCGAGAACAATGCCATTGGAATAGACATAAACTACCGCATGGATGGGAAGTTGTTTAATCTCACTAGGGTGAAAGCCAAAACCAAAACTAAAAGCGACACCGTCAGAGAGCTCCTGTTTGCTGATGATTGCGCTCTATACGCCAACTCAGAGGCAGACATGCAACATAATGTTTCAGCTTTCTCACATGCCTGTGCCAACTTTGGGCTCAATATCAACTTGGAGAAGACTGTAGTTATGTACCAGCCAGCTCCAGGGAATAATCACACTGTGCAGAATATCAAGGTGAACGGTCATAGACTGAGTGTTGTGGACAAATTCACCTATCTTGGCAGCACAGTGTCACAAGTTGCCACAATTGATGACGAAGTGAATGCAAGAATCTCCAAGGCCAGTGCGGCCTTTGGCAGACTGTACAAGAATGTATGGGACAGAAATGGAATAAACCCGCAAACAAAGCTGAAAGTCTATAAAGCAGTTGTATTATCCACACTGCTATATGCTTGTGAAACATGGACTGTTTATCAGCGACATGCTAGGAAATTAAACCACTTCCACACAGTCTGCCTTAGGAAGCTAATGAAGATAAATAGCAAGACAAGATCCCAGACACTGAAGTTCTAGAAAGAGCATCCATGCCCAGTATCCACACTCTACTAATGAAGAATCAGTGTCGCTGGGCTGGTCATTAACTCGTATGACAGATCACAGATCCGTAAACAATTTTTTTTACGGCGAATACGGCGTTGTGGAAAACTCCCCCAAGGCGGCCAGAGGAAACGATTTAAAGACTGAAAATCTCACTGAAAGCTTTTAGAATTCATCTTGACACCTGGGAGTCTGCTGCAAAAGAGCGTAATTCGTGGAGTACACCATTACGCAAGGGTGCAGTCACTTGTGAGGCAACCAGGACTGCAAGAGCTGTGAAGAAACGGCTGGACAGAAAAACCACTGCAGGAGATCCTCCTCCAGAAACGTCAAGCATTCTTTGTCCACATTGTCAAAGAACATTTCGAGCCAAAATAGGCCTTATCAGCCATCTTAGAACTCACGGCTCCATACTTCAACCCCACTGGATGAATTTGAATGGTCATCATCATTCTTGATGGACAAACAACAGTGGAACATAGTCTTGATTCTCTCTCTCTCTCTCTCTCTCTCTCTCTCTCTCTCGCATTCTCTCTCTCTTCCTCTCACTCCCTCTTTCTCTCTCTCTCATTCTCTCTCTCTCATTCTCTCTCTCTCATTCTCTCTCTTTCTCTGTCTCTTTATCTGTCTCTTTGTCTCTCTATTTCTCTCAATCTCTTTTTCTCCATCTTTCCATCCATCTATCTCTTTCTTTCTCTCTTTTCATCTGTCTCTTTCTTTCTCCTCTCTCTCTCTCTCTCTCTCTCTCTCTCTCTCTCTCTCTCTCCTCTCTCTCTCTCTCTGTATCTTTATCTTTCTTTCACATATAATCTATCTCTTGCTCTCTCTCTTCTCTCTCTGTCTCTTTCTCTCTCTGTTTCTTTCTCTCTCTCTTTCTCTGTCTATTTCTCTTTCTCTCGCTATTTCTCTCTCTCTCTCTCTCTCTCTCTCTCTCTCTCTCTCTCTCTCTCTCTCTCTCTCTCTCTCTCTCTCTCTCTTTCATACAAACTCTCTCTTTCTCCCTCTTCTCTCTCTCTTTCTCTCACTTTCTCTCTCTCTCTCTTTCTTTTTCTCTTTCTTTTTTATTTATTTCTTTCTCTCTATCTCTCTCTCTCTCTCTTTCTCTCTCTCTCTTCTCCCGTTTCATGAATTTGCATGTCCACGGTGTCTTCAATCTCCCCTGTCCGTTCTAATCGACCCGTGCCTCTTCACCAATCCATCCATCACCGACCGTTCTTCTCAAACCATTGGGGGAGGGGGTGGGTCTGTTGTGGCTGAAGGGTTCCAATCCCCGAGACAAGATGCTGTCTAAGAGCCAGTTTTCCTTGATGATAACTTCTTGATAACAAAAGAGTATTGTTCTTTTCAAAGCCTAGCTTTTCTTCTTCTTCTTCTTTTCTTCTTCTTCTTCTTCTTCTTCTTCTTCTTCTTCTTCTTCTTCTTCTTCTTCTTCTTCTTCTTCTTTTTCGTCTTCTTCTTCTTCTTCTGTTATCTGTTTCCTTTTTGATTTATGACTTACACCCGCATATTATTACAGGAAAGGTGCATGCTTGAAAGGGATACTGTTACAAACTAAACAGACTGAGGGAATGCCTGCTCATTGAATGCCATCGTTTATTGTTGGTACTCTTAGTTACCAGGTCACCTAGCAGTTCCTTTTACAGAACCTCGGTCTCATCAGGCCCGCCGACAAGATCCTCGATCCGTTGTTAATAAAGCTTTTTTTTCGCATATCCTTTACAGGACATCGTTGTCAACATCAGCATCTTTCAGCTGTTTGTTGATTTCTTGGCAAGATTACGCTCAGTAGTTTTCCATTGCTTTCTGAGCGACCGGGTCACATACCTCGTAAGTTACCGACGAGGAGAGAACCGCTACTGATTCTCGCGCACCTCACTTTACTCACGAGAGTATACGGGATTACGGAGAAAGTCGTGTAACACCTAGACCAGAGAGACCGGCAATAAAGCTATTAGATTGATTAAATTTCGCTTGCCTTGGTGGGGGGCCAGACCAATTCATTTCGCGGGCCTTATACGACTCGCGTGCCGTACGTTCAGTGCCCCTGCCTCATGCGTGGCAAAGCTCAGTGTAACTTCAATATCCCTTGTCCACACTAATCGACCCATGCTTCTTAACCACCCATTCCATCACTGTTTTTTTTTTAAATGTTATTTTCCAAACCATGTAGTCTAAAATGGCAAAGTATTTCAGTTTACGAGGCACAACGTTGTTTATGACTCAGTTGTCCTCTATGTTCAGATTTTGCAAAATGACATCTTTAATTTTCTTGATAGACTATTTATTTACTGTTTGGCTCATTGTAGTTTCCCGTTATGGGCCTGTAATGTGATAGCACCATCACATTCTGTAGGTCTAGAGCAAGGAGTAAGAGGTGGGCAGTATTTCTCTCACTGTGACAAGCAACGAGTCCAGTCATCTCATCTCATCTCATCTCATCTCATCATGTTCCTCTTGTACCTTGCGGTGTCGAGGTGAAGTATAAACATCGTGAGAGTGTCCGATTATGGGCTTCATGTATCGATATTCCCATGGACTCTGCTATTCCCTCCGTCCAACGTTTACGTGGTCGGCCTCTTCCTCTGTTTCCATCTGGTCTGTACATCATTGCTTGTTGTGGTATGCTGTTGAATGGTAACCTACTTGCATGGCCAAACCATTTGACTTGCTGCTTTCTAATAAAATCTAGTGCTGCTTTAACCCCCACTTTAGTCCTGATTTCTTAATTTCTGATCTAATCTCTTCTTGATACGTTGAGTATTCTTCTCAGGAATCTCATTTCTGTTGTGATTTTTCTTTTCTCTTGTTCTGTCATTGTCCAGGTTTGGCATTGGTAACATAGAGTTGGTAGGAAGATAGTGGTGTAAAGTGCTTTCTTAGTAGTTATTGATACATGTTTGTTCTTTAGTATTGGTGCCATTTGTCCAATGAGTTGGTTTGCCTTATTGCATCTACTTTCGATCTCGTCTTCTGATCTGCCGTTTGATGATATTATACTTCCTATGTACTTGTAACTCTTTACTTGTTTCAAGAGATGTTCGTTTAGGTGAATTGTTGTTGTTTTTTCTTCTTTAGTTATAGTCATTTTGCTTGTGCTAATTTTCATGTTATGTTCCCTACACATTTCGTTTAAACTATTCATGTGCGAGTCCAGTAATCGAACAAATTTGTTAAGAATATTTCTGTAACATTTTCTTTCAAAAGCCTCGATTCTTGTTTTAGTGATTGCGTAGTGTTCCATAATTGCATCTGTATGTTTCCAAGGGAAAGATGCCTGAACTAAAGGATTCATCTTACTCATTACAAGAACTGGTGGTTAAAAATTCCGCCGGGGAGCAAGCGCGACAGGAGGCTTCTGATCGTCAGAAGCGGTTCCCCCCGCGGTGAATGTTTCGGCCCCTTTAACTTCTTTACACTCTCAGTAGGCGGGCCCGTCCAGTCACGACTCCTGGACGTCTTTCTCCTGTCGTGAGTATTTATTGAGAAATTTCCCTTGTCTCGCGAGATTGTAAACGTTTGGAGAGAGTGTGTTGAGGTTGTTCTTTTTGAGAGAGGGTGATTAACATTTCAGGCAAAGTTGAACCATTTACTGCGTATTCTTGTCCCACCCCGCATTACGCTTGCTCCATAGCCAACTCGAGTACTTCTCCGCTGCCTCGCCCAGTCTTTTAAGTGCCCGAGTTCTTACTTGTCCCTTTAGACCGATTTGTTTCACCACGCTGTATGCAGAGCTAGTAACAAGGCCTCTTGGGCCTATCTCAACGGCGAGTAGCCTGACGGTATATCCTTCCTGTCTCAGGCTTGCGACCATGTCACTGTATTTCTCCATTTTATAGATGCGTTGCTCCTCAACTCTTGACTCGACGTGAACAGTTAGCTCGATTAGTACGGAGAGCACACAACAATGTCTGGTCGCAACTGA
Organism: Cepaea nemoralis; assembly: GCA_014155875.1. NCBI lineage: Eukaryota > Metazoa > Mollusca > Gastropoda > Stylommatophora > Helicidae > Cepaea > Cepaea nemoralis. Next base: position 274,852 of record JACEFZ010015468.1, read on the forward strand.
CACTGAAGGAATGCCTCCTCTTTGGCTGCTATCTTTTCAATGCCTTCTTTCAATGTTGCTTCTTAAAGTAGAGTAAACATTACAATAGTAGTCTTCTTCTTTTTCTTCTTCTTCAGCGCTCCGAGCCATTGAGGTTCTTTGCTTCAGATACAATGCGTCTCCATTCATCTCTCTGGTTGACCCTCTCTTGCCAGTCGTTGATTCCAAGTGCTTGTAGGTCTGTATATGTATATATATATTATCTCTCCACCGTCTTCTTGGTCTACCTCGGGGTCTACGGTTATTTATTTCCTGAGTGTAAGCGAGTTTAGTAGTGGAACAAAATATTGTGACACCGATTTATCAAAGGAAATTTGACATATTCAATGCCGGTATGTGTCGATTCTGCACGCGTATCGATTTATTCTGTCGCCCTCTTAAGGTCTAATGAGCACCAGAATTGTTCTGTCCGCTGTGGCGTATTTATTGCCTTTCTTTTGGACACAAAAATCGTGCCAAATGCCCCATTTCAGATAATAATGCACGATTCTCATGAATTTTGATATAATCAAAAGTCACAGGGCGTAAAGAAGCGAAGAGGAGGAAATGGGAAATAAAGAACAGAATGAATTAATCAAAACGGCAAGAAAGAAAAAAAAATGTCAAATGAGTGCGTGCTTTCAATATGCGTAAATGTAAATGAATGCCAAGTGTTAGAGGTAATTGAGGTATTGTAGAAAGACGAACAGGAACTTAAAGAGTTGAGTTGAGTTCAGCTAAGAACCGACATCACTGCATATAGGACATTCCCATATGCGCTCCGTCCCCTCGTTCAATAGAACTTTAAGAAATATTAATGAAGACAGGAAGGAGCCACGGAATTCAAATTTGAATTTCTTCCGCTGTGAAATGGCGAGTCTCTCAGCTTACTTCAAATCCACACCCCCCTCTTCTCCCTCTTAGATTGGCAATGGAAATAAATCCAGCTTCGCGCCCAGCGTATAAATAACGAAACAAATAAAAGGGTTAAAATCCAAAAGGATCGACTTAATTGCACTGGGTTTGATCCCATATGGCTAGGTCTCTTTCCGCAGCCTGACAAAAGGGTCGCACAAAGCGAGAACTGTAATCACATCACACATCCATAGCGAGTAACTGTTTTGTTTTTGTTTTTTGTTTGTGTATTTGTTTGTGGTTTTTTTTTGGGGGGGGATGGTTGGCTAACAAGGAATCATGGAAACTGGGCCGTTTCATTTTGTTACGACAGGGAATAGATTTCAATACACGAAGGGGCTTCAAATGAAAACCTTAATTCTTTGTTGTTGTTGTTGCTGTTGCTGTTGCTGCTGCTGCTGCTGTTGTTGTTGTTGTTGTTGTTGTTGTTGTTGTTGTTGTTGTGTGAATATGTTCTGAAAAAGTAAAACATAAAATGTATCATTTTTTTAAAAATGTAGTCACCATTGCGCTCAATGCAAGTCCGCCAGCGCCGATAAAGTGGGTGGATTCCTGTAGGAAAACAATTATCTTGGTCGTGTGTGTATGTGTGTGTGCGTGCGTACGTGTGTGTGTATGTGTGTGTGTGTTTGTGTGTGTGTGCGCGCGTATGTGTGTGTGCGTGTGTGTGTGTGTGTGTGTGTGTGTGTGTGTGTGTGTGTGTAGTGTGGAACCATTCGTGTGCCACCTGCTGTACCTCGTCATTGGACCGAACAGTTTTGAACCGTCCTACTCCACCCATACACTTGCCGGACGTTTTTAACCTGTCCTTATTACGTCACCGTGTTCGTCTCCACCACAATGCCACGTACTTAACACTCTTGACATCCTTAAAAACAAGATTGACAGGTTACAAAACAATGACATGGTTATTGTAACTTCTACCACACTTTTAAGGTTTTCATTTGAAGCCCCCTAGTATCTTTGACGGGATGACACTGCCCTACAAATAACCATCATGCGATTCAGAAAGAGTATTACAACACACACACACACACACACACACACACATACACACACACACACACACACACACACACACACAAGAACACAATAATAATTAACGCATTAGTTATAATTACTCACAAAATATTAATCAACAAACTAACTTCTATAATCTGCATGATCTACCAAACATTATCGTAAATTGGAGATAGATTTGTTATACGAGTATAAAATGTACAAAACATATATAACAATAAATTAAAACGTTAATTATAATTACTCACAAAACACTAATCAACAGACTAACTTCTACAATATGTTTGATCTGTCACGATCATCGTTAACTGAAGATACATTTCTAATACGGATGTAAAATGTACAAAGCGCATACAACAATAAATTAACACATGAATTATAATAAATTAACAAGTCACCAGGTTTAATATATACACAAATAGATAACAAACGAAGTAAAATAAATCTCAGCGTTCATATATCACGGCAGTATTTTTAGAATGATGAAACATAATCGACATAAACATAGAAACAGGATTCCAAAAATCAAATGCAGTCATTTAGCATCATCTATAATAATGGAAAACATACTTACATAACTAATAATGATTAACCGAAAGAGGCCAAGGAACGTAGAACAATATAAAACTATAAAAAAGAGACAGACAGCATACTTTGGTCATGTGGTGCTTGCTTGCTTGCTTGTGTTCGTTGGCTTGAGCTCCAACGCGAAGTCCTGTATGTCGGATGAAGGCATCCTGTTGTCCAACATCAGTGTGATGTCATACAGGACCTGAGTTTTGCGTGAGTATCCGTTGTCCCATGTCTGGCTTATTGGTGTGCAGACTGGTGGTTCCTCGCCATACAGGCAGACACTCTCCGACTTCGGAGGAATCGGCGATCCTATTGACCTCAGCCAGGACCCCGAAAGGACCTGTTGCCCAGGACGCTCGACGAGGACGCGCCAATAGGTCTTGGCCAGTATATAACCCGGCCCTGGTGCCTTGGAAACACCTCTGCGTCCCGGTCATGTGGTGAAAAGAGAAGCTTTCGAAAACATCGTCGCTTCTAGAATGATCAGTTGTAAATGAGGTAGAGGCAGACCAATAGAAACTATGCTGGATGGACTGAGACGTGGCATGGATGCATATCATCAGCAGAGTTGAACCAGCACACCAAGAGCCGAGATCTGTGCAGAGACATAAACGTCTAGGCCATCTGTTAGGACACAAGATGACAATGGTGATCTTTACTTAGACATGCGAAGATTTTGAGTAAATTCAGGTGAGATGTAGTAAACGGTATTTTTCTTCCAACATTTTGTTATCAATGTCCGACTTGGTCCGTGTGAATATCCCACCAGAGAAAACTTATCACTGGCACAGGAACGGAGCATTATGGGGTGACCCTTTGCCATGAAGTTGGAACCGAGACTAACGACTAACAAATATTTACATTACAATAAATTAACACGCCGATTAAAGTAGTAGTAGTAGTAGTAGTAGTAGTAGTAGTAGTAGTAGTAGTAGTAGTAGTAGTAGTAGTAGTAGTAGTAGTAGTAGTAGTAGTAATAGTAGTACTAGTAGTAGTAGGCCTCTTTCAGTCCTGTAGGACTATAGAGTTGTGTCGCTGGGGATGCACCTGACAGCGCCGCTGGTGACTGTATAGTCCAGTGGTTCTCAACCGGTGGGGAATTTCACCCCTACAAGGGGGGAAGGGGAATTAAAATTATTTCAAGATCGCGTTAATACAAAAACCGATTACTTTATATTGTTTCCCTCTCCATACTTTAAGTTCTGTACTTCTTGCCCTTCTGAAATTTATTTTATAACGTACTAGCTGACCCGGCCCGGCTTCGCCCAGTCCCTGGTGGGGAGCATCTCATTTAATTCATATAAGTAGTCATATAAGTTCTCGTTCCCGTTACCGACTGTCTGTCTGTCTGTCTGTCTGTCTGTCTGTCTGTCTGTCTGTCTTTCTGTCTGTCTTTCTGTCTGTCTGACCCGGCCCGGCATCGCCCAACTCCTGGTGTGGAGCATCTCATTTAATTCATATAAGTAGTCATATAAGCTCCCGTTCCCGTTCCCGACTATCTATCTGTCTGTCTGTCTGTCTATATGTCTGTCTGTCTGTCTGTCTGATCCGGCCCGGCTTCGCCCAGCCCCTGATGGCGAGCATCTCATTTAATTCATATAAGTAGTCATATAAGTTCCCGTTCCCGACTCTGTCTGTCTGTCTGTCTGTCTGTCTGTCTGTCTGTCTGTCTGTCTGTCTGTCTGTCTGTCTGTCCGTCCCTCCCTCTCTGTCTGTCTGTCTGTCTGCCTGTCTGTCTAATCATTTATTGGTTGCAGTTAGAACAACCTTAGATAAACGAAGACAAACTTACAAAAAGCATTAGAAAGAGCACTTGAAAGGTCTTTACATCTTCCCCAACAATTAACTTGGGTAAATGGAGCAGCGGCAGCAGCATCAGCAGAAGAAGGAAAAGGAGGAGTAGGAGCTGGGAGGAGGAAGAGGGAGGTGGAGGAGGGAGGAGTAGGAGGGAGGAAGAGATAGGCGGAGAGAGGAGGAGGAGGGAGGAGGAAGGAGGAGGAGGAGTAGGGAGGAATAGGAGGGAGGAGGAGGGATTAGGAGGAGGAGAGAGGAGGTAGGAGAAGGGAGGAGGAGGGAGGAGGAAGGAGGAGGCAGGAGGAGGAGGCAGGAGGAGCGAGGAGGAGGAGGAGGAGGGTAGGAGGAGGAAGAGGGAGGGGGAGGAGGAAGGAGGAGGAAGGAGAAGAACGCAGGCGGAGGAGGAGGAGGGAGGAGGAGGGAGATGGAGGAGGAGGGAGGAGGAGAGAGGAGGAGGAGGGAGGAGGCGGAGGGAGGAGGTGGAGGGAGGAGGCGGAGGGAGGAGGAGGGAGGAGGAAGAGGGAGAAGGATGAGGGAGGAGAAGGAGGGGAAGGATGAGAAGGGAGGAGGAGGAAGAGGGAGGAGGAGGAGGAGGGAGGTGGAGAGAGGAGGAGGTAGGAGGAGGAGGGATGAGGGGGAGGACGTAGGAGGAGGAGGAGGGAGGAGGAGGAGTAGAGGAGAGAGGAGGAGAAGGGAGGAGGAAGGAAGAGGAGTGATTAGGAGGAGGGAGGGGGAGGAGGAAGAGGGAGAAGGAGGACGGAGAAGGAGGGAGGAGGAGGAGGGAGGAGGAGGAGGAGAAGAGGGAGGAGGAGGAGGAGGAGGGGGAGGAGGTAGGAGGGGGAGGGAGGAGAAGGGGGAGGAGGAGGAGGAGGGATGAGGGGGAGGACGTAGAATTAGAAGGAGGGAGGAGGAGGGAGTGGGAGGAGAGAGGAGGAGAAGGGAGGAGGAAGGAAGGGGAGTGATTAGGAGGAGGGAGGAGGGCGAGGAGGTAGGAGGAAGAGGGAGGAGGAGGGAGGAAGGAGGAGGAGGAGAAAGAGGGAGGAGGAGGAGGGAGAGGGAGGAGGGGAAGAGGAAGAGGGTAGGAGGAGGAGGGGAGAGGAGGAGGAGGATTTTAACGCATATGCCTGTAGACAACTGCAGCGAAAAGGTGGGTCTGTCTATCTATCTGACCCGGCGTGGCTTTGCCCAGCTCCTGGAGGGTAGCGTCTCATTAAATTCATACAACAAAAAAAGTAACTTAAAAGAATGTCCTTCCACACACCATCCATTATTTTTAATGAAAACTCTTTCTAATCACCTGCATGACTACAGTAACTTCTTAAGCATAAAAAGATGAGTTACAATGTTATGCATTGTGCATTATTTTTATGAAAACTTTGAAAATGCCTTACAGATTGTATCATTATTTATTATAACTCATATGCCGGTACATAACTATGGACAAAGAGTTTATAAATCTTTGAAAACGATGCCACAATATGACTATAAGTTATACAGAAAAGTTATGCCCCTTGAAATAACTTTTACAGAGTTAAGTCCCCTGAGATATATGAAATTATAATGAAAAGTGAAAAATGAAATAATATTGGGTAAGCAGCCGATTTCACACTAAAAAAATATGACAGTGGGCTGCACTGGAATGAAAGGAAGACGTGTAGAAAATTTCATCTCAATCGGATGGGCCGTTCGCGAGCGCACAAAGGACATACGGACATACAGACAGACAGACAGACAGACAGACAGACGGAGATCGCAATTTATATATAAGAAGTAGGCCTGCAAATCACGTTTTATGTAGACGTTTAGACTGGTTCTAGTTAGTTAGTCTTTCCTTTTGAGCCTAAGGCGGCGCATTGGGCAGAAGTCCTAGTTCTAGTATGTGTTGTTAAATTTAGCTTCCATTTTTACGTATACTGTGTAGGGGAGGGGGGATTTATAGGGATGAAATACAAAAGGGGGGGGGGGGAGCGTCTGAAAATATGGTCAAGGAGTGCGCGGGCCAAAAACAGGTTGAAAACCACTGGTATAGTCCGATGCGAGAGTGACAGTCTCTGTCACAGTTTTCGCATCTGTAAGACAAGGCTGGTCCCGCAGTAAGTGACTGCGTTTTTTGCCTGTGCCTCCTATTCTCAGTTTGTTGAATCAGATTGCGCGCAAAAAGAGCACCACCCCGTTTCGTACATCTCTTCTCCAGGAACATGTCTGCTGCAACTTTATCCCATGTGTCTGAATCTATGCCGAGGGATTTCATATCTTCTAGTTCTCCGTAATAAGAGATATTTGGGAATACGCCGATTATAATTACAGCCAAAACAATTAATAAACAGACTGACTGACTGCTAACTTTTATGACCTACCAACGGTTGTCATTCAAACAGACACTTAACAATACAACAACACAGGAATTATAATTACTGCCTAAATAAATAATAAACAAAGTGGCAATGGTCACAATATAAGTATAAACATAGCAAAAAACAACAGGGAAATTATAATTACTGTCTAAACAACTAATAAATAGCCAAATACTAACATGTGTGACGTACCAATGGTCACTATATTAGTATACACATAACAATAAAGCAACTGGGGACAATAATTACTGTCTAAACAACTAAAAAAAAAAAAGTTTTAACTTATGTGATCTACCACAATTCATCGTACAAATATACAAGTAGCAACAAAACAACAGGAGAATTATAACTACTGCCCGAAACAAAATGGCGATGTTCGCGACATAAGTATACACATAGCAAAACATAGTAGGGAAATAATTACTGCATAAGCAACTAATAAATAGTCAAATTCCAACTTGTGTGATCTACTCAATGATCATAATACATGTACAACAACTAATAAACAGGCAGATAAGAATACACATAACAATAAAACAAGGACATTATAATCACTGCCTAAATTTAAAACAAAGTGCTAATGGTCACTGTATAAGTATACACATGGTAAAACAACAGTGACATTATAATTATTGCCTAAATATCTAATAAACATGCAGATTATAACTTGTGCGATCTACCAATCACTTCAATGGTCACCATACAAATATAGACATAACAATAAATTAACACGGGGATTATATTTACTTATGTATACTATAATTACAAGAAAACGGTAACAATGGTGATATCAAAGAACATGGTGACACCAAAATGTGACATAGAAATAGAAGGGACAATTGTTAACCAAATTGATAATTTTAAATACCTAGGGGCATTTATAACATCAGATGGAAGATGTACAAAAAAGAATAAGAGCAGAATAGGGCAGGCAAAGACAGCATTTAAGAAGTTGAGTAACTAATGCAATAAATCACTTTCAATGACTGTAAGAAAGAGAGTGTCGAAATGTATAGAACCAGTTCTGCTGTATGGCAGTGAATCTTGGAATGTAAATGAACAAATTAGGAAGAATTTAGAAGCAACAGAGATGTGGGTTTTGAGAAGAATGTTGCTAATTCCTTGGACTGCCAGAGTAACTAACAACGACTGCCTGAAACAGGCTAATGAAACTAGAACACTATATACAACAATAAGAAAGAGACAAACAGCTTTCTTTGGTCATGTGATGAGAAGAGAGACATTGGAGAACATCGTGACAACTGGAGAGATCGAGGGGAAGAGAAGCAGAGGCAGACCATGAGAAATGATGTTAGATGGATTGCGACGGTGGCATGGAGGAATATTATCAGCAGAGTTGATCCAGAACACTAAAGACCGAGATCTGTGGAGAGTCTTGAACGCCTACGCCAGATGGCAGGGAACTTGATGATAATGATGAATATAATTACTGCGTAAACAATTAATAAACAGGCAGATTCTAACTTGTGTGGTCTACCAATCACTTCAATGGTCACTATACAAACAAACACATAAGAATAAATTAACACGGTGATTCCCCAATCAGACCGTGTCGCGTTGTGTTATAACGTGTTGGTATGGGAGCCGGTCGTTCAGAAAGCAATGGCAAACTACTGAACGTTAAAAAAAAACTTGCCTAGTACATCAACGCCGGTCTCTCTGGCTGAGGGGTTACACCACTTTTTTCCGTAATCCCGTTTATCCACGCAGGGTCTGGCAGCGAGGCGAGAACTGGAAGCGGTTCGACCCGCGCTCGTGATTTGCGGGATATGAACCGGCCGCTCAGAAAGCAATGGCAAACTACTGAGCGTAATCTTGCCAAGAAATCAACATGCAGCTGAAAGATGCTGATGTTGATAGCGATGTCCTGTAAAGGATATGAAAAAAAAAACATCAACAGCAGCTGAAAAATGCTGGTGTTGACTGCAACGTCATGTAAGGGATTTGCAACATAAAAATAAAAACACCTAATAGCCGTCTCCGTGACGCAGGTGTTACGGGCGCAGTTCATAATATAGCATACCCGCGTTCGAAATACAGCTGCGGGAGATTTGGCAGCAGACCGCCTTGCGTTGATTTTTTACGAAATTGTATTGGTGCCGGAGGTTCAGAAAGCAATGGCAAACTACTGAACGTAAACTTGCCAAGAGATCACAGCAGCAATAAATGGTGGTGTTGACTGCAACGTAAAGGATGTGCAACTAAAAGGAAAAAAAAAAACATCAATAAACAGACTGACTGCTAAAGTGGAGGATATACAAGTGCCTTCAGCAACAATCACTTCAATAGTCACCATACAGATATACATGTAACAATAAATTAACACGGGGATTATAATTACTGCCTAAACAATTTATAAACAGGCAGATTCTATCTTGTGTGATCTACCAATCACTGATTACCATACAAACATATATTTTTTTTTTTTTTGCATATCCTTTACAGGACACCGCTGTCAACACCAGCATCTTTCAGCTGTATGTTGATTTCTTGGCAAGATTACGTTCAGTAGTTTGCCATTGCTTTCTGAGCGGCCGGCTCACATACCCCGTAAGTTACCGGTGCGTTTCGAACCACTGCTGATTCTCACCGTCATCACGTTACCGACGAGAGTATACGAGATTACGGAGAAAAGTCATAACCTCTAAGCCACGAAGCCGGCTTACAAACATATACATAACAGTAAATAAACACGTGGATTATAATTACTTCCTAAACATTAATAAACAGGCAGATTCTATCTTGTGTGATCTACCAATCACTGACATGGTTACCATACAAACATATACATAACAATAAATAAACACGTGGATTATAATTACTGCCTAAACATTAATAAACTGACTGCTGCTAACTTGCAGCATCGACAAGTGCCTTCAGCAGCAAGACGCCCAGCGTGAGCCACGTGACACTCATGGACCAATGAGATCTGTCTGTGGAGCTAAGATCCGGCATAGGATCGCGCCCATTGTTGCATGCCAGAGCTGCCGAAGGTAAACAAATGCATTATTATTACATGTTAGCGAACGACCAACGGTTAAGTAAGTCAGGAACCTATGTCAGGTCTAGTACGCCGGTAGAGAATTTACTTGATCTTAGAAAAACTGCCGGCTACGCGGCAAAGGAGTTAGGACGTAGTTCATGATCCCGCATACCCGCGTTCGAAATAGCTCCGCGCGATTTGGTAGCAGACCGCGTTGCGTTGGGTTTAAACGAAATGGTATGAGGGCAGGAGCTGTGTTGTATTTTTTATTAAATGGTATGGGTGCCGGTCGTTCAGAAAGCAATAGCAAACTACTGAAAGTAAACTTGCCAAGAGATCACAACAGCAACACATGCTGGTGTTGACTGCAGCGTCCTGTAAAGGATATGAAACTAACTTTTTTTTTTAACTAGAAAAATTAGGCTCTTGAATCCGGGGGGAAAATGGGTGAAAGGCGTTAGTCACAGGCGCTGGAACTTCATTAACCTCTCCCCACGACGCCTAGCGCCATACGTGAAAGACAACAATAATAAACACAGCAAAGGACCTTTTTACGGGGATCTCCGTGGCGAATTTGTTCAGCCGCCTTGTCAAAGAGCTGGATATATAGATAGAAGTAGGACAAAGACAGAAGTAAGGAAAGGACAGAGACAAGACATAGATAAGGACCTTTACAAGAGAATAGACAGAGGGAGATAGTATAAGGAGGTAGAACTCCAAACAGTTCTAGGACATGACATAGATAGGGCACGAACGTGTCATAACTAGGACATGACGGGGATCAACTCCCAAGATAGGACAGTGGACGGTAGCCACGGGGAACTACCCGTAAACAGACTGAACGGTAGTACAGCTGTAGGTTAACAAGTACTGGACTACTGGACTACGTGACAAGTGACGCAGCACGCAGCACTGCTGACCGCACGAGGACTAAGGACCAGTAACTGAACGAGACCTGTAAACTCAGGCAGACCGGACTTGACAGTTAGAGCGACAAGACCTGTGTGGTGTTACTCTAGCCACTGTGTAGTTTAGACAGGACGCAGTTAGACATAGCGAGTGTGAATAATGTATTTGAGTATTTGAGTGCGATTAATGTATGCTCGAGAAGCGAGCTGTATATATCTGTGTGGCCATATCGCCTGATAGTAATTGTGTAGAATAAATATTGATTCATTATATACCATTTATACCATCGTGTTTGTGATCGCGAGGTATGAATGAAGTGGCCAGCATGCCTGTATGAATTCAGGTTCTTGACACGCCTACCTCACGCTCCGTGGCGAATTGGTTCAGCCGCCTACCTCACGCTCCGTGGCGAATTGGTTCAGCCGTCCACCTCGCGCTCCGAAGGTTGTGGGATCGATTCTGGTCTACGTGATTCCATTCAGGAATGCAATTTTCTAGGAAACTTCTGAGGGTCGTCGCTGGAGCTAATGAGTTCGTGCTTTGTGCGACGCTTTCTGCAGGCCGCCCTGCGAAATGAGACCGAGCCATATGGGATAACCCCGTTGCCATGACGTCGATTCTCTTGCTGCTTAAACTCTTTTTATGGACCCTGTCACACTCCTAAAGGCAACTGGTGTTTAGCCCATATGTTTATAGAATATTCAGCACCCGAGTGATGATCCTGGGAGCGTAGGTCAATTATGTTTAAATATGCCTGATATGGACTCTTGATCCATGGTCACCTGCCCAACAGGTGAGCATCCAGTTACTCCACTACAGGCTCCCAGTCTGAAATGTCTTTAACATATCACTCCACACTACGTCTAGAATTGTGACTGCCCTTACAGTTATTCTTAGGTCAAAGATGTGGCAGTTAGGGCACAATCGTTGTTTCTGGTTCTAGGAAATGCCTGCTAAAGACTACATGTAATGGCAGGGCAGACCAGGCTTTAAGCTTTGGTCGTCAATTGGTGTACGATCGAAGTTCCGACATACGGACAGTGAGAGTATTGCTTTGCTGATGCGGCAGCCTCCGTAGCTGGTCTTGCTCCAGGTGTACTGGTGTTATCTTTCCTCTGAAGTAAACTGGACAGGCCAAGGAAGGGATCATGTTGCATGGGCAGCACTGGTCTCTACAATTCATCTCAGGTTTTGTGCTACGGAAAGGTTATTATGTCTTTTATTTAAGCACAACGTGACAAACTATCGTCTGTCAAGACGGCAAGGTGCCAGTGCATATGTGGCAGTTACCCCTTACCTCCCACATCTACATTAGATATTTCATCACCATTATAAACATCCACACGGTGGAGAGATAATATACATAAAGATCTACAAGCACTTGGAATCAACGACTGGCAAGAGAAGGTCCACCAGAGAGACGAATTTAGACGGCTTGTACCTGCAGCAAAGAACCTCAATGGCTCGGAATGCTGACGAAGAAGAAGAAGAAGAAGAAGAAGAAGAAGAAGAAGAAGAAGAAGAAGAAGAAGAAGAAGAAGAAGAAGAAGAAGAAGAAGAAGAAGAAGAAGAAGAAGAAGAAGAAGAAAGAAGAAGAAAGAAGGAAGAAGGAAGAAGGAAGAAGGAAGAAGGAAGAAGAAGAAGAAGAAGAAGAAGAAGAAGAAGAAGAAGAAGAAGAAGACGAAGAAGGAAGAAAGAAAGAAGAAGAAGAAGAAGAAGAAGAAGAAGAAGAAGAAGAAGAAGAAGAAGAAGAAGAAGAAGAAGAAGAAGAAGAAGAAGAAGAAGAAGAAGAAGAAGAAGAAGAAGAAGAAGAAGAAGAAGAAGAAGAAGAAGAAGAAGAAGAAGAAGGCGAAGAAGACGAAGAAGACGAAGAAGACGACGAAGAAGAATTATAAACATCCAGTTGATCGACATATGCAGAACATAACGGGCAATCAAAATCTCTTTCTTTGGTACCTTTGAATTCGTATGTAGTCTAAACATATGCTACTACTACTTGTGTACTGTGCTGCTTTAGCGTGTGGATTTGCTTTCCCTATTACCAGTGACCCTCGGAATTAGAGGAACCCACTCCAACTTCAGAGGTACTTGTAATATACGTCCCAAGTCAAGGATGAGAAGTCAACATTTTAGTCCAACTGACCGATGTAGGGGTTGAACCTGCTACCTCGGCATCAGCACAACGGATGTTTAAGAACACGCATTCTTTTTCACTCGGCCAAGCTGACCTCCCCTACAAAATGGATTAAACGGGTACTCCGTTTTGTCTATGGCTGTCTCGTGGTCTAGCGGATAAGAGGATACACCTTACTTCACGGGATATTAAATTAAAATTTTCATTAAATTAAATTACATTAAATATTCAGTTGTGCTTTTGCGCTTGATTCTGAAACAAAATTTCCAAATTCGGTCTCGTTCAACCTGCTTCTTTCAGCCGTGGTTAGAGTTGAGATCCGTGGTTTTTGTGGGGATTTACCCTGTTTTTGTCTTGTGCGCTCTTACGATTGAGTCCTGGCTCGGACTGGTTACATAAGCGTTTGTGCCTGTGACGTTAGCTGGGGGATTATCGGCGGTGATCCACTGTGTTCGTCTCCTCTGGTGGTTTCCTTGATCAGTGTTGGCTCCTGGGGCGTCTTGTTTGATTGGTTGCATGCCTTATAAAGACTGTTCATTTGGTCTTTTTTGCCTCCTTTTTTTCTGTAGAAGCTTTTCGATGTTTTCATTTTCTTCCTGGCGCCTTTTTTCTCTTTCGAGGTTGAGTTTCTGTGCCTTTCGATCTCTTCCTCCGTGGTCAACCACGGGATGAACTCTCCGCCTTCTATATAGTACGGCTCATCGTGTTCGTCATAGTATATATCCGGGTATTTTACAGGGGTATGGCGGTGTCTTGGTTTACCCTTCAATTTCTTGTTTTCTTTTTCTTCCTTGCGCCTTATGAATTCCTTACGCCTTATGAATACCTTACACCTTATGAATTCCTTACGCCTTATGAATTCCTTACGCCTTATGAATTCCTTACGCCTGAGTTCGTCTTTTGCTCTCTCCTCGAGGAGCTCCTCCAAGGGAGGTGGTGGTGGGTACACTGTGCCGTCGTCATGGTCTCCTCTGGGTTTTCTTCAGAGGTCTGGCGGGATATTGGTTTCCCTTGAGTTCTTGTTTTCTTTTCTTCCATGAGTCCTTTGAGTTCCGTTTTCTTGAATTCCAATTTCCTGTTTATTTCTGCGAGATCCTCCCAGGTAAATGTTCGGCGCGACGAGGTCTCCTCCATGCCGTCGTCGTGGTATTCATCTCGGTTTTCTTTAGATGTCTGGAGGGATATTGGTTTCCCATTGAGCTTCAGTGGCGTCGTGGTTGGACTGCTGGCTTTAGCTTGCAGTTCTGGCTCGGTCTTTTGTAGTGTTTCATCTTGCGGCTTTTCTGTGGTCTTTTCCGTGGCTTCTGCTGGTTTATTTCGGATTAATTCCCTTTCAGCTTTTAGAAGTTCTCTCTCTCTCTCTCTCTCTCTCTCTCTCTCTCTCTCTCTCTCTCTCTCTCTCTCTCTCTCTCTCTCTCTCTCTCTCTCTCTCTCTCTCTGCTGTAATGTCCCGTAGGGTTTCCTCGTTCTCCTTCTCTATCGGTGTCACGTGTTCCACTTCTTGTTTGATGTTTTGCTGGATATTCTTTATTTCAGCCAGCAGTTTTTCATTGTCGCTGGTTTGTATCGGCGTCTGGAGTAGCTTAACTTGTTTTTTTAGCTCATCTATCTAGTCTTGCGGTTGAGCTCTTTCCGCTTGTGAGATGCACCTGGCTGTCTCGCACCTCCGCATTGTGTCCTTGTATGGTGTCTTTGTGGTAATGGAGATCTTTAAGACGTCTCTGTGTCTTTGGAGGTACGGGCAGCCCAAATATCTTGCTCCATGCTTGCCCAGGCAGCTGGCGCACGTTCTCTTATTTGGGTGCTCGGAAGTCCGTGTCTTGTTTGGCCAGCGGCCACTCCTTGAAGATGTGGTGATCGCGCAGTATCGGCAGATCTCTGTCTTACTGCGACATGATGTGTTGTAAGATAAAATACCTAGCCAAATGTCCATAGTATGTTCAGATCAAACGCGAAAGGCATGATAACGCATTATGCGTTGCTGGGTACACATTGTGTGTTGCTTTGGGACAGAGTAGTTAAGTGTAACGGCGGGGAAAGCTAAGTATCTATTTCAAGGCCAGATGTGTTGCTTATTTGCATCGTGTGTTTCTTTCTTTAATTTATGCATGGGGATGTGTAGGTATTGCTTTCTTTGTCTCCCTATGACTCTGTCTTCAGATTTCCCATCAGGCCACGCTGGTGTGGTGGGAAACGAGCAGGTGGATAGATTGAATGGGTCTATACCGCTCGGTGGGGTACTGGTGCGTAATAAGGGAGGCGTGGTCTGGGCCCTTGAGGTCGTGTGTTTAGAGCGGAGAACAGACAGATCATCGCGGTCTGGAGGGAATGGTGCTGCAGAAAAAACTGGTCGACACTCAGGACTTCGAGGAAAGGCCAGATGGAGACATAATCTGGCTGCTGATAGTACTATTAGTATTGGGACTCTTTGCTGGTTGTTGAAGAGGAGGACGCAGAACGTATGGGAATGTCCTAAGTGCTACAATATCGGTTCTCGTCTCAACTCAATTGTCTCCAGAGAGAGGGTGGATTGTATGTTCGTAGAATTCGTTTATCGGTTTCATTCTAACAATACCGCAGAAGTCGGATGTGTCGGCCTGACGGCGTAAGAACGCAGCTCTGCTGTAAACAGGCACAACGCAGTCACATCCGAACAAAAAAATCCGGATGAACGCAGAAGAAGAAGATTCTAACAATAAGGGTTTTAACCGGCGAGAGGATAGACTTCATCGCAACGGGTTTTATCCCATATAGTTCGGTCTCTTTCGCAGAGCGGCCTGCTGAAAGCGTCGCACAAAGCACAAACTCCATTGCTCCAGCGACGAGCGCCAGGAGTCTCAGAGAAAAATGGATTTCATTCCAATATGATTGATGTCCATGAATTTTTTTTTTTTTTAATCTCTCAATGAATTCGATTGCAAGATGTTATACCGGACCCTTCTCTTAAAAGTCGCTCGTATGAGCAGCTTTTATATTTTTAGGACCTCTGCTGGAATGCCGGAAAATTGAGCATTCTCATTTATTTATTTATTTATTTATTTTTTTTGCGTTTGTTCGCTTTGAACTCGAGCATAGTCCATACACGCGCCACTACCACTAATAGTTGCCACTACTAGAAAGTGCACCGGACTGTTTTTTGCGTGCGGATTAGCTCTCCCTATTACCAGTTTTCCGCGTCATCAGGTAAATCCACTCTGACTTCAGAGGTACTTGTAATTTACGTCCCCAAATCAAGGACACGAAGTCAACATGTTAAACCAGCTGACCCGCGTAGGCGTTTGAACCCGCTACTTCGACATCAGCACACCGGAAGTTTAAGAGCGACCGCTCTTATCTATTCGATCAAACTGACCTCCGAAGTCTGATATAATTGCCACGTGTGTGGCTGCTGTTGTGTTTCACTATCTGTACGTGTGGCATCGATATAAGACACATACACACAGAGACAGACTGATAGAGAGACAGGAAGACTATTGGACCGGCGAATATACACATACACAGACTCACAGGGAAATAACAGACATACTCATTCATTCATGTACACATACACACATATACACCATACACACACACACACACACACACACACACACACACACACACACACACACACGGAGTTCCCATTCCCAGATTATTTTAACTGTTTAAGCACTCGAGAAATTTTACAAACCAGAGTACGAAGGACATCGCCCATGGCTTTAATAGATGTTTGTATATATTTCAACAAATAATCATGTTAACATACCTCTATTATGACTGCCGACGGGAACAACGAAATGCTATAGATTATACAATCGGCGAGGCGATTTCTGTCTTCATTATTTGGTTAGACAGAACAGCATAACAGAAATGTACTGGGACACGGGTTCCCAGTGTCATCTGTAATTTACATATCTTTATTGGACAACTGAGCTCCGTTTAGTGCCTGTGTGTCTGCTCCTGATGGCCTGTCCAAGTGAGTGCTGTGTACTTCCTGATGGTGCCCTCCCTATGTTGGACCCTGATGAAATGTTGATCGCACTTTGCATAAAGGAGCAGATCAAGACCTTCAGGCTCAGAAATGGATACCGTGGACTCAGCGAAGAAATGACACAGCGGAGAAATGAACTGGGTATTTCTCCTCAATATATCGTCACCTTTAATATGTGAAAACTTAACATTTTAACGCGCGAAAGGCAGTTTCTGTGTGCCGACATCCTCCACCAGTCTGTCAGGTCTAATGTGTGCCAATTGTATTTCATGGAATGTCCAGTCTGAGCAAGGCATAGCCATAGGGTAAGGTAAAGGCCTTCGCCTTCTGGTCCGGTGCCGGTGGGTTCCGTGTGCAACGGACTGGATTAAGACTTTTTTTTTTAAATTGACCTAGATTTTAGGTTGACACGCCCTAAGATAGGTTGAGTTGATTTGATCCTGCACTCAAGACATTCCCATATGCGCTCCGTGCTCTAGTTCAACAGCCAGCGAAATGTCATACTACTAATCGTTCCCATCGCTATCTGAATGAAACTTCTCCTGGTCTTTCCTCTCAGTTTTGAGATTCGTCCAGCATCCCTGCCGATCCCCCGCAATATCACGCTTTCTACATACGGGTTCTCAGTCTGTTCCCCTGTCTTCTCCACCTGGTCCCACAGGCGCTCGACCACCTCTGCCATGTCTAAGATAGGTACCACCTGGCAAGTGAAGGCGGCCGCTGTGACACTGGTTTCATCATCCACCGAGTGCTGAGTGATCTATAAAACCATCCTTCCAGCTCAGTGTGCCCATTGCGCCTCAAGGGGTGTTATAGTGTCCTTTACTTTGTATAGCGGGGCCCGTTGCCCATTGAAGAGATGTTAGTAGGGGGAGAATATGATAATTATACTAGAGAAACTGTCACATTGTATGATAATTATACTATAGAAAAGGTCACATTTTAAGAGTGACATGTGGTAATTATACTAGAGAAGTTGTCATATTTT
Source organism: Cepaea nemoralis (assembly GCA_014155875.1). Taxonomy (NCBI): domain Eukaryota; kingdom Metazoa; phylum Mollusca; class Gastropoda; order Stylommatophora; family Helicidae; genus Cepaea; species Cepaea nemoralis. The sequence goes on from JACEFZ010015468.1 coordinate 292,531, forward strand.
AAGAGGAGAATATGATAATTATATTAGAGAAACGAACACATTTTAAGAGAGAAATATGATAATGTATATGTACCATAATGATAGGTACTAAAAGGGTCAAATTGTAAGAGGGGAATATGATAGTTATACCAGAGAAAGGGTAATATTTTAAGAGGAGAAAACAACATTGCTCGTAAACGACTTCACGTAGAGCATTCAGAATGTCTGCCTGGTCCATAGACTGTCCGCCTTCTACAGTAGCCCTACCTGCAAGCCTGTCAGCCCGCTCATTTCCTTTTACATCCGCATGCCCTGACACGGAGATGAAACTAATCTTTGCCAGCCGAGACCGCTCCAGAGGCAGCAGCCACTCTCTTCGGACCCACCCCATCTCTATCATCCTGAGCATACTCATTGAGTACTCATTGACAGCATCATACTCTAACGATTTCTCGAAGATCAGAGCCTGTACTTCCGCCTCCACAGCAGTTGGAATTTCTTGTCTGCATTTCCTGTCTATTTGGATCCACACTGAAAAGGATGTACAGAACTCTGTTGGCACTTGTACCCACTCCTCGCCAGGAGGTTCTAAGTCCTCAAGTGAACACCTGCTGAAGAATGTCTTCGGCTTGACCCATCCACGACTTTCCTCTAGTTAACATGCTGCCTTTTACCTTCTTAATCTCGCTGTGCAGTGGATATTGTGTGTTTGTGTTGCCTCTGAGATACGCACGTGCTTGGCAAAATTGTATTCTTCCCCTTATGGTTGGAAAATCAAGAAGGTAGCAAATCGCCCTGCATGCTGTGTCTCTTGTACATCCAAGAATAATGCGCATAGCTTCATTCTGTATCCTTTCCATCCTTTCTATCTGTTTAGGGCTGAGAGTCAGGACGCCATCGCATACTCCAAAACAGAAAGGTCCAAACCCTCGTAAAGAAGAAATAGGTGAGGCTGCTCACAGTCTGCCGCCGCCATCAGCCGCATCGCAGTCAAACCCAGCTTGGCCTTTGTTATCACCTGGTCTACATGCTCAGTATAAGCTAGGCATCGATCAAATCTTATTCCCAGGTAATTCATTGCCTGCGTTCTTTCCATCGTCTATGATCCCAGATATACAGTTGGCGGTGGGGTGTTGACAATACGGTTATTCAAAGAGAACCATGTCACTGTTGCCTTTGTTGAGTTGACACTTGCCCCAGCTTCTACACATCAAGTGCTTATGCGATTGAGTTCGGTTTGTAGTTCCACAGCAACCTGATCTCTATCCTTACCCTGACGATACACTAAAACATCGTCTGCATACGAGAATGTGCTCCCCGGTCCAGTGATCTGCTCGCTGGTGATTCTCACAGTGTAGGTGTTGAACAGCACCGGAGATAATGGTGATCCCTGTGATAGGCAAGGATATATTGTTGTTGGTTCTGAAGTCCAACTGCCACATTTAAAGACTACTTTCCGTTGGAAGAGGGTTGCAGCGATCCAACTAAGGAGGAAAGGACTTATCTTGAGTTCAAGAAGCTGAAGCATTAAAAAATCCAATGGTACTCTGTTGTACGCGTCCTCAAGATCAATCGCTGCAGCAAATGTTTCAATGCCTGAGTGGAAACCTTCATAGACATCATGGGCAAAAACTGCTGCATTGGTCCAGGTTTCTCTTTTGGACGGTACCCTCCCAGGGTAGGTGGGAAAACACCTTGCCTCTCTAGCTGGCTTGATATTTTCTGGCAATTAACTTCTCCAGCAGCTTGCCTATTGTATTCTGCATGGTTATTACTCGATATCCCTGAATTTTTATGTGGTCTTTGCCAGGCTTCGGCAAGGGAATCAGATAGCTGTGTAACCACTCCTCCTTGATGCTAGCACTCCCTATACTGTTGTTGTACATGTCTGCTAATTTCTCTAGCTCGTTGTCGGTACACATATTGATGTCGTCATATCTTATGCCATCTGGCCCCGGAGCGCTGTTTTTTTTTAATCGTCGAAGCACAGCCTTGATTTCTTTCACTGTCACTGTGTTTTATCCGAAATGTTCTAAGACATTGCACCTATCCGAGGTGACCTCCTTGGCGAGATTTCGACCTCTCATGTATGACTGGTTACTCTGCTCTATATAGTGTTCTAAGAGGGCTGTGCCCTTGTTCTCGTCAGTCCTCTGCCAGATGAGGTCAGCACCTTGGAAGTCAAGAATACTCTTATTCTTGACTACCCCACTCATGCTTTTATGTAGTCGCCAAAACAATTTCAGTGACTTGTCTGTGCTTACTCTGTGACATACCTCTGCCCATTTTTTTCTTTTAACCACATTTATTAGTTTTTTTGAAGTAGCTTACCTTTGTGTGCATCTCTCTTTCTAATTTCTTGCAGGGACTAGGATGGGCAGCTATGTTCTTTTTTGGCGTTTTGCCATTTCCTTACGGCTCTACGCTTATCCATCCAGACCTTTTTCACCTCAAAATTCCACCAAGGTGGCTGCTTCCAGCTTTTTTTCTTCCCTGAAGCTTTCTGCGTTTGTCACGCCTTATTTTACTCATCACATCTTGCCCTGTACTGTCATACTGGAACGACTTGACCGTTGACTTGTACTGCTTGGTTCTGCCTTTCTCCACCAATATGCTGCAAGGGTGGTGGTCGCTGCCGTGGTACCCTAGGATACCCCATCTACATACTGTAATGAGTGACGGAGACACCAGCGCCAGATCAATAACACTGTCCTCATCACCTGGACGACGTGCTGTCCTGGTGACACAGCCACTGTTGATACAAACCAGATAAATGGTTTCAAGGCAGTCTCGAGCTTTCCCCCCCCCCCCCCTGTGTATTGGAGGAAATGTTTCCCCATGATCTGCCTTTAGCGTTGCAATCGCCACAGAAAATAACATTGCTCTCGTGATCTAATATGTCACTTAAGCACTGCCACTTTTGGGAATCCACACTCGCGTTACTGGCATAAACATTAACCAACACGAATGGTAGACCGGATTGAACTCTAACAGCCTGTATTTGTATGTCTCTGTCTCAACTTGACATGTCTAGCTCTGACGCCACCATACTGTAGCGAATGAGAATCTCCTTTCACAGGTGTCGCCTGTTGTAGAAACATTTGAAACCGGCAATTTGGAGTAACTGATCACCCAGTCTCGTCTCCTGAAGCGCTACAATGTCGTTCCTGTATACCAGGTTTTCCAGAATAGGGCCCCGTTGGTTTACTCGGGCACATTTCCAATTTAGAATACGAGTATTCATGTGGCCCAGACGGTCACACAAAAGTCTAAAACGCCTTGCTCCACCTCTTCTGCCTTGCCTCTTACGGCCTCCCCGCCTCGACCGTCGCCTTGTTAGGTTGACTGCCCTCCACACGGAACACAAACGTTGTTCCGCCATGTTGAAAAAACAAACAAACAAACGAACAAACACCACAGAACCACACAGGCTGCGAAAATTCACTCAAGGATTGCTTCGCTCAGTGCACGAACTCCGTAGCTTCGGCGAAGATCTTGATAACGAAACTCTTGGTATTACACCCTGGCGCACAAATTACACGAAAGAAATGAAAATATCCAACTCCTACGTGAAAACACGAAAGGTCACAAAACAACCCGACAGTCCGCCGCCGCCATCTTGACCGGAACTCTCTCTTTTTGGAGTTTGAATGTTTGAATCCTGGTGTCCCATAGCTTTTAATTTGGGCATTATCTAGTGTGTCCTATGATCTCTACTTCTTTCCTTCCTTTATTGTGAGAGGTGATCAATGCCTGTAAAGTAATTTCTCTTGCAAGAAAAGTATCCACATTCTACTAATGAAGAATCAGATCTGCTGGGCTGGTCACTTGACTTGCATGCTAGATCACAGGCTCCCTAAACAAATTTTTTTTACGGCGAGTTGCGTTGTGGTAAACACTCCCAAGGCGGTCAGAGAAACTGCTTTAAAGACACTGAAGATTTCACTAAAAGCTTTTGGAATTCATCACGAGACTTGGAAAACTGCTCCCAAAGACCGAAATTCATGGCGTAAATCATTACGCAAGGGTGTAGTCACTTTTGAAGCAAACAGGACTGCAGGAGCTGTGGAAAAAAAAAAGCAGGAGATCCTCCTCCTGGAACATCAAGCAGTCTTTGACCACATTGTCTAAGAACATTTCGAGCCAAAATTGGCGTTACCAGCCATCTTAGAACTCACGGCTCCAAACTTTTAGCCCTACTGGATGAAATTAATGGTCATCAGCATTTTGGATGGACAAACAACACTTCAACTCCAAGCGATCTAATAAGTCAAAGCAACAACTAAACATAGACTACTTTAATCTTGTGTGTGTATTATATAAAATTTCTTTGCTGCTTTAAAATAACACAATATGTTGTAACGAAGTCAGTAACGTCAGTAAAGGGCTTTCTTACACCCCCTAAGGCTCTTTGGGTATACACTGTTAGAGCCACTTTGTTATGGACCAATGGGAACTCGTTGTGCGAGATGGTCAGCTTTATATCCCAAGATATGACATGGTACCCATTGTAGGCTGGTTTGACATTGGAGTCCAGGTCAGTTTAAGAAGGTTCAAACACACTGCGATACGGAACGACCCCTTGACCACACGGCCGGCAGGTAAGCGTCTAACCTCTAAGTAAGCGCGGCTCTCTTGACCAGAAAACCAGAAAACCTTTCATTGTCCACTTCCGTCCAGTTTGAACTCAGACCCTCACTTAATGCCTCTCATCATCATCATGTGCCATGCCGATAAGCGTGGGTGGTCCTGTTTCATCATCTCACTTGATCACCAGAGTCGTGGATCAGCTCTGTGTTCTTGCCTCGACCATGCCAAGTGGCCAAGCCATCCAGGTATTTACGTCTCTGTCTTTCCCTTGTTTTTCTCCCTCAATCTTGCCAGTTGTCATCAAGTTCTTCAATTTATTTCTTCTCATAACGTGGCCTATACATTGTGACTATGCACGTCTAATTTCTCTAATCACTTTACGGTTTTCGTTTGTTTCTTGTAGGACGTGAATGTTGATTTTTCTGTCTGTCCATGGTATTCTTTTTATTTTCCTCAGAAACCACATTTCCACAGCCATCAGATGTTTTTCAGATTGTCTGCTCATTTTATATCCATACAAAAGTATAGGTTCTACTAGTTTGTAGCACATCAACTCTTTTTTGTTTTTCGTTGCAAATGACATCTTTTTATTGGTCAGTATGTTTTCCATCTTGCAAAAGGCTACTTTCGCCATGGCGATTCTTGTTCTAATCTCTCCAAGGCAGCTCCCATCATATTTAATGACTGTTCCGAGATAATTGTACTGATTCACGTGTTTAAGAATATTCCCATTTACTTGTATATCATATCGTGGTATTTCCTTCTTTCCAGTGACGACCTTAATTATTCTGATAACACGTATTATCCATTTGTGTTACGTGTTTACTTATTTTGTTTGCCACTTTTTCATTTTTGGTGGTCACGTTGGCGGAACCTGTTTGGAAGTTGTACTGACAAGAGTTTTGAGCGCGATCGAACTAAGGTTCGATACTTGGGAGGGGGGAGGGTGGGGTGTCATCGCTCTCTACGGGAGCAAACAATACTGGTTACCTATTCCTTCGTACACTGAGGCCTACAAAACGGGATGGTCTGAAGATATCACAAAACAATAGCAAATTATTACTTCGGGACTTAATTTTTTAATAATAAATGCATTGCTTCTGTTAATCTTGACTTCTTCGTCAAGTGCCGTTCCGATTGGCTTAGGCGACGATGCTTCCCCAAACTTTGTGATCTCCAACAACATGATTCAGTTCGTGTGCTGACACCTGTTTGTGACATGACGAAAGGATGTCAAGAAGCTTCTCTCGCTGTCTTCCTTTATCGTTCTTTATCGCTCCATACACCTTTCCATCTGTCACAACATCTTCCAGTGTTTGTCTTTACTCAATGTGGCCAATAAAATGGCGACTGCTTTTTCCATGAAGAATGCCCACAGGTTATCTGGATCCGAGTCTACACAGAAGGGTTAGCACAAAATGCTGCTCAAAATGGAGGAGTGGGAGTGTACATAGAATACCCAAATAATACTAGGGACACGGCCAGAGTACCTACAGGAAAGTACTGCTATAACTACGATGCAGAAATTCAGGCAATCAAGATAGCCATGATAACACTCTTCGGTGCTATAGACAGATGCAAAATCAGTACTTGAGGTGCTCCTGTCTGACTGATTGATTAAATGATTGATTTAGGAACCGACATCACAGCATTCGAAGCATTCCCATAAGCGCACCGTCACCATCCTCAGAAATCAGCGAAGAATTCCAACCCCAATAGTACCAGTAGCATTCTGATTATATGCGCGTCTTTCCTTTTCTCTAAGCGTTGAGCATCGACCAGATCCTCTCGTCACCCCTCGCTGTCTCATTCTTGCCAGACCATGGTGATCCATTTGCTCCTCCGAGGTGTACACGAGCTCCCACAAGGCCGCAACCACGTCTGCCTTATCATGCATCAATACTCCACCAAGTTTTGCAGAGCCAGCCAATCTGTCTGCCTGTTCATTCCCCAGCACGCCAGCATGCCCCGGAGAAAAGATCCAGGCCATGCTTACCACCCGTGACTTCCCGAAGCGAGGCAAGCCACTCTGCACTTCCTGTCAGGAAAATTGCCAGTAATAAGGACACTACTTTCTGAGCTTGGCAGGCGGCATAAGGTCACCACAGCATGGATATAATCTCATGGTGGGCACCATCTAGTGTATAACTGAATCATGTGTCGAAGAATATTTGTTTCTGCAGCGAGGCGCTGTCGTCATTTGGAGGTGACAGGTTCGAATATCGATCGATAACTATAGCTGTCAATGTTTATGTTGTCTGGTGCGTTCTTTAGTCACCACTTCTTTCTACTTCCATGAGTGCCAAACAATCCACATTTGTAAGTAACAGAATTAGTTGTACCCATTAGGTAAAGTTGTGAATTGCAAACTCCTGTTGAAATAGTTAAAACTCAGCCATCAAGAAAATTTCAAGCCAACCAACCAATCAATCAATCAACCGACCAATCAATCAATCAATCAATCAATCAATCAATCAACCAATCAATCAACCGACCAATCAATCAATCAATCAATCAATCAATCAATCAACCAACCGACCAACCAATCAATCAACCAACCAATCAACGAACCGACCAACCAGCCAATCAACCAACCAATCAACCAACCAATCAACCATGATATTAACAAGTTAACTGCGTGTCCTTTACAGAACGTCGCATTCAATCCAAGCATGTTTTAGCTGTTTGTGATTTACAAGGCAAGTTTACCTTCAGTAGTTTCCCGTTGCTTTCTAAACGACCGAGACTCGTGCCATTGTTAAAAATCAACACAAGACAGTCTGCTTCCAAAGCTACCCCATCTCCACCGATGCCGGCTCTTGAAATTAAATATCTACTTAAAATTGAAAACTATATAGTCCCCACACACACACACACACACACACACACACACACACCACACACACACATATATATATATATATATATATATATATATAATATATATATATATATATATATATATATATATATATATATATATATATATATATATATATCACCCTGCCCCACTGCCTCCTCATTCTATCCTCATGAGGCACCACTATTCATTATTTGACTATCTAGAACCGAACCGTTGGTGAAGAATTACGTTTAAACATGATATAAACATTCCGGCTGCATCTTTCAGGAAAGCATCACGGCGTCGCTCCTCCGCATACGCCCATTAACCTCTGGTGGTTGTTCAGAAAGTTCTCGAACTGAGTTTTCCAGTCCACCATGTAGTGAGTTTTCCACTCGTAAAACTGTTCTTTCCATTCTTTTTCAGCATCGCTGATGTCCGCTGTGGAATACAAGCAAGGGAAGGACGGTTATAACAGGAAAAAGTCTACGAAATTATGTGATGAAAATGAAATATCCGAGTAAAATACACAGCATTAAAGAGCACGTAATAAGCACAGTAAAGAGAATAAATAATACTAAACATTGGAATTATATAGTTTAGTTTAAAAAAACAATGTGTTTCCTAAGTTAAATTACACACAGAAGCCACAAACAATACATTGTACGATTTATTGCCTGACATATTATCCCAGCATACAGGAGATGCAGCGAAATATGCCAGGAAATAAATCGCAACATATTGTTTATGCCTTCCGTATTTAACATAATGTAGTGTTAACATATGTGAAGAATGTTTACAATTAGAAGTCAGAAAACTATGTTTTTAGTTAATAAATTAAGCTGGTGGTCACATGACATATACTGGTAGTCCTTCACATATACTAGGTTGCAGCAATAATGAGTAGAAGTAGTCAACTCGCTTCCTCGCTGTTGTTTTTCCTTTCTTTACAATCCCAGTTTCTCGAGGCAGATACATCTCAACTTCCTATTCACAACATGCCTCTGCCAAGGGGTTTTTAATGTTCGCATCATGCCAAGAGGAACTCCAGTATGTTGTCCTCATGTGAGAAGATGAGGTGTGCAATCCATTATTCGAGAATCAGAGGGATGAATAATATTATAAAGTTCATTATTTACTATATTTTGCCGATGAATTTAAATAGGTTTCACGCCTCCACTGATCAAAAATTTGATAATAGGACCTTGCTCCTCTTTGATGTTTGTCAACAGACGGGCGTCCATCTTTAAACTGCCTAAATGACCCGTTTACCCGCAGTAGAAACACATCGGCGACCGATTTGGCAGCAGACCGTGTCGCGCTGATTTTAACGTGTTGGTATGGGAGACGGTCGTGCAGAAAGCAATGACAAACTACTAAACGTAAAAACTTGCCAAGTCATCAACAACGGCAGTAAAATGATGGTGTTGACTGCAACGTCCTGTAAGGAATGTGCAACTTAAAAAGGACGTCTCCGTTTTCGTCTGCACCACGATGTCACGTGCTTAACACCCTTGACATCCTTAACAACAATATTGACAGTTATGAGACAATAGCATGGTTATTGTAATTTCTATCACACTTTTAAGGCTTTCATTTCAAGCCTCCTTGTATTAAATCGAGTCGTAAATTACCTAGTGAAATGTTATTGGCTACTATAAAGTGGTTAGCATGCAAGGGGAAGATTAAAATTTAAAAAAAAAACAACAGTGCATAATAAATAAATCAGTTTTACAAGCACACAATCAGTTTGACTCAATTCACGTTACCACAAAAACTGTCTTCTTCAAGAAACAGACACTAACAAACGGTAATCATTGTAGTATTAGGTTTTGCTTCCTTTGTGAATTGTGATTTATCACAATATCCATTCGGTTAGTAATTAACAGACAATGATAACATATTACTACGCTATTGATAAACAGTTAGTTCACTTACCTTGGGATTCTTTCCGTGCAGGTCAGATTAGTGCATGCGAAGATTATAGCACGCGAGATTAGTCCACGCGAAGATTATAGCACGCGAGATTAGTTCATGTGACGATGAGAATACGCGAGATTAGTCCATTCGATAATTAGAACATGCGGGATTATTCCATGTGAGATTTTTCCATGCGACGATTAGAGCACACGAGATTATTCAATGCTACGATTAGAACACGCGAGATTAGTCTATGCGAAGATTATAGCACACGAGATTAATCCAAGCGACGATAAGAACATGCGAGAGTAGTGCATGCGACGATCAGAAGATGCGAGATTATTCCATGCGAGGATTAGAACATTTGAGATTATTCTATGCGACGATTTGAGCAAGCGAGATTAGTCCACGCGACCATGAGAACACGCGAAATTAGTCAAAGCGAAGAAGATAAGGACACGCACAATCAAAATACCCCCGGTGTGGGAGATCTAATACAAACATGCACGTTCGAAAATTAATCATCATTGCCGTGTCGCCAGCAGCAAATAGTATTACTATTTCACTAATGGCCGGCGCGTTAGTGTGGTTGATAGAGGTCTACGCTGACAGTGTCACGAGGCCCATGGGGCGAGGGTTAGACGCCTGCGTCCGTGTTAAAGGAACTGAACAGTATCTAAATGATAGTGGTTATGACGACGCTGATAATGATGATGATGCTGGTAATGATGATGATGATGATGATGATGATGATGATGATGATGATGGTGATGATAGTGGTGATGATGATGATGATGATGTTGATGTTGATGATGATGATGATGATGTTCATGATGAATCTTAAGTAAAACCAAATAAACTACCCTTTTCCACTCCTTACAGAGTTTTGGGTATATAGTTCCATGCCTATATTAGTTAGTTAGTTAGTCGACAGATCATCCTCGTTGCACATCGGACCATTCAGTCCATAAGTGCTCGGATCCCCTCCTCAGCAAATCCCGCAGCGTGTAGCGGCTAACGACGCCAGTTCTGTGTTGGTTTATCAATCTTCTTTGGCTTCCTGCGTAGTGTTCTTGTTTGGCCACCCCTCTTTTAATTTGCTGCTCTCGCAGTCTGGCCATTGTTGTAGATTCCCAGTCATCACTTGGTTCTTGCAAAAGTCTCACTTCTCGTAGAGCATTCAGAATGTCAGCCTGGTCCATGGCGCGTCCCGCCCTCAACAGTAGCCTCACCTGCGAGCTTGTCAGCCCGCTCATTTCCTTGTACTCCCGCATGCCCTGGCACGAAGATGAAACTAATCTTTGCCAGCGAGACCGCTTCAGAGGCAGCAACCATTCTCTTCGGATCGACCCCTCCTCTATCCTCTTGATCATGTTCATTGAGTCGCTAAGGAAACAGGCCCTAGTGAATGTCTGTGTCTCGAGCCATGTTATTGCTTTACTTACTGCCATGACTTCCATGGTCAGGCTACTTGTGGTTTCAGTGAAAGCACCAGAGTCCTCCTTCACAATTCTCCCTCCGGCCCGAGCTGTAAAGGCCCATGAGCTTCTCACATGTCGGACGACCGACCCATCTGTGTAGATGACCGCGTCACTGTCTAGCGAATTCTCGAAAATCAACGCTTGTACTTCAGCCTCAACAGCAGCCGGATTTTCTTGTCTGCATTTTTCTATCTAGTTGGATGCAAACTGAAAAGGATGTGCCGAAGTCTGTTGGCACTTGCACCCACTCCTCGCCAGGTTCTAAGTCCTCAAGTGAACACACCTGTTGAAGAATGTCCTCGGCTTGACCCATCCACGACCGTCCTCTTTTTAACCTGCTGCCCTTCACCTTCCTAATTTCACTATGCAGTGGATGCTGTGTGTTTGCGTTAATTCTGAGGTAGGCACGTGCCCTGCAAACTTGCATTCTCTCTTCAATGGTTGGAAAATCAAGAAGGTAGCGCATCGCCCTGCATGCTGTATCTCTTGTACATCCAAGAATAATGCGCATAGCTTCATTCTGTATCCTTTCCATCCTTTCTATCTGCTTATGGCTGACAGTCAGGATTGCCATTGCATACTCCAAAACAGACATGCCTATATTAGTATAAAATAATCGTTACTCTAAGGTGATACGGTCAGTATCACACCACCTCAAGTAAACAGGTGTAGGGAGTATTTTTAATGACTGTGGAGTTTTTGAAAATATTGTCGTTCCAAGTTTTGTATCTATCCTTTATGTTGCAAGAACTCTACAGAGGGTGAATACAAAATTACGAACGGCAATATTTTCAAAAACCCCACAGTCAGTAAAAATACACCCTATACATAGTAGATGTTACTTACAAGTCTCGGCCAATAGCTTGGGCAGATATATATCCCAGAATGCACAGTGTTGGGTCCGGGGGCCTTGACCCCAGCTGCGACCTGACGCGAAAGAGGCCACACTGATATTCAGATACAACTGTTCGTTGTGTTTGAACGGTGGCCATTCCGGCAGTGCTGCGTCTCCTGGTGCGCGGTTTGGGTTCCTGGTTGGAGAGAAATGAAGGTGAAATGTATGGCTGACGTACGTAACGATATAAATGGCTACAACAAGATACTTAGTTGACAGGATAATTAAGTAATTAGTTGGTTGATTGATTGATTGATTGAATTGTTGACTGCTAGTTGATTTATTAATCCAGTCATATTATAGTCTGATTTATTTGTTGATTTGTTTGTAGACTGACTGTTTGATTGATTCGTGCATTCCTTAATGTCTGGAATGTTGCAAGTGTATCCCTAAATTACAACCTGCTCATTAGAATTCCAACTGGTAAATAGTGATTAAGATACGCAGTGCAAACACACAACTTCCTATGTTTCTCTCTTGTCTAAGAAGGCTACTACTATCCCCCATCTTTCAAGCAAGGATTAGGAGGGAAACATAACAAGGGAAGTGCACTCTTTCCCGTAATCTTGTGTTTGAATCCCCATAGAGAATACGATTATTTTTTTTTAATTCACCAGTCTCCAGGATCGATAAGATCTAAAATGGATACCATAAAATGTTCTGGAAAATAAAGGAGATCCGTGTTGTATGGAACACATCATCCATCGTGTGCCGATTGGTTTAAATAAATATGGGATTAGCACTAGTTGAGATTAGAACTAAGTACCCACTTCGCACAAAGGCAAGTAAATAGAGACGTTTACTTTTTTTTGTTTTGTTTTGTTTGTTTGTTTGTTTGTTTGTTTTGTCTTTTTGTTCTCTTGCTTTGAACTCAAGTGTAGTCTATACAAGTGCGAATACTTTTAATGCACTGGGCTGATTTTTTGTTGCGTGTGGATTAGTTTTCCCTATTACCAGAGTCCCTCGTCAATAGGCGAACCCACTCCGAATTTAGAGGTACTTGTAATTTAAGTCAAGGACGTGAAGTCAACAGTTTAGTTCAACATCCAATGTTGAACCTGCTACCTCGGCATCAGCACACCGGATGTTTAAGAACGAGGGCTCTTGTCCATTCGGCCATGCGTGATCCATGTTCTTTACTTTTATGTATGATATGCGCTGCAAGCCTTATTGCCTGGAATAAGGCCCTTAACCTCTATCCGTGTACATGTATAAATCCTAGCTTTAGCGCTAGTTTTGCTTCTAAGCACTCGTCAAGATTATGCTCCCTCGGTTGTCTTTGACGACGGAATGTACCACGGTGAACACTATAGGCGCGATGACCACACATATGGAGACAACAGCAAGGCAGCGTTTCACAACAGCTGAGTAACATTTATATCGTCATCATGAGCCAAGCCGATAAACGTGGGCGGTCATGTTTTGACATGAATTGTCATCTCTAGGCATCTGTAACGAAGGTAGTTTGTCAATGCTTTACTTTATAGCAGTGACCAGTCTGTTCGATGACCGCAGCCATTGTCTCCACACAGAAATGCTCTGCAAACCGTCGTTAAATTGGAGACCATGACTAACTAGTATCTGTCGGCTGCTCTTCAACTCCATCCACCACCAGCATCATGACTTCAAGAACCATTTCAAAAACAGTCTTTTCTCTCTCTCTCTCTCTCTCTCTCTCTCTCTCTCTCTCTCTCTCTCTCTCTCTCTCTCTCTCGCTCTCTCTCTCTCTCTCTCTCTCACACACACACACACACACACACACCACATACATACACACACACACACACACACACATACACACACACACACGGATACGCCATAAATCATACACTGTCATACACACACTCTCACTTTCATATACATACAGACACACTTCTCACATGCACGGCCCACTTTACGTACACACACTCACTATATATATATATGTGTGTGTACACTCTTAAACATACGTGCACTTATATAACTCACACACGTACACACGCATATAGTTATATGCATACAGAGAATGAGAGAGAGAGAGAGAGAGAGAGAGAGAGAGAGAGAGAGAGAGAGAGAGAGAGAGAGAGAGAGAGAGAGAGAGAGTGTCCTAAAGTCTGATTATAGAATTCTGCGCTCTCTTGAGTGGTGAGGGAAACCAGATAAGAGGGCCTGGTACAAGTGGCATAGCAACACACACACACACACACACACACACACACACTCACACACACACACACATACACACACACTCACATACACTTTCTCTCTCACTCACTCATTCACTCCTTCTCTCTATCTCTCTGATATACTCTCTCTCTCTCTCTCTCTCTCTCTCTCTCTCTCTCTCTCTCTTTCTTGGCATAACAAACAAACACAACTCTTCCTCTCTCCCTCTCTCTCTCTCTCTCTCTCTCTCTCTCTGATTCTAATACTCAACCACCTACACATACAAGCACAAACACACACACACACACACACACACACACACACACACACACACTGAAATACAGGTGTGGCTTTTCAGATTATCTTGCTCACGCGCGTCAGCCCTGGACTGTAGAGGAACTCTTAAGCTCTCGGTCGGGCAGACTTGACATAGGTGGGCTTTTTTAAACTAGAGGCCGGCTTGGCCGATAGGTTTAACTCGCTCCCACTTCCACTTCCTGTGGGGTGACAGCGGGGTAGAGGGTTGATTCCATACTCCGATGACTTGGATTAAACGTTGATTTCAGACAGCAATGACAAAATACTGAACTTAAAGTTGCCCTGAGGATCAAACTCGGGTTAATCGTAAAATTCTGCAAAGGACATGCAATATCTGGGGGAAAATATGTTTATAATACACTGAAATATAAATTGTTGAGGACCCCCGTGATGTCACTGACACAGCGTCAGTTTTCCAATACACGGAAATATAAACTGTTGGGGAAACCCCTGATGTCACTGAAATACAAACTGTTGGGGAATCCCCTGATGTCACTGAAATATAAACTGATGGGGAACCCCGTGATGTCACTGAAACAGCATCAGTTTTCTAATACACTTAAATATAAACTGTTGGGGAACTCCTGGTTATCACTGAAACAGCATAGGAAATAAATTTCCGGGTATTGATTGGCGCCCGTAGCGAAGAAAGGAAAAACGAAGAATTCCGTGGACTCATGAAAATATGGGCCTTGATATCTATAGGCACAATAGGCTTCGACCGTGCTGGTGGCTCAATAAGGAAATAAGTATATCGAAGGCAGGCCAACTCAGCTTCCTTAGACGGTGTCATCATTGGTTATATATTTTAGGCTTTTGATCTTTCAGTAATATCTTGGAAGTATGATCACAGAAGATGACAGAATACACAGAGAAATCAGATGACAAAAAGCAAGTGCGCTTATTTATCTACTATCACACATACTGAAACATCCAAATGTACCAATGTGTCCAACACGAAGATTATAAATAACATATTTACAGCAACACTATGCTACCAATGTCAAACTTGGACATGATCCACATCACACGCAAAATCAACACCTGTGAGATGGGATGCTTGAGGAGAGCTTCCAACTCAACTATCCGAGACGGAATAAGCAATGATGTTATCAGACAAACAGTGGGATCAAAACCTAGTGCCACACATATTGAAAGACAGAAGATCAAATGGTTTGGCCATCTCGTTAGAATGCAACACCGTCACCTACCGATAATGGTGCAAGATCTAATACGAGATCAAGAGGATGCCCGAGAAGAAAATGGATTGACGACAAAGAAATTTGACAATCACAGGGAGCGACACTATCCAATGCCGCCCATCGAGCGCTGGAGCGCCCGCCACTTGTACCTTCCCACGCCACTTGACAGTAAACGTGGAAGATGATGATGATGATGATGATGATGATGATGATGATGATGATGATGATCATTGAGTGTTTAAAATGTGGTGTTTTATTACAATGGGTATATATGATCAACGCATACTTAGTCGTTAGTATCCATGTGTCAACATAAAACTCACCCTGTCTTCGCGAAGTTTGTCCAATACTTCATCATTTTGCGGCTGAGCTCCCGCTCCTCTTTCGTAAACGAGTAGGAGCTGTTGAGAGGATGTCCGAACGTAAACCAGATCTCATCACCATGCAGCACTCCCATCCACGGCGGCCAGGGACTGGCTGACCACCTCTGACTAAACCAGTAGTAGTAGACTGACATCTCATGTCTGGCGTAGGTCCGAGCCAACTCGTTGACTGGACACACAAAGTAGCAGTCGCTGACCGCTCGGTCCATAGAAGAAGTCAAGCCAGTGCCGTCGTCTGGGTTTATCCAGTCTCGGTAATGGAATAATACCGCCTCCTGTCCAAACTCGTTCAGGTAAAACGGATGGGAAGGGTAGTACTTAAACATTCTCTCCTTCATCAACCATTCGTAGGCAAAGCTGTTTAAGTTTGAAGCTGTTAGATTCTTAAACTTTACGTCGGTGTATACAATGAAGAACGTGCCTTCATTTTCATTACTTCCCAGGAGAATTGGAATCTTCTTAAAGTTGCCAGCTCTGAGAAGCTGCGACGGGCTCTGCCTTAACAGGACTCCGTCTACAACCGGAACAAATGCAAACTGCATGACCCCCGATGTCTTTGAGATTTCCTTAGTGATAATTGCAGATGTGTATGGAATCGATCGAAGGCACTCAACAATGTAAGCGTGGTCCGTGCTACGATTGCAGCCAACGGACTGGGCGAATTGTTCTGAGCGCCTTTTAATGATCTCCTTAGGCAGAACCCCCCATTTGGCCTGGGGTGCTCCGCTCTGAAGGATGGCTCTGTGGAAATAGCTCATGCATATGTCGCATAGCAAGAATATGCCCACGCTGACAGCTCCTGCACTCTCGCCCATTATAGTGACGTTATGCGGACTTCCTCCGAAGTTATGAATATTCCTGGATACCCATTCAAGAGCCATCCGTTGATCCCACAGTCCTGCATTGCCTGGCGCTTCTGGCGTGTCTAATGCCAGAAACCCTAAAGAACCAACTCGATATTGCATAGAGACAACAATGATATCGTTTTCAACAGCTAAGTATGACGGTTGGTATATATCTAATGTTGAAGAACCACTATAAAATCCACCGCCGTAGAACCACACAAGAACTGCTTTATTCGTTACTGGAGGGTTAGTTCGAGGCACCCACACATTCAGGTACAGGCAATCCTCACTTGGCGCTGTATTGGGATTCCACATTGTGGAACCGGAAAAATTCCCGAAAAAGAAATCATAATCTTGAAAGCAAGAATTTGGTAACCGTGTTGCGTCCAAGATCCCAGGCCATGGTTCTTTCTGGATAGGAGGCCTGAATCGCAGCTCTCCCAACGGAGGAGCCGCAAATGGAATGCCAAGGAATGTATCAATTTTCTTCCCACTGACTACTGAGGTGAAGCCCTGGAGTTTTCCTTTGTCGGTGTCCACGATTGGGCCTGTTCCACCAGCCTGAACAACATCCCTGAGGAAGAGGACAATGATCTGTCCAAACGTGAGAACACTGGGGAGGTAGTCTACGCCAACCATGCCCGGGACACTCATCTGGATAATGGCCTGCCGGACGTGGTCTCACACCGCTGACCGCTGGCCTACGTCATGGAAGTCTGCAGCTGAAAAACCTTAAAGAAACAAAAAAAAAAAAACAATAATAGTTTTATAATCAAATGTATTCGGATGTGTAACGTGGACAATGAGCAGACAAGCTGAAAATCATGTAATAACAGTAGAAATGTGGTTTCTGGGGAAAATGCAAAGAATACCATGAACAAAATGAAAACCAACGAGTAAGTCCTATAAGAAAGAAATGAAAACCGCAAATTGACAGTCACGATTTTTAAGGATATTATAAGAAGAAATAAACTGGAGAAATTGGTGACAATTGGCAAGACTGAGGGGACAAAAGCAAGGGGAAGGTAGAGAGGTAAGTATTTAGATGGCTTGATCACGTAGCATTATCGAGAGAAAAACATTGAACCGAGCCTCGACTCTGGTGGTATTGGGAGACGGTGAAACATGACTGGTCATTCTTATCGGCATGACGATGATGATTCGGGTGAATATATCTGAATTAATTTTATGTAGTTATTATAAACGAGTTATAGGTTCCCGAATTCAACCCGGAATAACACATACATCATCATCATCATCATCATCATCATCATCATCATCATCATCATCATCATCATAATCATCATCATCATCATCATCCTGTGAGGGGTCTTTTATAGAATAATGCTCTCATCGAGGCGCGTCAATGTCTCTTGCTATGTCTCCTGCCTCATGCACCCTCATGTCCAAGATGTCTGCAATGTCCTGTGTCCATCTTCACGCCCCAGGTGTCTGCAATGTCCTGTGTCCATCTTCATGTCCAAGGTGTCCTCAATGTCCTGTGTCTATCTTCATATCCTAGATGTCTGCAATGTCCTGTGTCTATCTTCATATCCTAGATGTCTGCAATGTCCTGTGTCTATCTTCATATCCTAGATGTCTGCAATGTCCTGTGTCTATCTTCATGTCCAAGATGTCTGCAATGTCCTGTGTCCATCTTCATGTCCAAGGTGTCCTCAATGTCCTGTGTCTATCTTCATGTCCAAGATGTCTGCAATGTCCTGTGTCCATCTTCATGTCCAAGGTGTCCTCAATGTCCTCTGTCTATCTTCATATCCTAGATGTCTGCAATGTCCTGTGTCTATCTTCATGTCCAAGATGTCTGCAATGTCCTGTGTCTATCTTCATATCCTAGATGTCTGCAATGTCCTGTGTCTATCTTCATATCCTAGATGTCTGCAATGTCCTGTGTCTATCTTCATGTCCAAGATGTCTGCAATGTCCTGTGTCTATCTTCATATCCTAGATGTCTGCAATGTCCTGTGTCTATCTTCATGTCCAAGATGTCTGCAATGTCCTGTGTCTATCTTCATATCCTAGATGTCTGCAATGTCCTGTGTCTATCTTCATGTCCAAGATGTCTGCAATGTCCTGTGTCCATCTTCATGTCCAAGATGTCTGCAATGTCCTGTGTCTATCTTCATGTCCAAGATGTCTGCAATGTCCTGTGTCTATCTTCATGTCCAAGATGTCTGCAATGTCCTGTGTCTATCTTCATGTCCAAGATGTCCTCAATGTCCTCTGTCTATCTTCATATCCTAGATGTCTGCAATGTCCTGTGTCCATCTTCATGTCCAAGGTGTCCTCAATGTCCTCTGTCTATCTTCATGTCCAAGATGTCCTCAATGTCCTGTGTCTATCTTCATGTCCAAGATGTCTGCAATGTCCTGTGTCCATCTTCATGTCCAAGGTGTCCTCAATGTCCTCTGTCTATCTTCATATCCTAGATGTCTGCAATGTCCTGTGTCTATCTTCATATCCTAGATGTCTGCAATGTCCTGTGTCCATCTTCATGTCCAAGATGTCTGCAATGTCCTCTGTCCATCTTCATGTCCAAGATGTCTGCAATGTCCTGTGTCTATCTTCATGTCCAAGATGTCTGCAATGTCCTCTGTCTATCTTCATGTCCAAGATGTCTGCAATGTCCTGTGTCCATCTTCATGTCCAAGATGTCCTCAATGTCCTGTGTCTATCTTCATGTCCAAGATGTCTGCAATGTCCTGTGTCCATCTTCATGTCCAAGGTGTCCTCAATGTCCTCTGTCTATCTTCATATCCTAGATGTCTGCAATGTCCTGTGTCTATCTTCATGTCCAAGATGTCTGCAATGTCCTGTGTCCATCTTCATGTCCAAGATGTCTGCAATGTCCTCTGTCCATCTTCATGTCCAAGATGTCTGCAATGTCCTGTGTCTATCTTCATGTCCAAGATGTCTGCAATGTCCTGTGTCTATCTTCATGTCCAAGATGTCTGCAATGTCCTGTGTCTATCTTCATGTCCAAGATGTCTGCAATGTCCTGTGTCTATCTTCATGCCAAAGCTATCTGCAATGTCCTGTGTCCATTTTAATGCCAAACATTTCTGCAATGTCATGTGTCCATTTTCATGACAAAGATATCTTCAATTTCCTGTGTCCATCTTCATGTCCAAGGTGTCTACAATGTCCTGTGTTCATCTTCATGTCCAAGGTGTCTACAATGTCCTGTGTTCATCTTTCTGTCCTAGGTGTCTACAATGTCCTGTGTCCATCTTCATGTCCAAGATGTCTACAATGTCCTGTGTCTATCTTCATGTCCAAGATGTCTGCAATGTCCTGTGTCTATCTTCATGTCCAAGATGTCTACAATGTCCTGTGTCTATCTTCATGTCCAAGATGTCTGCAATGTCCTGTGTCTATCTTCATGCCAAAGCTATCTGCAATGTCCTGTGTCCATTTTAATGCCAAACATTTCTGCAATGTCATGTGTCCATTTTCATGACAAAGATATCTTCAATTTCCTGTGTCCATCTTCATGTCCAAGGTGTCTACAATGTCCTGTGTTCATCTTCATGTCCAAGGTGTCTACAATGTCCTGTGTTCATCTTCATGTCAAAGATGTCTGCAATGTCATGTGTCCATCTTCGTGCTGGCTGACCCCAGCCTCTCCTCCCAGAAACCACACATTCCATCACTGTTCACCCCCACCCACTGTGGTGGTTAATATGGTCAATGTATTTCAGTTTCGGAGACATGACGCTGTGTATGATCCAGTGTTTTTCAATTTTCAGAACTTGTAGAATTTCAGAATTTCTTTTTGTCCCTTCTGTCCACGGTATTCTAAAAAACTTGTCTGTAACATGTGAGCTAGCTCAAAAGCTCCAATTTTCTACTTTAGTGGTTGGCAAATTGTCCATACACACATCACGGAGTGTGGCATCACTATGTCTAATACTTCTAACATTTCTAAATCTGCCGGTGTTTACCAACAACAAAACAACATCAACACGCATGGTTTCCTAGACAACAGAGAAATACATTATTTTTCACTGTTATGATGATCATAGTCATCATCATCATTAGCGTCACTAGCATCTTCATCATCATGTGCTGCGACTTAAGAGTGCGAAGTGATGATTCGCCATCTCACTCTATCATTAGTCTCGGAATAGGTACGTGTTCGTTCCATAATACCATTTGTACAAGCCATCTGTACGTTTATCTAATTATCTGTCGGTCTGTCTGTTTGTCTGTCTGTACGAATGACTTTGGACAGACATGATCACCAACGATACATGGCATGTACTATATGTAGAAGAAGTCGCAAAACAAAGACCCACATGATTACATCATCCATCACCCTCTTTGGACAACAGTTACCTTTAAATTAATATCCTATTTGTGGCTGACTCGGTCGCAGAATTATTAATCTGAGCCAGAAATGGACCGTAATATAACTTCTCTTCTGAGGTTGAATGGGGTAGGGGTGATGGCATAATGGAATGGGCAACACAGACGACAAACGTGTCCTTGTAACTCCAACTTTTTCATACATCGCTATTCCTACCTGCTAATCTTGATCAGGCGGTACCAAGTGTCACCATCGATTTCATCCTTGTCAATAAACCAGTTTTTCATTGTTAGCTAGGAACTATATAGGGTGGATATAGCTGAGAGTGCAAAGACATGAAAGTCTGGAACAGATCATTATGGAGGGAAGTTACCTGGGAGGTTAAATAATGTAGACCAAAACGTAGATTATTCCTCTTCTTCTTTCGTTCGCTTGATATTTGTCATTATCTGCAATGTTTTCTTTAGTAAGAAGTTCTCACAGTTGTCCACTGAGTTTATCTTCCACTGTTGTTTCTCTAGGCCAGAAGGTTTGCCTAGTTATGTTGTATTTTGGGCAATCTTGGAGTATGTGCTCTGCTGTCTGCGTCGCCAATCCACATGTGCATATGGCTGATTCGCCATTCTTAAATTTTGTATACATATGGTTGTGTAATCTATTATGTCCTGTTCTGAGGAGCCGAATAATTAATTGTTCTGGTCTGTTCCGTAATGGTGGTACTCGTCTTGAGCTGGTGTTGATAGCTTTCTCATTTATAGGATCATTCTTTTCTTTTGATGGTATGTAAAAGCTACATCAAGTTGTCCTTATATTGATTCTTCCTTTGCTAGTGATCAGTTCTTTCGTTTCCAGGCACTCCACAGCAAAATGTATCCACTGTATGGTGACCTTACGCTGGCTTCCTAGGTCAGATAGGAGTGTCTGTAGTTACTGGCAATTTCCCAGACTGGAGCACCGACTGTGCTGGTTTTGCATCTGTCAATAACCACAACGTACGTGAATGCAAGATTTGATAGATCATGTATACATGCCAACAACAACGGAAACAGGACGTATGCGAGACAAACATCAAAAGACTGAACAGTTCTGCACTGGTGAGATTACTAAATGATGGTAGTGTGTGCGAGTAGTTACCCCCTCAAGTATTTAAATCCATTGTGTATCTACAACCTTCTGTTATTGCTGCTGTCTAGTGTGTGACCTAATACTTATTTTTCATCTCTCATTCAATGCCAATCAATGCCATCTAGGGTGATTAGGATTCAAAGCAATCAATGCCATCTAGGGTGATTAGGATTGCCATGGCAATATGTGTTCCTTTGATCCTGTTTTCAAACAACAAACACAAATTTCATTTAAATTTCATTAGTGCAGGAGTTACTTAACCCTCATCACGCACTCACCCGTATCATGCTCCCATCCGCACCATTCCCCCACCCGTATTATGATCAAAGAAACCATGCACAGCAGAAGAAAGGTGAACAACGTGAACACATTTTCAACGACCTTTGAGCTTTTATTTTTTAAAGAAAAGCAGTTAAAATTCATTTCACGTCAAAACCTCCCAGCTCCCAGGTCGACCCAGCCAAAAATAAGTACCAGAACACTTTAAGAATAGTGTGGCGAAGAGGTTAAGCGACCTGCCTTGTGTTTCGAAGATCGACGGATCGATTCTGGACTCGTCATTCGGTTCATGAATGCAGTTTTCTCAATGACTCATGGGGGTCGTCGCAGGAGCTACGGATTTTGTATTCTACGCAACGCTCTGTGGAAAGATATAGAAACATGTGGGATTAACCCCGGTGCAATGAAGTCCATCCCCTTTATGTATCAATGAAGCTGGTTAGACGCCATGGATACCGATCATGTATCAATGAAGCTGGTTAGACGCCATGGATACCGATCATGTATCAATGTAGCTGGTTAGACACCATGGATACCAATCATGTATCAATGTAGCTGGTTAGACGCCATGGATACCAATCATGTATCAATGTAGCTGGTTAGACGCCGGGGATACCGATCATGTATCAATGAAGCTGGTTAAACACCGGGGATACCGATCATGTATAAATGAAGCTAGTTAGACGCCATGGATACCGATCATGTATCAATGTAGCTGGTTAGACACCATGGATACCGATCATGTATCAATGTAGCTGGTTAGACGCCGGGGATACCGATCATGTATCAATGAAGCTGGTTAAACACCGGGGATACCGATCATGTATAAATGAAGCTAGTTAGACGCCATGGATACCGATCATGTATCAATGTAGCTGGTTAGACACCATGGATACCGATCATGTATCAATGAAGCTGGTTAGACGCCATGGATACCGATCATGTATCAATGTAGCTGGTTAGACACCATGGATACCAATCATGTATCAATGTAGCTGGTTAGACGCCGGGGATACCGATCATGTATCAATGAAGCTGGTTAGACGCCATGGATACCGATCATGTATCAATGAAGCTGGTTAGACGCCATGGATACCGATCATGTATCAATGTAGCTGGTTAGACACCATGGATACCGATCATGTATCAATGAAGCTGGTTAGACGCCATGGATACCGATCATGTATCAATGTAGCTGGTTAGACACCATGGATACCAATCATGTATCAATGTAGCTGGTTAGACGCCGGGGATACCGATCATGTATCAATGAAGCTGGTTAGACGCCATGGATACCGATCATGTATCAATGAAGCTGGTTAGACGCCATGGATACCGATCATGTATAAATGAAGCTAGTTAGACGCCATGGATACCGATCATGTATAAATGAAGCTGGTTAGACACCATGGATACCGATCATGTATCAATGAAGCTGGTTAGACGCCATGGATACCAATCATGTATCAATGAAGCTGGTTAGACACCATGGATACCGATCATGTATCAATGTAGCTGGTTAGACACCATGGATACCGATCATGTATCAATGAAGCTGGTTAGACGCCATGGATACCGATCATGTATCAATGTAGCTGGTTAGACACCATGGATACCAATCATGTATCAATGTAGCTGGTTAGACACCATGGATACCGATCATGTATCAATGAAGCTGGTTAGACGCCATGGATACCGATCATGTATCAATGAAGCTGGTTAGACGCCATGGATACCGATCATGTATAAATGAAGCTAGTTAGACGCCATGGATACCGATCATGTATAAATGAAGCTAGTTAGACACCATGGATACCGATCATGTATCAATGAAGCTGGTTAGACACCGGGGATACCGATCATGTATAAATGAAGCTAGTTAGACGCCATGGATACCGATCATGTATAAATGAAGCTGGTTAGACGCCATGGATACCGATCATGTATCAATGAAGCTGGTTAGACGCCATGGATACCGATCATGTATCAATGAAGCTGGTTAGACACCATGGATACCAATCATGTATCAATGTAGCTGGTTAAACACCGGGGATACCAATCATGTATCAATGAAGCTGGTTAGACACCATGGATACCGATCATGTATCACTACCATGCTCGGTTATCGCACTGGGAAATATCCCTGGGTTGTGCGGCTCGTCTACAGCCTGGGTATCCAGTCTCGCTACGTTGTACTGGTCCCAAGTCTTACACACAGTTACCTGACACAAACACTTATGCATACATTTCTAAGCTGGCAGAGGGAAGGAGAGGACCGCAGCGCTGTACCAGTGGAGATATTGCCCCGGAACAGGGTCGGGGGGGGGGGGGGGAGGGAGAGATCTTGACATCAATATGATCCCGATCTACGGAACAGGGTCAGGAGAAAGATCATGACATCAACATGATCCCGATCTACGGAACAGGGTCGGAAGGGAGATCTTGATATCAACATGATCCCGATAGGCGCAGGGCAGTGTCCGAACTGAGACGATCTGAATATCAGCTTTTCGGAGTTAAGAGGTAAGCAAGTAGATAAGTAGGTTGGTGTGTAGTTAGGTAGGCAAGTAGTTAGATAGGTATGTAGGTAGGTAGTTGTGTAGGTAGCAAAGTAGGTGTTATGTATGTAGATAGGGCTTTGTGTAGGTGGTTAAGTAGGTAGTAATGTAGGTAGGTAAGTAGGTATGCGGTCAGGTACTTTTGTATGTAGGTAGGTGCTACGTAGATTGGTAGGTAGGCATACAGATATTCAAGCAAGAAACAAGGATATATAGGTAGGTATTTAGATAGGCAAGTAGGTATGCGGGTAAGTGGTAGATAGGTCGGTTAGTAGGTAGGCGGACATGTAGGCAGGTTGGTTGACATTTGGCGAGCAACTATGTAGGCAATGAAGTAGGTAGGTTGGAAGCTGTAACATAAACTGGTAAATGTGTAATTAGGTAGGAAGGTAGGTAGGTAGGTAGGTAGGTATGTAGGTATGTAGGAAGGTAGGTAGGTAGGTAGGTATACAGTCATGTTTAATACGACAATATTAACGGAATAGAAATCAGTAGACACCCAACACTGTGGCTCCATACTCTGCGGGGAAGACATATGGAGAAAAAAAAATACAGCACGGAGATACAAGAGTGCAACCACAAAATCTGTAGGTAATGTTCAACGCCTGCATACTACCTGACTGCAGCAGTCCACGGCGTCATGCCGTTCAACTTACCTGCAGCTGCACCACACACTGGGGGAATCAGCGGCCGTAACTAGTGTAAGCAATCATCGTGTAACCTGGCTTGTCGGAGAATGTTAGAATTACAGACCAAATCGGTGCCAAGGTATCGGATTTATAAAGCCCTACGAGGCCGGGGTATTGGGATTCAAGGCGATGTAGGTGATGAGTGTTGGATTTGTGGCCGAGATCTGTGAGTATGTCAAATTGGCGTCTGAGCATTGGATTGTTAGAGTAAATTGGTACTGGGATTTGGCGCTCATAAACGTTAGTAACGGGATATTGCGCCAAATTGGCGCTGAAATATGGGAATCAGAGTCGAAACCGGCATTTTATAGCTTCTCGGGCTTGTGGCTAAGATCAAAGTTGCCATGGGTCGATAATAAAGTAAGATGCCGTGGATCCAAATGATAACTGCTCGTGGTACAATGAGTTTGCTGTGGTTAACTCAACTTGAAGATGTCAGCAGTAACTCTTTGACATTGGCAGTGTCATGGCTCGAAATCTGGGTGTACACATTATGTCCTCAAGTTTCATTAGTCAAGTATAACATGATGTTGTGGCCTGAGTTTTGAGGGACTAGTTGACTAGCTATTCTATTTGACTCTCTCTCCCCCCCCCCCCCCCCCCTCTCTCTCTCTCTCTCTCTCTCTCTCTCTCTCTCATCTCTCTCTCTCTCTCTCTCTCTCTCTCTCACACACACATCCTCCCTGGTTTACATGACGATCCACAAAGTAAAACATTACTTATATAAACTTCACAAAGCGCCGTACAGTTTTATATCGTCTATACTTCACATAATCACATTTATCAGTCACAGTACAATGCGTAATAACAATTACAAATAACATTCAACAAGAAATGAAATGTGATTATTGGGATACAGAAAAATGAAATATTTTGGATTTTACAAAGACGTGAAAGTCAAGAAAAGATAATTATGAATGAAAGTATACTGGGGATGCGGAGAAGATGAATACCAAATCGTATTCTAGATATGAAAGATAATTTGTACGTGACAGAAACAGGCTGATATATAATATAAATTTCGAGAGACTGTTGTGGGTGGCACAAGGCACGACACTGTGTGATGATGACTGATTATTTGTAAAAACATTAGAATCACACACGGGAGGAACATAACATTACAGAAAATGGGTAGTGGATTAGAGGACACATTGGATTAAAGGACACACAACACAAGACATCTACCCCCCCCCCCCTTTTTTTCACACACACACACACACACTCGCACACACACACACCACACACACACACACCACTCGCACGCTCTCTCTCTCTCACACACACACACACACACACACACACACGCACGCGCACACACGTGGCATCATAATGCTGGATCTCGTATACTACGTATTCTTTCTTCTTCTTCTGTTTCTTCTTCTCTCCTCCTCCTCCTCTGTCTCCTCCTCCTCCTCCTCCTCCTCCTTCTTCTTCTTCTTCTTCTTCTTCTTCTTCTCTTCTTCTTCTTCTTCTTCTTCTTCTTCTTCTTCTTCTTCTTCTTCTTGTGTCCTATTGATTTTGTCGTGAAGCGTCGCAGAGAGGCGATATATGTAATTTTCCGAATTAGAGATTCTAATTATGAAAACTAAATAAACTAGAAAACTTAGTGACAACGGGCAAAATTGATGGGGAAATAGCAAAGGGAAGATAGAGAGATGAATATCTGCTTGGCCACATGGCATGATAGGGACAAGAACACAGAGCTAATCAAAAAGCCTGGAGATCGTGTTAGATGGCGAACCCTTGCCATCCACGCTTATCGGCATGGCACACGATGATAAAGATGTCTAAAACTGTTGCAAATGTTATGTTTCTTTTCATTGGTTAAAAAATTCCTAAGGTACCGATTGGTCTTCATTGGAACCAGAACGACAATGGTTGATTAGAACATAAAGGAAAACTCAGAGAACCTTCTAGATTACGTAAGAAAAGATGAATGTTACAACGCTTAAACACAATACTCTATATCGTTTGCGTTTGTGGAATACAAATCATCGTTACATGTTAACATTCATTCTTTTTGATATCTTCTTTTTTATGCTTGAGCAGCAAAGGATGATGCAATTAGCCCTCATTAAAGCTTGGAGGAGTTTCAAAGCAAGCTACTGAGTTGTTGAATTGAGTCCAGAACATATATCACAGCACTCAGGACATTCCCATACGCGCTTCATCCTCATCTTCAACAGCCAGCGAAGAGTCTTAGTACTAATGGTACCAATGGCCGTCTGTCTACACTAGTGAACATTTTTTTTTAAATTTCATTAGAATTTAAATGCACCATTTCTGATTGATTATGACATGCTGATTTCAAATATAATGAAATTCGCAAATTGACTCTGTGTGTTTTTTTTAAAGATGAATTTACATTACATTAATACAAATAATGTATGTTTGTTTAATTCTCTTGGGTCAACAGTTAGTCTTTCTACTTTAGCCGCATGCAAATTGTTGTTACATACTAAATTAATTGTGGAATAAAATTATAGAAAAAAGAACACCATTTAAAGTTCATATGTAATGTTTTAAAAAGGCACATTTGAACCCATTCCGTCATTATTTATTATTTCAAAGACATAATGCAGCCAAGACTCTTATACTTCGGAAGAAAATGTTCTACAATTTCATTGTAATTATCAAATCTATTGTTTCAAAAACAAACAAACAAACAAACAAACAAGCTTGTCCATCACTAACTTTAAAACTAGCCATGCTGTTTTTTCCTTCCAATGCAACACGCAAAGAACCTCGTAATCATGAAGAAGTTTTCACATTTGTGGACCAACAAATACTCCTTCTCTTATTCTAGATTCACTCAGTCTAGGACATTTTCTGATGAGGTATTTGAAAGCCTCGTCTGTTTTCTCCATTGCTTTGACAACGTTTTTCATGAGACCCAGCTTAAGGTGCAAGAATGGTAACAAATGCTTGCTGGTGTCGACAAGTGCTGGGTTCTCAACGTTCTTACTACTAGACTGCAATGACTGCCTGATCGGCTAACGTCTTCTGGTGTATTGGTCAATTCGTGCATAGCTATCCCACTCACAGAGAAAGCAACAGTACTTGCTGTATCCACCATGTACAGACCAATCTAAGTCACCGTAAGGGACGCAGAGGTGTTTCTAAGGCACCAGGGCCGGGTTATATACTGGCCAAGACCTCTTGACGCGTCCTCGTCAAGCGTCCTGGGCAACAGGTCCCTTCGGGGTCCTGGCTAAAGTCAGCAGGATCGCCGATTCCTCCAAAGTCGGAGAGTGTCTGTCTGTATGGTGAGGAACCACCAGTCTGCACACCAATAAGCCAGACTTGGGACAACGGATACTCACGCAAACCTCAGGTCCTGTATGACATCACACTGATGTTGGACAACAGGATGCCTTCATCCGACATACAGGACTTCGCGTGGAGCTCAAGCCAACGAACACAAGCAAGCAAGTCACCGTAAAAATTGCGTCATATATAGATTGACCGTGATTAAATAAACTAGTAGCATATATCTTGAAAACTGGAATCAATCAACATTTTAATGCCATGGTGTTATGTGTTACTCTGGCTTTTCCTTGGAGCCTGGGTATCGGCCAGATCCTCTGGTCACTGCCTGCAGAAACATTCTCTCCAGGCGGGAATGATCTGTCTGTTCTTCCGCACTATTCATACGATCCCAAAGGGCTTCGACCACATCTGCCTTTTTTATGTTGCATATTCCTAACAGGACGTTGCAGTCAACACCAGCATTTTTCAGCTGCTGTTGATGTACTAGGCAAGTTCTTACGTTCAGTAGTTTGCCATTGCTTTCTGAACGACCGGCTCACATACCCCCGTAAGCTACCAGCGCGGCGCGATCCGCTGCCGAATTTCCCGCAGCTGTTTTCCTCACGTAATATACGGGATTACGAACAACGTCATTAACCTCTTGACCAGGGAGACATCTGCCTTATCATGCACCAATACCCTACCAAGGAGTGCAGACCTAGCCACTTGTCCACCTGCACGTTTCCCACTACACCAGCATGTCCTTGGGGGAGGGGGGGGGGGAATCCAACATATGCTTTATATATTTGATTGTTGACTTGAAGCCTGCCACTCTGTCTGCATCATGCCTGTTTTAACTTTTCTCAACATAATTTGTGAGTCAGTAACAATCACGATATGCGTGCGCTGTTTGTCCTCCAATCAGCGGAACTCCGCTGTGACTTCCCCCACCTCCATCCTCAGACTAGATGTTGTGGTATCATAAGCCTGGCTTTTCTGCACCAAACACCGTCTACCAACCTTCGCCACGATTCCCCAGGCACTTCTTTTACCTCTTTGCACATCTTTATAGATTAACACATCGCTGGTGGCGAACTGTCGCTGATCAGTTGTTGCACCTCCCATTCAGTGCAGCCTGCCGGACAATCCCTGCATTCCCGATCAATGTTATTATGACTCTGCACAAGTCTGGCTTTACCTCTGACATTCTGATCCACTCCCCCCCCCCCCCCCCCCCCCCAATCCCAATGTTCTCTAGCATGCACACGTCTCTGATTGTGTCCTCTGCCATCCATGATTTTCCTCTGCTCAGACTATGAAACCTTAAATGTGTCCAGGGCTTCATGCAGGGAGTGTTCCGTGTCCTGCTATTCAGAAATATCATTTAGCCTGCAGCAGCTTGA
This sequence comes from Cepaea nemoralis, assembly GCA_014155875.1. Taxonomy (NCBI): domain Eukaryota; kingdom Metazoa; phylum Mollusca; class Gastropoda; order Stylommatophora; family Helicidae; genus Cepaea; species Cepaea nemoralis. The sequence continues at coordinate 322,761 of JACEFZ010015468.1, forward strand.
GCCTGTCTTTAATCGTGAGTAAAGCTGAGATGTACAGCATACGCACTACCGGCGTGCGCCCTGGGCAACAGGATCGCTGATTCCTCCGAAGTCGGGGAGTATCTGCCTGCACAGCGAGGGACCACCAGTCTGCACACCAATCAGCCAGACATGGGACAACGGATACTCACGCACACCTCAGGTCCTGTATGACATCACACTGATGTTGGACAACAGGATGCCTTCAACCGACATACAGGACTTGGCGTTGGAGCTCACAGCCAGCAAACACAAGCAAGCAAGCAGATGTTGATAGACCATGAACAACATAGTCAATTGCTCCATGTCCATTGCTGCCATGATGAATTGTAATGGATTTATGAAAAGAACAACGATAAACTGGAATCAGGGAAGATACTATAGAGATATTACGATATCACATGCAATAAGACACGATTTTAGCAGATTGGATTATGCAACACGAAACGTAAATAAAATATAACCCATAAAGCGTGCCAATAAGTCGGATAAGGTTCACGCCCATGATGCGAGATAGAACAGGTTTCACATCATAACCAGGCGTGTAAGACCACCACGCCCACGCCGTTTATGATTGTGATGAAGAATCAACGTTACTGCACTCAGAACGTGCTCAAAAGCGCCCGATCTTTCCCAGTAGAAGTTGATAAGTTTGGATTCTGTTTGTCTTTGATGCCCACCGGTTGAGTATACGATGAGGTCATTTTGACCCGTCTTCTATCAAATCCCTATTCTAAGATTCGAAAATGAGAAAATCCGTCAAAATATGTCTCAATATGTGCAAGCACTTGGAATCAGCGACTGGCAAGAGAAGGTTAACCAGAGAGACGAAGGAAGACAGCTTGTATCTGCAGCAAAGAACCTCAATGGCTCGGAGTGCTGAAGAAGAAGAATATAACAGCCAATGAGTCCCATCTGCAAGTCCATCTACTACAAGTCCATGTCCAATGGCTCATGACTGGATGATATGTTTGGATAGTGTTTGTCTCTGATGTCCACCGGTTGAGTATACGATGTACCAACATTGCCCGAAGTCATTTTGACCAGTCTTCTATCAAATCCCTATTCTAAGATTCGAAAATGAGAAAATCCGTCAAAATATGTCTCAATGTGTGCAAGCTGGAATTGTTTTCAATAATATAACAGCCAATGCGTCCATCTGCAAGTCGATCTCCAATGTCTCATTTATTGGTGCCCTTGGAACCAATATATCCACTCCCTCAATTCTACGCATCCCTGCTTGGCTGGGACAATAGATCTACGTATGTGTGATTAGTTGGTTGGTAGAATGAGTGGTGTGTTGATGGGTTGAATGGTTGATTAGTTGGTTGGCTGATTGGTTGGTTAGTGAACCCATTGGAAGACTGTGAATTTTAACACTTTAAGTCTAACGCATTATCGCTTAGACTGCCCGAGTGTTAGTTGAGCGAGACTGATATATACATTTCCTAGAGACCCAGTAATGAAGTATAGTTTTTTCTTCAGAGACTATATTAAAGAGCTCTCTGTCCCCTCACCAAGCACAGAAACCAACAAAGTGTTTAAAACGGGTACTATCACTTCACATCTCCGGAGAGGCATAATATAAAATAACAAGGTTACTGGTTACCAAGACACCACTGTCCTATGCCGCAGGGTGCTTTAGGTAGTAATAGCATAACACGAAGTAATGCCGCTTTACAGAACACAATTACGTTAAACAAAGAACGTTGCGGCGACTATCCTTCATCAGTAAATAAATGCACAAAACACAACATTTAAACAGGAGGAAGACACTACGTGACTGCATTAGGCTGGCATCTTGGGAATCTGAGATAAGTAGCACATTTTGTTAATTTGTTCATTGTCTTTTCATTGTTCTCATTGTTTTCATCTTTCCATTGTTCTCATTTGTTCTTAATGGCAGGACAAGATAGGCAAGGGCACAACAACAAAGTAGCGTTATCTATAACATTAAAAAATTCTACACAGTTAGACAAGATACAAGAAAATACAAGACATGGTTCTCTACAACATACAAAAGTGCTACACAATTAGACAAGTTACAAGCAAATACAAGACATTGATATCTTACAACATACAAAAGTGCTACACAAGTAGACAAGATGCCAAGAAAAACACAAGATAGAGTCATCTATAACTACCAAAAGTGCTACGCAATTAGACAAGTTACAAGAAAAACATTACACATCGTTATCTTACAAGAAACAAAACTGCTACACAATTAGACAACATACAAGGAAGCACCAGACATGATTATCTTACACTATAGAAAGCTGCTACAGAATTAGACAGGATACATGAAAATACAAGATAGCGTCATACCACAACATATGAACGACGCATACGAGAAATAGACAAGTTTGCCAGAAAACGACAGCGCAAAAACAATCCAACTATGAACTGGTGACTTTGACACAGTAAAAATTTATAAAAAACAGAAGCAAACCGATTTATTCCTGGCCGACTGTTCAAGAATGAGGAAAGGAGAAGGCACCGAGTGTTGAAATAATTCCTGGTTTAAAAAATAAAAGCCACACACAACTCGGATTTTCAGTCGTGTTAATATTCTGGTTTTCTCAAGTAGCATCCTTCAGGGATCGCGGAATACACTTGGAAAATCGTTTAAACTGTAGTGTCTATTTTCAGCGCATCTCGCCTGGCCTAGATTACTGTTCGTGACGTCAGAAGGTGTAAAAAGGAAGCGCTGGCGTGGTATTTGCTCTGGGGTCGTGTTTATGTGTGAGTACTTGTTAAAGTTCTGATTGCTTGTCACATTCGGGATAATCATTGGATGAAGGGAGGAGAGAGGGTGGGAGACATGGCTGATATGGGTGGAGATTAGGGGGTGGGGGAGGGTGGGGTGGAAAGATGGACAGATGTGGAGAGAAGAGGACACAATGAGGCCGAGAAAATGCAAAACGAGGCAGAGACTAGGACAGAAAATGTAGGCAGAGAATAAAACGCAACGATGCTAGAAATAGGACAAAATGAGAGAGAGAGAGAGAGATAGAGAGAGAGAGAGAGAGAGAGAGAAGGAGAGAGAGAGAGAGAGAGAGATGAACGAGAGAGAGAGAGAAGAGGAGAAGGGATGACAGAAAATGGGACAAAACAAGAAACAGAGTTTACACTTACACACTACACACCACATAAACGTATGACATTGAACACATACACAACACATATATGCATAATCACACAACACACATTCACACACATACATATAAACATATGCAAGAAAACATGCAAACATACATACACATTAACACACGCACAGACACACTGAAACGTACATATACATGCCCACACATACACACATATACACATATTCACACCCACTCCCACATATACACACACATGAATAAGCGTAAGGTAGCAACATGTTGGAGATTCATTTGGTAAATATGATTGGAATGCTCGCAAAACAGCATCCGCTTCCTGTGATGTGTGTGTGTGTGTGTGTGTGTGTGTGTGTGTGTGTGTGTGTGTGTGTGTGTGAGAGAGAGAGAGAGAGAGAGAGAGAGAGAGAGAGAGAAAGAGGGTTGAGAGAATGAGAAAGAGAGAGAGAGAGAGAAGAGAGAGAGAGAGAGAGAAGAGAGGATGAGAGAGAGAGAGAGAGAGAGAGTTGAGAGAATGAGAAAGTGTGAGAGCAAAATAATAAGACAGAGGGCAGGGCCGTGCATTGATAAGAGAGGCCGCCTATCAGAGTGGCACCGTAAGGAGGCGGCCATAAGCAGCGAAAGAGGGGCGACACTTGAAGACTTGCATCATCAGGGGCGCATTCGAAGAGACTTGCAATACATACTGGGAAATCTACGCAGAAGAGTCATGAAAACGAATGAGGGAGAATGAAAGAGTGTGAGGAGATAGTAGAGAGATGTGTGAGACGAGAATGAAAGAGTGTGAGGAGGTGTACGAGAGAATGAGACAGCGTGACGAAGTGTGACGAGAGCGGGTGACAAAGATAGACCAGGTATAGCGGGTGACAGAGAAGCGGGCGGTGACGAACACGAAACTTATTTCGAAGGGTAAGGGTGACAAATGGGCACGCAGGCCAGTCTCACATTGGGCCTTCCATCATCAGGTGTGTACATCAATTACACACTGTGCTTGCTACATTCATATGGAGAACAACACACAATGTCAATTAATGCTGAGAACATAAACAATGCATACTATCCTGTTTGAGACAGGCAGAGATAGCCAGCAACACAGAAGTGAGAGGGGGTGAAATAGTAAAAGGTAAAGTGAGATAATGATGGGAGAGCGAGCGAGAGAGAGAGAGAGAGATGAGACTGAGAGAGACGAGAGCGAGAGAGATGAGACGAGAGAGACAGAGAGAGAGAGAGAGACTGATAGAGATAGAGTGGGAGCGGGTGGAAGATTGAGCGAGAAGTGACAGAGAGAGTGAGAGAGAGAGATAGTAAACGAGCGAGTGAGAGAGACAGTGGTGTGGAAGAGAGTGGCAAGAGAAAGAGAGGAGAAAAAGAGACGATGAGCGGGAAAGAGAATGAGATGAGAGAGAGCGAGTGAAAGAGAGCGGGAGAGAGTAGTAAGAGAGAGATTGATTGATTGATTGATTGATGGTAGATTGAGTGATTGATGATGGATGATTTAGAACCTGATATCACAGCATCAGGGCATTCCCATAAGCGCTCTCGTCCCCATCCTCAGAAGCCAGCGAAGAGTTCCAACCCAATAGTACCAGTAGCAATCTGATTATATGTGCGTCTCGCGTTCCTCTGAGCGTAGAGCGTCGGCCAGATCCCATCTCGTCACTCCTCGCTATCGCATTCTTGCCAGACCCTCCCCGGTAATCCATTGACTCTCCGAGGAGTACACGTGCTCCCACAAGGCCGCAACACGTCTGCTTATCATGCATCAATACTGACAAGTTTGCAGAGCAGCCAATCTGTCGGCCGTTCATTTACCCCAGCACACCAGCATGCCCCGTACTCTTTACCTGTTTCAAACATGCTTATCATCTGCACCTATGATGTCTTCATAAGCATCATCTCTATGGTGGCAGATAACACTCCTCTCTAACGCATCCATGGTGTCAACATCATCATGATTGGTCTGCTCTAAAAATCTCTGGGAGAAACCCTCACTTTCTCTTTGTCTGTTGTCATGCGCACACCATCATCTCTACGAAACTTGTTCCTTGTCATAGGCGATCGTTTCTTGTATTTGGTCTGTGCAGTTCCAGAATTTCGCAGTGTTTTTCACCTCCACACCTCATCATGAAACATTGCCTATTACTCTTTTGTGGCCTCTGCAGCACAACTCTTGAAACCCCATCTTGTCTTTCTGACATGTCCGCAGTGGTAACTTACTCATCTTAAGCTTCTGGGTGTCATCTGGCACACTTTCCGTAGCATGCTTCACTGCAGCTACTCTTGCTTCCAAGCCTGGTCGCCTTCTGGGCGTCACCATGGGGATGCACAAAAAAGGCGTTTTAACAGCACTGTTGCATGCCCCTGTCGTGAGGCGTCCAGAAGGCTGTCGGTCCACTCATACCGGAAGGCCTTGCGCGCTCTCCCGCTTTAACTTTCCTGGATTTAGTGATCAGGATCATGAGCATGGCATGTGATCACTCCAGGGTCATTCAAAACAGTCCACTTTACATCAAGGACTGATGACTGGAAGGCCAAGTGCCAAATCAATAGCTGTCGCATCGCAGGCTCATTGCTATCTCAGTCGGCCCATACCATCATTTATCGCAGACCACATCGGAGTCCACGATGGCATCTGCACAGGGCAATTCTGTCAGTTTTCTCCACTGCGTGTCCAATCTCTGTCCTTCGCATTGAAGTCATCCACATATGAGTAGCATATCACTGGTGAATCCTCAATTACTTAAGGCCAAAGCCCAGTGTTCCTTGCTGACCAAACACAGTCCACTGTGCATATACATTGATGATGTTCCAACTAATCCCCAAAGCTCCATTTGTATACCCTGGACTCTCTCTCGCACTGTGATGCACGGGCTCAAGTCAAGTACCACAATGCTTCACTCCTTCTTCACAGTAGACCTTGCCCATTTCTCACTGCCCAGTAGGGTTTATATAACTGATGTACCCACTTTACTTATTCAGTCTGGTCGCGAGAACCGCACAGTGGAAGGATGGGAGATTTGCTCGCAACAGACGAGCCTATTCCGGCGAGCCTATTCCCGGTGGTCGCGGGATCCGCAACAGTCAGGCGAGAAGTCTGACGATAGTGCACACTTTACTCAGGTCCAGACACTTGTGTTAACAGATATACGCGCCCTACGTTTCAGGGGCGTACGAGGCCCTCACCTGTGGGACATGGCTGAACGCCTCTAAGTCGGGTCCGTCGGGTTCCCGGAACGGTCCTGGCCACCACTCGCCACCTGCTCGTGGTGACGAGGTCTCGGAGGTTGACGCTGAGCCGCCAGCGTCTGCAGCTACCGTGTGCCAGACGTATTGGTTACCCATTCCTCTGGAAAACACAAGGCAAGGCCGAGATAGGAACATGTCGTTTGGGCACCATATGTTCTCTGAAGCTCTGCCCAGCATTGTGATGGAATTTTGGCCACATTCCAACTCACATACTGGGTCTGTTAAGACGGCAATGTGCCACTCACCACTCACCCAGGGCAATGGTATTTGTCTGTATTTAGCTCATGGAGCAAGAGGACATCAAAATCATATATTAGGCTCTCCAATACAGGACCTCTCTGCCTGGCACTACGACAGTTCCGATATCCCAATCTTACATGGTTGAGACCTAGTCTCTCCACTTTTCGTCTTGTTCTCCTGGCGCCTGCCCTCCTTTTTCTATGCCTTCTTCTCACACCATTTCCTCGTCTTCTCCTCCTCACTCTCTCTCTCTCTTCGCTAGCCCCTGAAGGATGTGTCAAGCGCAGAGCACGTGCTCCGTAGCTCCGGCGACGATTCCCTTGTTTAAATGATACCATAAACACAAAGTTTGGATATTGCAGGAAATGAGCGGTCACCCTAGTAATGCCTGCCTGCTAGGGAAGGGGCGGGGGATGTCACTCAGGAGTCCATACGCCTGGCACCGCCTCGCCCGCATACCAGACGTTCCACGTTCACAACCAGCTCACCCGTAGCCATTCAGTCCTCGGCACGTCGGTCCACCTTAAACTTGGGGACTTATTATGGGAGTTTTCCATCTCCTAGGTTGGCTGCTGTAATAGCTAACGGGCCCAATCTACCTGGGGGAAAGAGGTTCCAGCGCCTCATTTATGGCGAGCACAGTAGATAAATGTGTGCGGGACACAAGACCTATGCTATACACTCTCTCTCACATAGATTGTTTGCACATTGATGAATGTTACTTCGGGTTGGGGGAGGGGTGAGGGGGTGAAGATTAAGAAAGACCACGTACCTTTTGTTTGCACATTGATCATTGTTACATAATAGATCCTACAGGTCATATATCATTTGTCTACACATTGATAAATTTTATATAAGGGATCATACAAGTCATATATCACTTGTCTAAACATTGATTAATGTTACATAAAGGATCAGACAGATCATATGTCACTTGTCTACACATTGATCAATGTTACATAAAGGATCATACAGATCATATGTCACTTGGTTACACATTGCTGAATGTTACTCCGGAGATGATGAAGATCATGTAGGACTGACATTGCCGTAGACATCATTCCTTTCGTTGAAGAGATTCAGTACTTGGTACAGAAGTCTGTACTGATCCAGCGATGGAACTAAGTGAGGTCTAATAGCCTTGACTGTTCCAACTACAAGTGGCACAGAACCTCGTTGGTCATTGCCCATGTGGTCCAGCAAAGAGTGACAAGAGAGATAGAACTCGTATGTGTTAATCAATGTTCTAAACATGGAGAAAGAAACAGGGTTTAATAACTATAAACTATGATTATCACGCGCTGTATGTCTCTGTGAGTATGTGTATATGTGTGTGGGAGCGGGGGGGGGGGGTGTGCGCGCGCGCTCTAATAAGCCATACTGCATAAATTCTATTCGCCGATTTAATCAGTGTGTCCCGTCGTTTAATGTTGGCATGCTAATTTTAGTTTTTACCTAACTCCCCTTGCCTGTGTGTGTTAATGTTTCCGAACGCCGGAAACATTTCTGCTGCCATCCAAATAATCAGATTAAATACGCGCACATATTGACAAGAGAAAGTGCATTTCTTCTTCTTTATCTTCTTCTTCTTCTTCTTCTTCTTCTTCTTCTTCTTCTTCTTCTTCTTCTTCTTCTCTCTTCTTCTTCTTCTTCTTCTTCTTCTTCTTCTTCTCTCTTCTTCTTCTTCTTCTTCTTCTTCTTCTTTCTTCTTCATCTTCTTCTTCTTCTTCTGCTGAGGGTGGCTGAGTGGTCTCGAGGTATGGTGTCCGCATCGAATGCTGGATGTCGGCGAGGACCAGGATTTATTTAAAAAATCCACCTGGACTTCCAGCAATAAAATTTCCCCTGGTTTCTGGGTAGTGAGATCGGACGCCCGTGTGTATTGTTGCGCACGTAAAAAAAAAATCCCTTGGCAGTTGGAAATTGAAAAAGAGTAGCCTAACGGCGCTGCCCGGGCAAAAATTTCGAGTTAAAAATCTATCCAAAGTATTTCAGGATTCTCGCCGATGCAACGGAGTTCGTGCATTTAGCTGAGTTTCTCCAGACTCAGGTTTGAGTTAGGAGGAAAATGGAGCACTTATGGGTTAAACCGTGTGCCGTGATGTTGATCCATCGACTAAACTAAACTAACTAAACTTCTTCTTCTTCTTCTTCTTCTTCTTCTTCTTCTTCTTCTTCTTCTTCTTCTTCTTCTTCTTCTTCTTCTTCTTCTTCTTCTCTTCTTCTTCTTCTTCTTCTTCTTCTTCTTCTTCTTCTTCTTCTTCTTCTTCTTCTTCTTCTTCTTCTTCTTCTTCAAACAAACAAATAAACAAACAAACAAACAAACAAATAAACAAACAAACAAACAAACAAATAAACAAACAAACAAAAAACATGTATATTTGTCTATATTTGGATGCCTTGATTCATTTATTATTCCGTATTATGAGAAGTCAAATCCGGAAATTGACTTTCTACATTACTACACAATTACATTATTCAAAAGTTAGTACTCTCCATTTCTATTACTATAAATTCTCATTAGTCATTAATATATTTGCGTTGCTGGCTCTGTTAAATTAGTTCACAGTGTAATCAACGTTTTTCTTTCTTCTTTTTAACTTGAATAAGTTTGTCACACAAGTCTGAATTTCTATTCAGCACTCTGACTCACTCTTTGCCTCTGCCAATCTTCTCAAGTGTGCACATTTCCCTGATGGTATCTTCTGCCTGAACCATCCACGAACTTCCTCTTAGCAGGCTGTTGCCCTTGACTTGTAATAACATATGATGGCAGAAGCTGAACAGAAATTTAAAAAAAAAAAAAAAAGAGGATAGGAATGGCCAAAATTGCTTTCGACATCATGAAATCAGTTTTAACATCTAGAGAGATTAATAACGCATTAAACATGAGAATTGTCAAATGTAAAGTATATTCAACTCCACCATATGGCGTGAAAGCCTGGACAATGAGGCCCTGGATGTGTGGATATACAGGAAAATATGTCGTATTTCATGGAAACAAAAGCAATTTTTAAAAAAGAGGTTCTAGAAAAACTAGCAATGAAAAGAGAATTAATGAAAGAAATAAAAAAGAGACAAGTGAAATATTTCGACCACGTTAAAAGACATAACAATCTTATAAAACCATACTTCAAGCTCTCAAGAGATGGACAACGATACTAGTGGGAAGAAACATCAAGAGATGACAGAACCCCAGTCTGACAGAATGTACAATCAAGGCTAGGCACAGACAGTGTTGGAGATGCATTGCAGCCAACCGTTCTTGTGGAGACGACACCTGATTGATTGACTTCTTTCGTGTGTTTCAGAGCAAAGAAACAGTAACATCTTATTATTTTATAGTTATAATTTGGTCTGTGACAATTTGTTACCGTGTTATTTAGTTTTACCAACATGAAGAATAAATTTATGTGTATTATTTGTTACAACGTCCGTGTGATATAGGGTTCTATACGAGGAAAGTAAAGAATAGAAACACTGTATTATTTTATAGTTATAATTTGAGCTGTGACAATGTGTCCTTGTGGTTTAGTTTTATCAGGAGGAAGAATTAATCCGCGTAAGTTACCAACGCGGCTAGAACCTCTACCGATTCTCGCGCAGGTTATGTTACTCACGAGAATATACGGGATTACGGAGAAAGACGTTAACTTCTAAGCCAGGGAGACCAGCTACAAAGAGGTTGGCATGAGTTAATTGACGGACTGTGTTCAATTGGGAGATGAACTGTTAACGCAGAAAACGACCAGCGGATTAGTTCTCATAGAAGAAAGAGAACACACATAGCGACCATACAAGGTGTCTGGGAGTCTCCCTGGCGAGTGGTCATGCCGTCTGACTCGGGCTCAGAAGGTTGTGGGTTCGATTCCGGGTCACGTCCTTCGGTTCACGAGTGCATTTTTTCGGAGACTCCTGGGGGTCGTCACTGGAGCTACGGAGTTCGTGCTTGTTGCGACGCTTTCCGCGCTGCGGAATGAGAATGCGCCATATGAGATAAGAACCCGGTGCAATGAAATCGATCCTGTTGACTTTTAAGAGACAAGTTGTCGACTTTAGTCTAGATCAGTAAAGTGTTGCTGTTATGTGGTTGTGTCAGTGTTGCTGTTGTGTGGTTGTGTCAGTGTTGCTGTTATGTGGTTGTGTCAGTGTTGCTGTTATGTGGTTGTGTGGTTGTGTCAGTGTTGCTGTATGTGGTTGTGTGGTTGTGTAAGTGTTGCTGTTGTGTGGTTGTGTCAGTGTTGCTGTTATGTGGTTGCGTCAGTGTTGCTGTTATGTGGTTGTGTTAGTGTTGCTGTTATGTGGTTGTGTCAGTGTTGCTGTTATGTGGTTTTGTGTCAGTGTTGCTGTTATTTGGTTGTGTCAGTGTTGCTGTTATGTGGTTGTGTCAGTGTTGCTGTTATGTGGTTGTGTCAGTGTTGTGGTTATGTGGTTGTGTCAGTGTTGCTGTTATGTGGTTGTGTCAGTGTTGCTGTTATGTGGTTGTGTCAGTGTTGCTGTTATGTGGTTGTGTTAGTGTTGCTGTTATGTGGTTGTTTCAGTGTTGCTGTTATGTGGTTGTGTCAGTGTTTCTGTTATGTGGTTGAGTCAGTGTTGCTGTTATGTGGTTGTGTCAGTGTTGCTGTTATGTGGTTGTGTCAGTGTTGCTGTTATTTGGTTGTGTCAGTGTTGCTGTTATGTCAGTGTTGCTGTTATGTGGTTGTGTCAGTGTTGCTGTTATGTGGTTGTGTCAGTGTTTCTGTTATGTCAGTGTTGCTGTTATGTGGTTGTGTCAGTGTTGCTGTTATGTGGTTGTGTCAGTGTTGCTGTTATGTCAGTGTTGCTGTTATGTGGTTCTGTCAGTGTTGCTGTTATGTGGTTATGTCAGTGTTGCTGTTATGTGGTTGTGTCAGTGTTGCTGTTATGTCAGTGTTTCTGTTATGTGGTTGTGTCAGTGTTGCTGTTATGTGGTTGTGTCAGTGTTGCTGTTATGTCAGTGTTGCTGTTATGTGGTTGCGTCAGTGTTGCTGTTATGTGGTTGTGTCAGTGTTGCTGTTATGTGGTTGTGTCAGTGTTGCTGTTATGTGGTTGTGTCAGTGTTGTGGTTATGTGGTTGTGTCAGTGTTGCTACTATGTGGTTGTGTCAGTGTTGCTGTTATGTGGTTGTGTCAGTGTTGCTGTTATGTGGTTGTGTGTCAGTGTTGCTGTTATGTGGTTGTGTCAGTGTTGCTGTTATGTGGTTGTGTCAGTTTTGCTGTTATGTAGTTGTGTCAGTGTTGTGGTTATGTGGTTGTGTTAGTGAAGCTTTTACTATTTCTACCCACTGCCACTGTGAAGGATGCGCTAATCATCATTACCATCATCATCGTCGTCATCATCATCATTACCATCAACATCATTATCATCACGCGCTATGCTGTTTAGCATGAGCATAGTTTGCCATCTCACACTATCACCAGTCTTGTATCCAGTCTGTGATCTTCTTCCGATAGTACTGTACAGCCATGGCATCCAGGAATTTGTCTCATTGTCTTCCTCTTGTTCTTATCTCATCAAGTTTGCCAGTTGTCATTACGTTGTGAAGTTTATTTTTCCTGATAACGTGTCCAAAATTCTTATTAGTCTGTCTCTATTTTCTCTAATAAATTTACAGTTACTATCATCATCATCATCCTCATCATCCTCATCATCATCATCATCATCATCATCATCATCATCATCATCATCATCATCATCATCATCATCATCATCATCATCATCATCATCATCATCATCATCATCATCATCATCATCATCATCATCACCATCATCATCATCATCTACATCATCATCACATCATCATCATCATCATCATCATCATCATCATCATTATCATCATCATCATCATCATATTTCTGTCATAGGAGGTAGAATATCAAGGACAGGAAGATGTAATTTCCTATACTTAAGTGCTCAAAGACAAAGAAGCGCAACACTGACTTTTAATGGGCCAGAGAAGAAAAGGACAATAAGAAGAAATAGAGAAAGAGCACTGTGTATATCCTCCTCTGTTAACAAGAAAAGGGGTAGAATTTAGACAGAAGATTCCAGGAGTTCTTAGGGCGGGGGATGTACTGTTGTACACCCCAGACAGAAGATTACACTGCTGGACTGTAACAGGATCAATGAGTTTACACAACAAACTACAGACTAAACAAAACAAATTAAGAACAACAAAATTAGGTTTTTATTGACAGAACTGCATGGTTCAGGGACAAACAGGCATCTTGACATGTCACATAACTGACATATACAGAAATGGGAACCTATGTTCCCACAGTAATCACTGCTGCCTAACATCGCTACGCACATGACTAGGTACCCATCTCCACAAACCAACAAGGACATGGCAACAACAGAGCCTCAACGTAAACAACAACGGTAACAGCAGGTATGGACTCTCTATTGTAATCATCTCAGGACTCATGGACAGTTGGTACATACAGAAATGGGAATCTGAAATCCCACAGTTAGAGATAACTGCTGCCTAGTACTAACTACAGGGGCGGTCTCTAAATGACAGTGAGACCTCAATCATGTTCAGTTGAGTCGAAGGGCACCCTCAATACCCACACAAGACACCCGCATCACATAAGTCGACTGGGACCAGATACAGCGAAAAACCATAACATAACGAATAACAAAACTATAACCCTAACAGCAGAGATATAGTGGCATAAACAGGTTAAACAGGTATACGAATGGGTATACAAAAGGGGATGTGAGTGGCCTACGACATTAACCAGAGCTGGGGCTCAAGTTTGCTCTACAACAACCATGGCCAGGGGTCACTACCATCGTATGATACACCTTTCTCCTGCATCGTCACTGAATACCCCTGGTACTAGTTTTCTTAATACACCCCTGCCAATCTGCAGAGTAGCACTTTTACCGTCACTAATTGAGGCAAACCCATGTTGTTGTCATTCTGCGGTCATCGCCATTTTACATGCGAAGATAACTCTACTAATTTTAGTCACTCAGGAACAGAAGAGCTCCTCAGACTAGGTAAAACTATAAACCGAACTACACCAAATTGTACCTCAACCCTGTGGATGTTAAGTTTGGAGCTCCCAGTTGGGGACTAGCAAGGCACCACTATCCTATCTTTAATTAAGCTATCTAAATAAATTTAACTCACCAAGAGTGGGCTTACAAATTGCCAGTCATTTTGATGGATTTCCTCGGTCCTCGTGTGTGGGACCACACAAGCCAGTCATTGGTTAAATCTAGAGGCATTTGTGACTCCCTGCTCTGGTCCAGTGACTGGGGAGGGCTGGTTAAAGCCTCCCTATTTATACTACAGCGATCTACATAATCGCTCCTTCGGCCACGGTTGTCTGGTTTTGAGAGACCGGGAAACTGACACGCGCCTCTATTAATCCGTGCTTCCAGAGCGGCTTCCCATCGTACCCCAGGGCACTGCAAGGGATGCTGGTATTGGTAGCATCATCAACATCATGTGTCGCGTCAGGCTATCACACATCGCACCCCCAATTTTTCGACGGTCCCTCGTCGAATAAGAAAACTGTAGACCTTAGGGTTTAGCCAAAACACTAGGGCTATTTAAATAAACAATCTGTCAAGGGGGTTTCATCACGAGACTTAAACCTCTCAGCGTAAAATTGTTACCAGTTATATTTTCTGAACCTGCCTTAAAAACATACATCAGTGACAATTTAAAAAAATCAGTCCCTGACAAAAGATAATACCATATCTTATGAGTGGCCATGAGGAATATGCAGTCTGCATACAAAATAAACCACCAACCCTGACATCAACATCAACACTTAGCTCCATGGATGCAATACATAGGGGCACCCACAAAAAAATTTCACACAGGCATCCCCTTAAATTTACAATCCCTACTTGTAACCAAAAAAAACAACGACCGGAATAACATGCATGCTATCCACTAGATCACCTGCAAACCAAGATGCAGACTTCCTTGCCACTGAAAAAATATATAATTCCCATGACTATGCAGGCAAACCCAGTTTTTGTTTCCCCTGGTCTGATTCTGGTAGCCCCGCTTCTGCCAGCGACATCCATCAGTTTCCATGGGATGAGTCAGTAATTTCTCAGTTGTCACCGTGGTACCCAAATGAAGCGGGGTAGAAAAATACCTGTACATGGAAAAAAAAACAAAGCAAAACAAAACATGCTGGAAGACATGGCGTCTTGGACTCACTTTCTGTGGGGATTCCTAATTCGAATTATTATTGAATGACACAACATAATTAACTAGTAATTAATTATTTGTTCCTGTCGTGGAAATATATAACGAATGTTTCTGTCTGATGATGCTCACTGGATATCGTTTCCTCCCACTTAACACGTATATTATGTGTCTCTTTGAAATTTTCTATGCACAGGGGAAATATATGACATCACTTGTTCATTCGCCACTCAACAGCTTAATGTCCACTTATGATATGAACCTCAACGAACTCGCTGGTATTATTAACTCCTCTGCTTCCGCCTATAAGGAAATGATTTTCTTATCACCACAGGTAACATTGTCATCTGTCACTTCAAACGGACATGGTGAACTGATGCACAATAAGGGAAACATCCCCCTCGATGATCTCAGGTGATGGTGCCACCATTGGGGATTGAATATGGATGTCCAGCGCTCTGCTGCTGGTGGGACACACTGGTGGGATGGATTTCTGGTGTCCCCTCTTCCAGACAAACAAGGGAAAGGTACTTCTATGGATGGCCCCAGATGTTGGCACTGCTGAAATCAGTCGCATGAACAGTCCACAACTGTTCTCCCGAAATAATCAACAGCACTTATCTCTTGGGCAAGCACAGCCCCAGCCTTTATTGATTATAGGAGCGTTCTGCTCTCATGGAGTCGTCAACCACCTCTGTAGCTTTCTGAGTAAAGCTTGATGGTTTCAGTAGGAATATATATGCATATTCCAAAAGACTTTATAGCTAAAGTTTGGTGACCTTCGTTGGAGTGTTCGCACTCTTAATTTATACCAGCGGACTCAGACTGAGTGCCGGCTGGGTGGGAAACTTCGGTTCCCTAAACATGGAATAAGGTCACCTTTAATTTCGACGACTTGAGATGTGGTGTAGGTCTGGAGGCTCTTCTCTCAATGCTGTGCTTCTTGGAGACTTGGGGGAAAAACCTGAACCCAGTTAATAGTCTTTGGCCAGGGACCTCTCACACCCCCAAAAAGGCAAAAAAAACAAAAAAACATGGAACTACCACCTAAAAGAATCATTGAAGACTGGAACAGACACCAACAAGATAATCTAAAGGCCGCCAAACAATCCTGGCAGGCTCGCCACTTGTCATAGGAGGTAGAATATCAAGGACAGGAAGATGTAATTTCCTATACTTAAGTGCTCAAAGACAAAGAAGCGCAACACTGACTTTTAATGGGCCAGAGAAGAAAAGGACAATAAGGAGAAATAGAGAAAGAGCACTGTGTATATCCTCCTCTGTTAACAAGAAAAGGGGTAGAATTTAGACAGAAGATTCCAGGAGTTCTTAGGGCGGGGGATATACTGTTGTACACCCCAGACAGAAGATTACACTGCTGGACTGTAACAGGATCAATGAGTTTACACAACAAACTACAGACTAAACAAAACAAATTAAGAACAACAAAATTAGGTTTTTATTGACAGAACTGCATGGTTTAGTGACAAACAGGCATCCTGGCATGTCACATAACTGACATATACAGAAATGGGAACCTATGTTCCCACAGTAATCACTGCTGCCTAACATCGCTATGCACATGACTAGGTACCCATCTCCACAAACCAACAAGGACATGGCAACAACAGAGCCTCAACGTAAACAACAACTGGTAACAGCAGGTATGGACTCTCTATTGTAATCATCTCAGGACTCATGGACAGTTGGTACATACAGAAATGGGAATCTGAAATCCCACAGTAGATAACTGCTGCCTAGTACTACTACAGGGGCGGTCTCTAAATGACAGTGAGACCTCAATCATGTTCAGTTGAGTCGAAGGGCACCCTCAATACCCACACAAGACACCCGCATCACATAAGTCGACTGGGACCAGATACAGCGAAAAACCATAACATAACGAGTAACAAAACTATAACCCTAACAGCAGAGATATAGTGGCATAAACACGCATAAACAGGTATACGAAGGGGGATGTGAGTGGCCTACGACATTAACCAGAGCCGGGGCTCAAGTTTGCTCTACAACAACCATGGCCAGGGGTCACTACCATCGTATGAGAACAACCTTTCTCCTGCATCGTCACTGAATACCCCTGGTACTAGTTTTCTTAATACATCCCTGCCAATCTGCAGAGTAGCACTTTTACCGTCACTAATTGAGGCAAACCCATGTTGTTGTCTTTCTGCCGGTTACCGCCATTTTACATGCGAAGATAACTCTACTAATTTT
The DNA here is from genome assembly GCA_014155875.1 of Cepaea nemoralis. NCBI lineage: Eukaryota > Metazoa > Mollusca > Gastropoda > Stylommatophora > Helicidae > Cepaea > Cepaea nemoralis. The sequence goes on from JACEFZ010015468.1 coordinate 339,816, forward strand.
AGTCACTCAGGAACAGAAGAGCTCCTCAAACTATAAACCGAACTAAACTAAATTCTACCTCAACCCTGTGGATGTTATAAGTTTGGAGCTCCCAGTTGGGGACTAGAGGCACCACTATCCTATCTGTAATTAAGCTATCTAAATAAATTTAACTCACCAAGAGTGGGCTCACAAATTGCCAGTCATTTTGATGGATTTCCTCGCCTCGTGTGTGGCCACACAAGCCAGTCATGGTTAAATCTAGAGGCATTTGTGACTCCCTGCTCTGGTCCAGTGACTGGGGAGGGCTGGTTAAAGCCTCCCTATTTTATACTACAGCGATCTACATAATCACTCCTTCGGCCACGGTTGTCTGGTTTTGAGAGACCGTGAAACTGACACGCGCCTCTATTTATCCTTGCTTCCAGAGCGGCTTCCCATCATACCCCAGGGCACTGCAAGGGATGCTGGTATTGTTAGCATCATCAACATCATGTGTCGCGTCAGGCTATCACATTTCTAAGGCACCTTACATTCGTATATCTGTCCGTTCATTATGTTCGTTTAATATTCAACATAAACCACATTGTCACTGTGTCATTAGCTGAAATGTGAGCTCTGATCACACTGAAGACCTTGCACGGCCTTGCGGCGAGAAACACGCTTTGACGATGGCCAGGAGAGAAAGGGTGTTTCTCTCCTCCTCCTCCACCTCCTCCTCCTAATCCTCCTCCTCCCCCTCCTCCTCCACCTCCTCCTCCCTCTCTCCCTCCTCCTCATCCTCTTCCTCCTCCTTCTCCTTGTTCTTCTTCTTCCTCTTCTTCTTCTTCTTCTTCTTCTCCTCCTCCTACACCTCCTCCTCCCTCTCTCGCTCCTCCTCATCCTCCTCCTCCTCCACCTCCTTCTCCTTGTTCTTCTTCTTCTTCTACTTCTTCTCTCCTCCCCCCCCCCCCCCCCCCCCTCCTCCTCCCTGAGAATCCTAATACATCGTAAGTGTAACCTTCTCTGGGTGTTGAACATTCTTGAATTTCTTCGCTAAAGAATAAGTCCAATGATGCCCGCCTTGATTCAGAACAGTATTGATCAATCTATACTTCTTTCCATGTTCGGCGTGTCTTTTACGAGGGGAAGTAAATAAGTAAGTCACAAAAGGCTGTAGAAAAATAACTGAATACGATAACAACTTGAAACAGTTTATTTTTATTCATACATTGTCCCTTTATTTCTCAACATAATTTCCACCAACATTGATGCACTTATCCCATCGTGTTTTTTTTTTTTTTTTTCAGTCCTCCCAAACCGGCTTCATAGACCTGCGTGCTTTGTTTTCATTTACCTTCCATCACACAAAACGTTGTGACTTACTTATTGACTCACCATCGTAACTTTTTCTATGCACCGCTTTACGGGATAAACATTTGTCAGCATAAACACTGAAAACTCACCTTGGCGGGAGACATTTCACGAATGACGCCGAAGTGAAATGTGAAGTGAACACATGGTTTAGAAAACAGAGCACGCAGGTCTATGCAGCTGGTTTGGGAGGACTGATAAAACGATGGGATAAGTGCATCAATGTTGTTGTAAATTGTAACTTACCTTCGTAGTTCATCGGTGTTCCGGGACAGAAATTCTTAGTCTGTTAATTTTGTAAACTTCAGCTAATTCTTCTTCTTCTTCTTCTTCTTCTTCTTCTTCTTCTTCTTCTTCTTCTTCTTCTTCTTCTTCTTCTTCTTCTTTCTTCTTCTTCTTCTTCTTCTTCTTCTTCTTTCTTCTTCTTCTTCTTCTCTTCTTCTTCTTCTTCTTCTTCTTCGTTCTTCTTCTTCTTCTCTCTTCTTCTTCCTCTTCTTCTTCTTCTTTCTTCTTCTTTTTCTTCTTCTTCTTCTTCTTCTTCTTCTTCTTCTTCTTCTTCTTCTTCTTCTTCTTCTTCTTCTTCTTCTTCTTCTTCTTCTCTTCTTCTTCTTCTTCTTCTTCTTCTTCTTCTTCTTCTTCTTCTTCTTCTTCTTCTTCTTCTTCTTCTTCTTCTTCTTCTTCTTCTTCTTCTTCTTCTTCAGCGTTCCGAGCCATTGAGGTTCTTTACTGCAGATACGATCCGTCTCCATTCGTCCCGCTGGTTGACCTTCTCTTGCCAGTCGTTGATTCCAAGTGCTTGTAGGTCTGTATATATATTATCTTTCCATCGTCTTCTTGGTCTACCTCGGGGTCTACGGTCATTTATTTCCTGAGTGTAAGCGAGTTTTGTTTCCCTATTGTCTTCCATTCTTTCTACCTGCCCCAGCCATTGTAGTCTATTAGCCTTCATGATACCAGTGATTAGCGGGGACTTAAACAGATCATAAATGTCTTTGTTAGTTCTTCTTTTCCACTCTCCACTTTGTGTATCCCTAATGGGTCCAAAGATGCGTCTTAAAACTTTTTTCTCAAAGGTTTGTAACAAGGCTTCGTCTCCTTTCGTTGTACTTCAGTTTTCAGAGCCATACAGCACAACTGGTCTGATCAGTGTTTTGTATATTGTGATTTTGGTGTTACCAGATAACGCATTTGATTTTAGTAGATGTTATAGTGCATAGTATATCTTATTTCCAGAATTGATTCTAGTTTGTATTTCTTCCCGTATGATATTGGAGCAGTTGAAGATTGTACCCAGATATGTGTATGTTTCCGTTCTTTTAATGGTCATATTATCTATTTGTATGTGGCCAGAATTTTTAGCCATTCCTTCTCTTGAAATTACCTTATATTCTGTCTTATCTTGGTTGATAACCAGCCCCATCTGTTGGGCTTTTCCCTTTAAGTGAGTCAATATTTCCAATGTCTTTTGTTCATTTTCCCCTATAATATATATATATCCTCTACATAACCAAGCAACTTGGATGTTCCTCCAATATCACATTCCTCCTTTACCTTCCTTACAACTTTCTCTAGAGCCAGATTGAAGAGTAGCGGCGATAGTGCATCACCTTGTTTCAAGCCAGATGTTATTTGGAAAGGGTCTGATTTCCTGCCTTTATATGTTACTATGTTATAAGTATCTTCCAAGCATAGTCTGGTCATGTTGATTAACTTCCTTGGTATTCCAAATTCCTGCATAGCATTTCATAGACTATTCCTATGGACACTATCATAAGCCTTTTTAAAATCCACAAAAAATGTTATGGAGATCTCTTTTATATTCTCTAGTTGCATTAAGGAAAAAATCTATACTGTGAAAAATGGCGTCTGGGGAAAAAAGGCAGGGGTCAAACAGCACGAAGATGGACGCACGACATTAGGGACACATCGGGTATGAGAGTCAATGGGACAGAAGAAATTGCGTGAGATCCAGAAATGTTTAGGCCAGCCGCTATAATAGCAAAGCTTTGCATAGAACCTGCTACATATTGATGTGTCAATGGTCCGGACATCAACTGGTGAACACTGTTATAAATGTTACTGGTTTTGTGTTTATAACAGTTAGCAGTAAGCCATCTTAACTAATAGTTTATAAACAGAGAAGTATGGTGCAGCCACAGAATGACACCTTTAGATACTACTTTTATTCGGCGCTCCTGTAACACTTTGTGGCTTACTGGCCTTTCCTCCCGTGTGCGTGCGTGCGTGCGTGCGTGCACGCGCGTGGTGTGTGTGTGTGTGTGTGTGTGTGTGTGTGTGTGTGTGTGTGTGTGTGTGTGAGGGCTGGTCTGGTTCGCTAGATCAGTTCCGCGTCTAGCGTTCGTTGTCTCGGATGGCTGTGTGAGGTGCACCAAAATGGGATCTTCCCAGCCAACGTAAGTTAGCGAGGCAGGTGTTTCGAGAATGTAACCGCATCGTGCAGCCAGGGTCGTGGTTTGAGCGGGCACAAAATTTGTTCGACTGTTCGACAAAGTCTCGATAAGCGCCCTCTCTCTCTCTCTCTCTCTCTCTCTCTCTCTCTCTCTCTCTCTCTCTCTCTCTCTCTCTCTCTCTCTCTCTCTCTCTCTCTCTCTCTCTCTCGACGAGTAGTGGGCCTGCAGTCAGTAAGCTGGTATAGCTTTTTTTTTTTTTTTTGGTCAGTCCTGTTGGCGTAGCTTGAAAACTCGTCGGTAGGCGTCCAGTGGTTTTGCATGTATCACCTTGTACAGGGAGGGCGCGCTTTAGCGATGCTACTCTTGGCTTGCGTGTGCCTGAACGTCTGTCCTGTCAGTCGCCATATGCATTTGTGCGCTGGTGAGGCTCAACCGCAAATCGGGAGATCTGTTCGCAACTTAGACGAACAAAATCTTCTGTGGGCAGCTTCTCGCCGCATATGTGTGTGGTCTGTTCTGGCGGTCAGTCCGTCTTCGGCGAAGGAAATCTGGTTGATCCTATCAGTGCTCATACGCTCATTCGCTTGTCGCTACGTTTGTCTTAAAACTGAAAAATAAAGGAATTGACGGAAGGGCCGTTTGCACGAGGCTCTCGAGAGCCAACATATACAGGGATAACTGGCCGTGGCAGCCTAATGTCACTGCATCTGTGTCCGTCTTCCAGTCGTCTTGCCATGCTCGCCACTGGAACCAGATGGACGCAGACGAGAGAGCGGGGACGACGGAGTTGCGCGACCACTACCTCGCTATACAAATCTAAAGCACAAGTCATTCGTTCCTCATCAAAAGATGCAGTGTAATGAATGGTCCTCGTCATTCATGACGGACGAACATCGTGTGTGTGTGTGTGTGTGTGTGTGTGTGTGTGTGTGTGTGTGTGTGTGTGTGTGTGTGTGTGTGTGTGTGTGTGATGTGTGTGTGTGATATTTCTGTCAAATATTCAAGACTGAAGATATAAATTTGCAGTGTGTTTAGCCTCATCATCTTAGCTCTTCTAGTTCCTCTTGTATGATGCGGTGTTAGGTATTCTAGGGAAAGGGGAAGCTAGCCCCAAATCTAACCCTCCTTAGTCGCCTCTTACGACATGATTGCAGGTTACAGTGGTGAAGTGGACACAGGAGTTAGCCAGTCTTCGGGAATCCCTGTGCAGTCGACAAGCTGTAACAATTCAAGATCTGCCATCTCTCAAAAGCTGCTAAATTGCTGTCATAAAGTTAACGAAGAAAAGGATTTTCAAATATTGTATTCGACAAACAATAAACGATTTGCCTAAATATACCGAGGCGATAACAATTAGTTGGTTCCAACCAAGTTGTCTCGACAGAAAAACTTCGTTTTAACTTTGCGATCACTGTGAGGATAACAAGTTTCACATTCAAACAATATCGGTGACTATGTGTTTCATCCAATGTATAATTCATTTATTCACTGCATGTGATATATAACTCTGCAGTTTACACCTGACGAGATGCAGCGAAATATGCCAGGCAATAAAGCGAGCAACCTGTGGTTAGTGGGTTCTGTGTTTGAATCCAATAAGGCAGGGGTGGGCAAACTTTTTGTTCGTAGGGCAAAATTGACAAATGTAAAGCTATTGGGGGGCCGCATATATTATGTCCACTTTGTTTACAGCAACCTATTACAATAAGTAATTATGAATTATTTATAGGTTATTAAACAATATAAATAACTAACTATTGCAATTTTATTTTACTTATACACTTATACATTATATTTCACAATATGGACAAAAACTGTTCCTAATTTGTTAAGAAGATTATAAAACTTTTTATTATAATAAATTTTTAAAAATTATCTGTCAATGGCTTTAATTTAGACACAAACCGACTACACTGTCACTACAATTGTTGATTTCTAATGAGATGTATGTAACTGCTTGCAATTGTTGACAATATTCTTGAAATCTGGAGTAAGTTTATGTTTTGAAATTCGCATGACAGCATGCAAGGTGCAGTCCGACAATAACGACATATTCTTAGATTTGTTGATCTTCAAGCAAGAAAATGCTTGTTTGCAAATGTATGTTGATCCAAACAATAATAAAAGCTTAACTGTAAAGTTTTTCAAGTTGGAACATGATTCTTCTGATAAAGATCCAAAAAATTCAGCAAATCATCTGACTTGAATTTCTCTTTCGAAATGCCCTCGAGGGCCGCATAATATCGATTACCGGGCCGTAGTTTGCCCACCCCTGCAATAAGGGAATACATTATCTTGAGGTTACAGTGTGTTACTATACTTTACATCCCGCAAGGTTCCCGATAACAAGCAAATATAGACCTCCCTAGTCGTCTTTTACCCGCTCCATGGCGAAGACATTACAGGCGCGATTCGTAAACCCGTATACCCGGGTTTGAAACACAGTGGTGCTGGATATTTATTTTTTCCTTTTTTTTTCTTTTCGTAAATAGTATAGGTGCCGGTCGTTCAGAAAGCAATGGCAAAGTTCTGAACGTAACACTTGCCCAGGAATCACGAACAGTCAAAATGCTGGGGTTGACTGCTACGTCCTGTGAAGGACATGCAACTAAATTTTATTTAGCCGTCTGTTACGACATGTATGATAAATTAGAGTATTACTATTCTTTGCTTTCCTCGGGGAGCTGTGTAATGCACGGGCACATATCTTTAATTAAAACCCGCTTAACACTTAACAACGTACCGTATTTTCTGTAATGAGCAAACACTTAACTATTTGTATATACCGTATTATCTTTAATAAGCAGACACTGGGGATGTTGCGTAAATTGCGTAATCTATAATGAGCAAACCACTTAAAGATAAATTATAAATGGTGTAGTCGCCACAAAGCCGCAACATATTTCTAAATAAAACCTCGCGTGTTATCACCATCTTAACTTTCACAGCACACCACATTATCTGTATTAAGAGCTGCTAGAACGTGTTTTGGAAACTAGAATAATATTTTCTTCGAGTAGAAACCAAGCAATTTTGTGGCTTGGTCCCGCGTGTTTGCGATCCTGTTTAAACTCTGAGCGGTGTCGTTAGAGTTTTGATCACCCCGTTCGATAAACACTAGTCCGTCCGGTGAAGAATGAACGTTGTTTGCCAATGTGATCGACTACGGGGTTATTTGGACACAGAGACGGGTCTTCGAGCCTATCATGGCGGATCTCCCAAGGGCAAGACAAAGATTAGTCATCGATTTCAAATACAAGTGTTTACGGCTGTTCATTAATTATTTCTGCTGTCTTCTTCTTTTCATTCGTAATACCCATTGAGGCAAAGGCCTTCATCCAACTCACTCACAAGCCCGCTTATCTTCAGCTATCCCATGCAACTAGTCCACGTCTTTCCCATTTCTTTCATTTCTGTTTCTACTTCCCCTTCCTCTGTTTATGTTGCCCTGTGGAATCCAGACTACAGGTTTTCTAGTAATATTATTCTCAGGTTTTCTCAATGTATGTCCCTATCAGCCAGTCTTTTCTTCGCCACCTGGTTCATTGGTATTTGCCTGGTTCTCTCTATAATAACAATCCGTTAATGAAATACAGTTATGGCAGCATCTTAGCACTTACCACAACAGTGGCATAGTAGTACGTTCTCTTCCTCGCTGTTATGCTCCTTGATGAGATTAAAGTAGTGGCATGTTCTTTAAAGAACATTACAATCAAACCCAGGAGTGGAGCTTAGTGGGGCGACTCTTTGCAGTGAAGTTGGAACCGCCGCTAACTAACTAACTAACTAACTAACTAACTAACTAACTAACTAACTAACTATCTATATATCTAACTAACTAACTAACTAACTAACTAACTATCTAACTAACTAACTAACTAACTAACTAACAACTTACCTAACTTACTAACTAACTAACTAATCAACTAACTGACTAACTAACTAACTAACTAACTAACTAAACTAAACTAACTAAACAACCAATCAACTAACTAACTAACTAATTAACTAACTAACTAAACTAAACTAACTAAACAACCAATCAACTAACTAACTAACTAACTAGCTAACTATCTAACCAACTAACATTTTTTTTTAAGTTTGCCATTGTTTTCTATACGGCCGACGTCTCATTCCATGGAAATCAACGCACAGTGGTCTGCTTCCAAATCGTCACAGGCTGATTTCGAGCCCTGGACTCTGTATGTCCGGGAAGTACGAAACTGCGTGTCTCACTATTCCCAAATGCCGCAGAGGCCGGCTGATAAGATGTGATAATAAAGTGAGCTGGCAACTCAAAAGAAATAAGAAAAAAATGGCCCTAGAAATGATGATACAATATTACTATCCACATCACAGAATACTATAGAAAAACTAATTACCTCAACTCAAAAGAATAGTGAAAATCACAACTGATATCTTAACATAGCAAAAACAAAGATAATGCATACAGATACAACTAATATCTTCTTCTTCTTCTTCTTCAGCGTTCCGAGCCATTGAGGTTCTTTGCTGCAGATACAATCCGTCTCCATTCGTCTCTCTGGTTGACCTTCTCTTGCCAGTCGTTGATTCCAAGTGCTTGTAGGTCTGTATATATATTATCTCTCCACCGTCTTCCTGGTCTACCTCGGGGTCTACGGTCATTTATTTCCTGAGTGTAAGCGAGTTTTGTTTTCCTATTGTCTTCCATTCTTTCTAAATGCCCCAGCCATTGTAGTCTATTAGCCTTCATGATACCAGTGATTAGCGGGGATTTAAACAGATCATAAATGTCTTTGTTACTTCTTCTTTTCCACTCTCCACTTTGTGTATCCCTAATGGGTCCAAAGATGCGTCTTAAAACTTTTTTCTCAAAGGTTTGTAACAAGGCTTCATCTCCTTTCGTTGTACTCCAGGTAATATGGGTAAAGAAATATATGTTAATGAGAAAAACTTGGAGGTGGTTGAAAATGTTGAATATCTTGGGTCATTAATTACCAACAATGGTGACTGTCATGGTATGGGTAAAGAGTTTTCACTTGAAGATGTATTGATGATGAATGTTGACTCGTATACCTGGCTTGTAGTTCAGTAGATTGTCTAGGTGAATGACTAAGAAGTACGAATTCAACCAGCCTGCGGGCTCTTATGCGCACGACGTGTACATTGTCGTTGTAACTCTCTTTCACTCTCAAATGACCAAACAAGACCTTGATTGCAGTTCAACTCAAAAATGGGATTTATTCACAGTGCTGCATATCCACATACATAACCATATTCCAACAGCCGGCCATACTGTTTTCTAGCTTCTTTCGCACAGAGGTGCGTTCGTCACCGATGCACTGCTAGCAATACGAAAATGTGTGGAATATTAAACTGTCTTTCCCTACCTAAGTCCTGTTTCTCGTTCCCTGCTAATCGCTGCTGAACCAAGAACGGCCTTAATGGTGTGAGTACGTATTGTTTTCGGCGCGTGTGCTGTCTATCTATCGATCATGTTGATAGCCCCGACTTTTAGATTGGAAATCCTAGTGTGGATCCTAACGGTTCTTTAAATGACTGCTGGCTTCTGTGAGTGTTCTGTTCAACACGTGGTGAATGTCTCTATATTCAGTGCCCGAATGAATTGTTTCATTATCGGGTTACTAGAACCTAATCGTGGTTTAGTGTGTGTGAAACATAACTCACTAATTTCTGTGACATGGCAGTGACATAATGAAAGAAATTGAAAGACGAATATCTTTTGCTCTTTAAAAACTAAAACAACTGACTAAATTGCGGTGTGAGACAAACAGATCTACAAAATTATATTTTTAAGAGCATGCACCTTTCCTATTGCATCCTACGCCTGTGAGACCTGGAAACTTACTAAACAGGCTGAACAGCTCATAAATTCGTTTGAATATAAATGTTATAGACGGGTTCTAAGAATATCTTGAAAGCAGAAAGAAGAAAAAAATGCATCCATACGATAAGATCTTAATATTGAAGAAGATTGGCTACCAAAGACAATACAACAAAGAAAACTGAAATATGTTTGTCACTTTAACTGTCATGAAAGTTTGGAGAGAACAATAATGGAGGGGTATATGTCTGGGAAGAGAGGAAGAAGAACGCCAAAGAGAAGATGGGTGCAGGATGTGGCAGATGATCTCCAGGTGGAGTATCGGATGCGGGACATTTTGCTTATGACCTAGAAGTTTTCCGGAAGGTTGTTATGGGAGAACGGTTTTGTAAATGACATGCTACTGAATGAATGAATGAATGAATTAATTAATTAATTAATTAATTAATTAATGTTCGGCGCAGTTATTCTTTAGAGTCCAGGAGAAAACAACACCAGAAAATAAAGTTAAAACGTTCATAATATGAATCCGAGTTGAGTCAAGAACCGACATCATAATTAAGAAGAAGTAACATTCTGAGATGTTTATAGATCACTTCTTCAATGAAACCATGTCTTTCATTACTGTTCTTTCCAACCTCTCGCTTGGTTAAATACGGTATGTGTGTTCTTTCCAACCCCTCCCTTTGGTAAATATGGTCTGTGTGTTTCGGCTTCCGTGACATAACGGTGTTCATGAGGCTGTTTTCTTTGATGTTCAGATCTTGTAGAGTGTCGGTATTTTTATTCTTCTTGGTCCACTGAATTCAAAGAGCTGTCCTCTGGCAGTTCAGTTCAAATGCCCCAATATTTGTCTTTAGTGATTGCGAAATTGTGTATGATTCGGATCTTTGCCAGCTGTTAAATCTGTTTAACTGTTTCTCTTTTAGTGAGGTGCCGTTAATAGTGTTGACAAGCCCTTCCTGTTGTTAGTGACAAGTTGTCTTTCAGACTTAACCGCTGTTCACACGTTTAGATTGTGTATTTTCATATTCACAGCATTCGTCTGTACAACCACATTTTGGCGGATTCAGTGGGTTTTCTTGCTTGTTCGCCATTTTACAGCTCGCTACATGTACGGGGAGGTGTGTTGTGGGACCCACACCTTATGTAATCCAACTACACGTAGTTGGTAACATACGTTCGCCTATTTCGCAGAAGTCTTTCATCTCATGTGCATGAGCCTGTGTGAACATATAGTTCTACTACTCCTCGTAGTATCTGCCTTTTCAGTACCAATGTGAGGCGTGGAAACAAGACATAATAATCAAATGCTGTTTATGGGGTACTCATATTGTGCGTTGCGAGGTACTGCTGCACTTAGTATGTATGTATGACTTGATCGATGTGCAGTTCATTATCATGCAGAAGAATCGAAATATGTTTTCTTTATTTTCCTCCTGGCGTTCCTTACGGATCCACTTAAACGACTGAGGGTTGTAACAAACACTGCGTTTCGTCTCTTGTGGCTATGTTCTTGATAAAATTGTTATCTTGAACAGACATAGTAATTAGGTCTGCTGTCAGTGTTCTCGTGTTTCTTTCAGTTCCGGAGCGTAAACTTTGGAGCCCATGTCCTGACAAACACAATGCATGGGTGAGTCATTGTACCGAATACCGTGGCCACTTCGAGCAGCCAGTCTACTCAGGTTATTTGCTTGTTTACACTCAAGAAAACCAATGAGCGTGTCCTACAAGAAGCAAATTAAAACCGTAAACTGGTTAGAGAAATAAGACGGAGAATACAAACATTTTTGGTTACGTTATTAGAAGAAATAAACTAGAGAATTTGGTGGCAACTGGTAAAATTAAGGGGGAAAGAACAAGTGGAAGGCAGAGAAGCAAATATTTGGATGGCTTGGCCGTGTGGCTTGGTCGAGACATGAACACTGAGCTGATCCACGACTCTGGTGATCGAGTGAAATGGCGAAACATGACAGCCTACGTTGATCGGCATGGACACAAGATGATGATGTTTTACAAGTCTTCCGTCAATAGAATAAAGTTACAAATACGCCAAATGCGTTCACTGTTTATCTAGGCAGGTTATCTTCCACTACATGAACATTAATGACACCAACAAATCTTAACGGAAATACAAATGCCACTCACAAACTTGAATGTATTCATATGTTTTATCATCTTGAGATGTCTTCACAAGCCAAACACAACCTATTTACCTGTTCAACCAGAGATGTTTTCAACACTGGTGATGCTACGTGCACACCACACAAACAAATGTCTGCTACTTCGCTTCGAGAGTAAGTGATAAGGTTACGTCGGCTATGTTGCTCTGTCAAGGTCACTATGCTCTTAAACAACTCTTAAACATCAGAAATCTATCAGTTAGACGGGATTCGAGTAACCCTCTCACTTCTCGAAGCTACCTGGTAAAGATATATTCCACAGGTCCGTTCAATTTTCACCAAGCACAATCAGAGTAACTAATAACGATTGCATGGAAAAGGCTAGTCAACTTAGAACATCGTGCTCAGCTGTACGAACGAGATAAATCGTGTCAAATTGCCATGTGATGAGAAGGAAAATGCTGGAAATATCGGGATGACTGGAAAAGTGAGCGGTAGACGAGGCAGAGGGAGACCAAGAGAACATATACTGGATGGCGTGAGGTGTGGTATGGAAGAATAGCATCAAAGGAATTGATCCAGAACATTAGGGGTCGAGATCTGTGGAAGGACATGAACTTTTATGATTTACGGTAGGGCACATGATAATGGTGATTCAAGTTACGAGAAATACAATATAGACTTATGTCGTGAAAAACACACATGGCTCGACATCACAGTGACAGCAATAAGGAAATGATGAAAGTGAGAGTTGGACAATCGGAGAGAGCGAACCAAAGAGAGAGAAAATACCAGAGAGAGAGAGAGAGAGAGAGAGAGAGAGGAGAGAGAGAGAGAGAGAAAGGGAGGGAGGGAGAAAGAGAGAGAGCGAGAGAGAGGGAAACAAACGAGAGGAGAGAATGAGAGAGAGAAAGAAGCGAAAGACAACCAGAAAGAGAGAGAGAAAAAAAAAGAGAACGAAAGAGAAAAGAAAGAGAGACAGAACGAAAGAATGAGAGGAGAGAGAGAGAGAGAGAGAGAGAGAGAGAGGAGAAGAGAGAGAGAGCGACAGCCAGAGCAATACAAAAACACGAGAGAGAGAGACAGAGAGAGAACGAGAGAGTAAGAGGTAACGAAAGGGAGAGAACGAGAAAGAGAAAGGAAAAAACGAGAGAGACAGAAAAGCAGAGAGAGACAACCAGAGAGGGAAATAAAGAACTAGAGAGAAAGGCAGAGAAATAACGAGAGAGAGAGATAGAGAGAGAGAGAGAGAGAGAGAGAGAGAGAGAGAGAGAGAGAACGAGAAAGAGAGACAGACAGACGGACAGACAGACAGACACTGAAGGTACTTTAATTAAACCCACAGTTTCTCAGTCTAAGCTCCAACTATGTCACGAAGACACCAATGGCTGCTAACACAATCCACCAGCGATCAATAAGGTGCCAAGGAGTGCCATGACGCCAATAATTCTACCACTTGCCTCTTCCACAGATTTAAAATAAGGAGGACACAAAAATAAACATCAGGCAGTTAACTACCTGGGTTAGTCTGGTACGCTAGCTTTAAGCTCTCAGCTGCATAGAAACATTGGGCAAATGTCATGAACAGGGAGAAATGGCAAATCAAGACGCCTTTAACAAATTTGGAATGAAAGAGGACTCAAAAAACGCGATCAAATAAGATACGAGGGTGCTTCAAATTAAAACCTTACATGTGTGTGTGTGTGTGTGTGCGTGCGTGCGTGCGTGCGCGCGCGTGTGTGTGTGTGTGTGTGTGTGTGTGTGTGTGTGTGTGTGTGTGTGTGTGTGTGTGTGTGAAAACAAGAATGTATTCTGAAAAGTAAAGAACGAATGCATCTTTCTTCGACGTAGTCACCATTGCTTTCAATGCAAGTCCTCCAGCGTCAGTGTAGTGCTTGTAGTCTCGGTGTGTCTGACCCAGTCGTGAACATTCTGTCACAGAACTTCCTACACAACTCATACACTTGCTGGACTGACAGGCATGCATCGCCATACTAGACCTTCATTCGCCGATGAATTTCCATAGGTTCCATAGGAACGGATAACAGAACGCTGTTCCTCTTTTTTGTATGTTAGAAATCGGGCGTTCATCTTTAAACCAGTTCAGTCTCCAGGATTGGACAAGCATCTAGGGAAGTACTAAGTTGTGTTGTTCGTTTTATATTTTGTTGTTGTTGTTGCATATCCCTTACTGGTGCTTTCTTGGCCATCCTCACTGTCAGCTCTACACAGATTGGAAGACTTGAAAAGGTACAAAACGAAGCCCTGCGCATCATTTTGGGATGCACGAGAGACACCAGCTGTGTAGCAATGAGATACCTCCTTGACTTCCCGACAATGGAACACAGGATCAAGATTTGGAGAGCTCGTGCATACTTAAAAATAAGTGCAGATGAGCAGCACCCTCTGCATGACGCTATATTCAGAGAAAAGGGTGACAGGCCTAAAGAGGGGCAAATCATGGATGGGTCGGGCGGAAGATGTCGTCAGACAGGTCTGCAGTCTTACCAGTATCAACCCCGGCAAGGAATGGGTGCCAGTGCCTCCAGCTTTTAAATGCACTTTCTCCTGCATTATCACACTCGACAGACGGTGCAGAGAGCAGAACCCTGCAGCTGTCAATGCAGAGGTCAACGCGCTCATCTATGAACACTCAGATAGCCCCTAAGTGCTCATCTATACAGATGGATCTGTTGTAAAGCAGCAGAGAAGTGCATGGGCATTTACAGCCCGTTCAGCGGGCCGAACCGTTCAAGAATCCAGTGGTGCCCACTCTATGACCACGAGCAGCATGACGATGGAGGTGATGGCAGTTACACAGGCTTGCATATGGCTGGAATCACAGCATTATACCAACGTGTGTACTAAGTGATTCAATGAGCATGATTCAGAAGGTCGAAGCTGGATCTGTACGTAGACAGTGGACTGAGTCGCTGCGGAAGTCTGTTGTTCGTAAAGTCACCTTCATCTTCGTCCCGGGACATGCGGGAGTCGAGGGAAATGAACGAGCTGATAAACTGGCTGGCTCTGCACCCCCTGTAGATGGCCAAACCCATGGATCGTTCCGATGTTATTAACGTCCTTAAAGATATGGCGAGAACAGAGGACTTTGACGTCAGTGAATCCACATCGCTGTCCAGGATGAAAGACTTGGGAGTAAGAATTGGCACGGCCAGACGCGAGAGGTACATCGGGAAAACGAGGCGCCTCGTCAACCAACACAGAACTGGCACTATTAGCCACCGAATGCTGATGCATATGCGGGGGGGGGGGGGGGGGGGATCTGAGCACCTATGGGCCTGTCCGGGGTGCAATGAAGATACCCCAACTGATAACTGATGACTGATAACTGATCCCTTACAGGACGATGCAGTCAACACCAGCATTTTTAGCTGCTGTTGATGTACCAGGCAAGATTACGCTCAGTAGTTTGCCATTGCTTTCTGAGTGACCGGCTCACATACCCCGTAAGTTACCAGTGCGGCGCGAACCGTTACAGAATCTCGCACAGCTGCGTTATACTCACGAGAATATACGGGATTACGGAGAAAGACGTTAATGCCTACGCCGGGGAGGCCGGTTCGTTATATATATATATATATATATATATATATATATATATATATATATATATATATATATATATATATATATATATATATATATATATAAACTATTATTATTATCTTGTTGTCCCGTTGATCAAGACGTCGGTAGACACGTTGGCCTGTATTTGTATTTATTTATTCATCCAAAAAGTTTCTCAATCAAATTCTGTGTCCTTATTCGGATTGCGCTGGTCTCCCTGGCCTAGGGTTTAGCGACTTTCTCCGTAAGTCCGGTTATCCACGTCAGCAAACGCAGCTGCACGAGAATCGGTAGCGGTTCACGCCGCCCCGTTACTTACGGGATATGTGAGCCGGCCACTCAGAAAGCAATGGCAAACTACTGAGCGTAATCTTCCAAGAAATCAACAACAGCGGTAAAATGCTGGTGTTGACAGCGATGTCCTGTAATAGGATATGCGGAAATAAAATATTCGGATTGCAGTAAAAGCGGTATGAAGGTAATTCACTTAATTTTACTCTGCATGAAACATATGGCCCGAATTATTAACAGGAGTGAAACGTTATTTCACAGACTTAGCCTATGTTCTTTTTTTTTGTTTTTGCACAATTTTTAAAAAAAAATGATGGAGGAGAGAGAGAGAGAGAGAGAGAGAGAGAGAGAGAGAGAGAGAGATAGAGAGAGAGATAGAGATAGAGAGAGAGATAGAGAGAGATAGAGATAGAGAGAGATAGAGATAGATAGAAGAGAGATAGAGAGGATAGAGAGGAGAGATAGAGAGGAAGGAATAGAGAGAGAGATAGAGAGATAGAGATAGAGAGAGAGAGAATAGAGAGAAAGATAGAGATAGAGAGAGATAGAATAGAGAGAGATAAGAGATAGAGAGAGAGATAGAGAGATAGATAGAGATAGAGAGAGTAGAGAGAGAAGAGAGAGATAGATAGAGAGATAGAGAGAGATAGAGAGAAGATAGAGAGAGAGAAGAGAGAGAGAGAGATAGAGAGAGGGAGAGATAGAGAGATAAGAGAGAGAGAGATAGAGAGAGATAGAGAGAGAGATAGAGAGAGAGATAGAGAAGAGAGAGGAGATAGGAGAGATAGATAGAGAGAGAGAGAGATAGAGAGAGAGAGAGAGGAAGAGAATTGGGGAGGTAATCAATCTTGGATTTATTTGTCTGTCCTTCCGTCCGTCCGTCCTTCCGTCCGTCCGTCCTTCCGTCCGTCCGTCTGTCTGTGTGTCTGTCTGTCTGTCTGTCTGTCTGTCTGTCTGTCTGTCTGTCTGTCTGTCTGTCTGTCTGTCTGTTTGTCTGTTTGTCTGTTTGTCTGTCTGTCCATCCATCTATGATTCTATCCAATCGTCTGTATGTCTATCTATCTGTCTACATGTCTGTTTTTCTTTCTTCCTGTCTGTCTATATATTTATCTATTCGTCAGTATTTCTTTCATCTTGACAATCATTCAATTCATCTGTCAATCATCCATTCTGTCTATGTACCTGTCTATTGCATTCCTTTCTATAGCTTTCATCTCTCAGGTGAATTTACAAAGCTTGAAAGACGCAAGATATATAGGCATTTTTTTTTATTTTTATTTTAAAAACGCATTGTTAGCACCTGGACTATCTATCAGGTGATACTCATCTCTCTACTCCCCACGCCCCTCACCGAACTCAATCAACCCGCTTCTCAGACAACAGCGTAGCTTGTCTTGAAAGTAATCTTCTTTTGAAAGTTCTAGAAACGATCTTCTTCAGTTTCCACTCACAGCTGGGGGTGTGCAATCACTGAAGGTGGGTTGTGTACAAGCCATATCACCCAAGTTAGGTATACAAATCAGCGCTACCACAGCCAAGACAAGAGTCTCTGGGAAACGGTTTTCAGAAGTGTACAGAAATATCGAGTACTGGAGAAGCTTGAGGCCACTGAAATAGCATAAGGAATGAGTTCAGTGGTATTGATTAGCACTCATAGACGTGGAAGAAAAGCGTAGAGATCACAAGACATACTCATCATCCTGTGCCATGCCGATAAGCGTGGGCGGTCATGTTTCGCCATCTCACGCAATCACCAAAGTCGTGGATCAGCTCTGCGTTCTTGTCTCGACTATGTCACGTAGCCATGCTATCCAGGTATTTGCTTCTCTGCCTTTCCCTTGTTCTATTCCCCTCAATCTTGCCATTTGTCACCAAATTCTCTAATTTATTTGTTTGTGTAACGTGTCAAAGAAATTTTGACTGATTTGTATAATTTCTCTAATCAGTTTACGGTTTTCAGTTGTTTCTTGTAGGACTTGCTCTTTGGTTTTTCTGTCTGCCCATGGTATTCTTTGCATTTTTCTCATAAACCACATGTCCACTGCCATTTGATGTTTTTCAACTGGTCTGCTCGTTACCCATCTTTTACATCCATACAAAAGCACAGGTTCTATTCAGCACTTCAACACTCTAATTCTCATTGCATCTAACATCTTTGTATGGGTCAGTATGTTTTTCATCTTGCAAAAGCCTTCTTTCGCCTCTTGTTTGATTCTTGTAATAGATGTTATTACTATTCCGAGATAACTGTACCGATTCACTTGTTCACGAATAGTTCCATTTACTTGTATATTACATTGTGGTTATGAGAAGAAATAAACTAGAGAACTTGGTGACAACTGGCAAGATTGAGGGAGAAAGAACAAGAGGTAGGCAGAAAAGTAAATATCTGGGTGGCTTGGCCACATGGCATTGTCGATATGCAAACACGAAGCTGATCCACGACCGTGGTGATCGTGTGAGATAGCAAAACATGACCGTTCAGGCTTATCGGCATTGGATGATGATGATGATGATGATGATGATGATGATGATGATGATGATGATGATGATGATGATGATGATGATGATGATGATGATGATGATGGCAACCATGAGAACCAAACCAAAGCATAATAAAGACCCACAGGCCAAAGTCTACAAGTGAGAGGTACGACTTATTTCATCGGGTCTTACCCTATTTGATTTGCCTCTCTTCTCACTAGGTGGCCGAGCCAGTTAAGTTTTTGTCTATCAATGAATTTAACAACTGGTGGTGCTCCAACTGTTTATAGATATCATCGTTTCTAATATGGACGTAACTCCTTTCACCCAGGAAAATCTCTAGAACTACCATCTGAAATGATACTTTGAGACGGACGCTGGGGTGGCTGCCGTAGATGATGCATGACAGGAGGGTTTGGCGTCGCTTGGCTGCGTTCCTGAGCTCGCTCTTTTGGGGGATGATAACGGGCGGAACAAGAAGAAGAACATTCCTAACATCAAATGTAACAACAGACACAGAGGTCAGTATGATCGAATAAATATGAACTCTCGATCTTAAACGGCCTATGTGCTGATGCCGAGTTAGTGGGTTTAAACTCTACACAGGTAAGTTGGACTAAAATGTTGACTTCTCGTCCTTGACTTGGGGACGTAAGTTATAAGTATCTCAGAAGTCGGAGTGGGTTCGCTTGAAGGCGAGGGACACTGGTATTAGGGAAAGCTAATCCACACGCAAAACTCAGTCCAGTGCACTAAACGTAATAGCGCGTGTATGGACTACGCTTGAATTCAAACAGTGCGATCAATAAAATAAAAAACAGCAACAGATAACAGTAATTGTGGCAAAAATAATGACTATATAGAAAGACAAACATAATACAACAATATTTTTATCAATAGACAAAAAACTTACCTCTAAAGTAGCGATTCAGTTGAATGGAATTTCTCAAGCTGACCCAATAGTGCGACACTTGAAAGCAAAAAAACACAAACTTGCTGACCACTCATTTCCAATCACCGGCATACCAAATATCAAAGAGTTTTATAGCAAACCAAACATAGTTTCAAAGAGTCATCCACTTTCATTTGGCTACGTCAATAAATCCTTTGAAAAACACCCAGAAACTTGTGTAACTCAAAGTCAAAACTTATAAACAAAATACCACCGCTAATTGATGCAAGAAAACTTGTTATATATCGCGCGACAATTCCATCATAAAAACGCTCGTTTGTAAAAATTGCAATGGACAAGACAATTCGAAGTACAACAACGCTGATTATTGACACTAGCAAACTGACCACAGAGAATAATTCCACGTTCAAGACACGAAAATACGTGCGGAGACCTTACTTAAGACTCAAGACATTGAACATCTTGTAATTCAGATATCTTCCCAAAGCAATAGATTGCTCACTCACAGAATGAATCGCGCGTGAGCTGATTTGAGGCTTGCGCGTGAAAGAGGTGGGAGTTTTCCAGGGGAGACAAGCAGGAAATAAACATTACCCAAAAGTACATGCCCCGATTTCTGGTTGGTGATGTTATCTCCCTCATTTTCTTTCTGTTTTTTCCCCTCTAGTTTCTGTTTTTCTTTCCCTCCCAGCTTCTGTTTTCTGTGGTATATTTGGAAAACACTCATTACGTGAAAAAGCGGGCAAATAATTTACAATCTGGAAACATTGTGATCTTGAACAGGTAAAAACATCGCTGCTTTCAAAGGTGGAGGGGAAAAACTAAATCATCACCATAATAAACCCATTCAGTACGTAACACACTTACAAAAGACGTATGGTCCAAAGTCTTGGCGGCAGGTCTTTAAAAAGACGCTCGGACTTTTATATTCTGTCTTCGAGTAATTAAAGCTGTCTTCGGTCTGCTGTCTTCTCTGTTGAAATCTTTGAAACGACACTCATTCTAATGTATCCCCGTGTTCTGTCAAGTCGGACTAGTCGTGTGTCTTGTCGGAGAGTATTTAAAGACATTCACACAACCCACAAGACTTTACACAAGTGTATGTGTAAGTGTGTATGTATGTGTAAGTGTGTATGTATGTCTATCTGTATGTGTACGTGTCTATGTGTATGTTTGTATGGATTTGTATGTGTCTGTGTGTATGTTCTTGAATGTGTGAATGTGTTTATACGTCTACCTATGTATGTATGCATGTATATGTGTGCGCATGCGTGTGAAAGTGTCTGTATATATGTAGGTAGGTAGATAGATAGGTAGGTAGGTAGGTAGGTAGGTAGATCGGTAGATAGGAAGGTAGGTCTGTCGGTCGGTCTGTCTGTACGTACGTATGTCCTGGTGGTAGTGGTATAATTAGTAATATTAGTTATTGTTGTTGTTGTAGTAATAGTAGTAGTAGTAGTAATGGTAGTGGTTGTGGTTGTTGTTGTTGTTGTTGTAGTAGTAGTAGTAGTAGTAATAGTAGTAGTAGTAGTAGTAGTAGTAGTATAAGTAGTAGTAGTAGTAGTAGTAGTAGTAGTAGTAGTAGTAGTAGTAGTAGTAGTAGTAGTAGTAGTAGTTGTTGTTGTTGTTGTTGTTGTTGTTGCAGCAGCTGCGGCAGAAGTAGTTGGCGTAGCATTAGTTGTGCTAATAGTTACGGAATTTGTGTGTGTTTTTTTTTAAATTGATAATGTTGTTGTTGCTGTCTTCGTAATAACATTAGCATCAACATCTTTATATATTCTCTGTAAAAAAATTATCCTATTTACCAGAACAGGGACAAGTGGAATCTCTACCGCCCACTCACACCATCACTCCTCGTTCTCCGCCGCCAACACAAGACATGAAAAGAATCCCTTTTTCTATCCAAGGAATGAGGCGAGACAGCATCCGGAGAGCCCCGTACGTGAGGTCAATGACGAACTGTCATTCACTTTATTAATCGCCAACATGGATTGAGCCATCGCCCACAACGCCATATTGATCCTGCCAACGGCTGGAGAATACTAATGATGTCTCCTTCCACGGGAGACTTCCGCTGTTATGGGATGTTCGCGCTTACGGATTGCTTCGACTCCGTGTAGGTCGCATCAAGGCTGTATTCAATCATGGCCGGATGCTGCAGGGAGAACGTTCTCGGGGATTGAATCAGGACAAGCTGTGGAAATTTGTGAGGCGGAAGTGATTTTTACGTTCGTTTCAAGTCTGCACGCATTTGTGGCACGGATTGGAGTGTCTTTCTAGGTAATGAATAGGCGTCAGTAGATTTCTGGGCAAGAAATTGTCTTCACTGTTTCGGGAAATCTGGGAAATGTCTGTGTACTCTCGGGACAAAGTATAGGGCGGTATTAAATTGTTTGTAGAAGTAGCAGAGAAATGCTGTTGATGAGTAGGTAGACAGACGGATGGACGGACGAGATGACGGACGGACAGGCTGTTGGTAGATCAGTAGACAGATAGACAGACAGACAGATAATAGACAGGAAGACAGACAGACAGCCGGACGGACGGATGGAGGGAAGGATGGATGGATGGATGGAAGGATGGATGGATGGATGGGTGGGTGGGTTGGTGGGTGGATGGGTGGGTGGATGGATGGGTGGATGGATGGGTGGGTGGGTGGGTGGGTAGGTAGGTAGGTAGATAGATAGATAGATAGATAGATAGATAGATAGATAGATAGATAGATAGATAGATAGATAGATAGATAGATAGATAGATAGATAGATAGATAGATAGATAGATAGATAGATAGATAGACATCAAATTAACCAAACAACTAACCAACCTTCCAATTAACCGAACAGCTAACCAGCCTTCCAATTAACCAAACAATCAATCATCTTAAATACGAAGCAATCAATTAAGCACCTGACCAACCATTAAAATAAGAAGTCAACAAATGAACCCATCATCAACTAACCAAGCAACCAATCAGCTATCCAACTTACCAATCAAACACCCAATCAACACGTAATTAACTAGCCACCCACTCAACTAATCACTCAATTAATCAGCCAACTACTCAACTCCCAAACCACCCAACAACCAATTATCCAACCACACAGAAAACCAACCGCCCAGTAAACCAACCAACCAACCAACTAACCAGTCATCCAACCAAAGATACACAAGTATAATGAGTCAAAAAGGTATGTTTATAACCTGCGGAGAAACGAAACCAAAAAAAAAAAAACGTACATAAATGTCTAGGAACTCATACCGAGTAAACAGAATGATCAAAGCGGAGAAGATAGATAAACAAATAATAGGAGAGTGGGCTGGGGGTCGCTTTAAATAACAACTTTAAAAGTGTGTAAGACATTACAATAACCATACAGAGTTGTCTTGCAACCTGTCAATATTGTTGTTAAGGATGTCAAGAGTGTTGAGCGCGAGACAGCATGGTGCAGACGAACACGTTGACTTCATAAGCACAGTTTAAAGATGGCCGCACCACTCTTGACATGTTATTACTACACAACTGCTAGGTGTTTTTTTTTGGTTCGCATATCCTTTACAGGACATCGCTGTCAACATCAGCATCTTTCAGCTGATTGTTGATTTCTTGGCAAGATTAAGCTCAGTAGTTTGCCAATGCTTTTGAGTGACCGGCTCACATACCCCGTAAGTTACCGACGCGGTTAGAACCGCTACCGATTCTCGCCGTCGTTACGTTACTCTCGAGAGTATACGGGATTACGGAGAAAGTCTTGTAACCTCTAGACCAGGGACGCCGGCACTACACTATTACTACTACACTATTACTACTAAACTACTACTACATTACCACTACTTCACTA
Organism: Cepaea nemoralis; assembly: GCA_014155875.1. Classification (NCBI taxonomy): domain Eukaryota; kingdom Metazoa; phylum Mollusca; class Gastropoda; order Stylommatophora; family Helicidae; genus Cepaea; species Cepaea nemoralis. The sequence goes on from JACEFZ010015468.1 coordinate 362,627, forward strand.
TTACTACTACATTACTACTACTACACTAGCACTGCTACTACTACCCTACCGCCACTACACTATTACTACTACACTATTACTGCTACACTATTACTACTACACTATTACTACTACACTATTACTACTGCACTGTTACTACTGCACTATTACTGCTACACTATTACTACTACACTATTACTACTACACTATTACTACTACACTATTACTGCTACACTATTACTACTACACTATTACTACTACACTATTACTACTACACTATTACTACTACACTATTACTGCTACACTATTACTACTACACTATTACTACAACAACGCTAACGCGGCCACTTTAACGAGCCTGAATCTGAAGGAATTCATTCACGTGGTCTTCAGTTCCAATACTTGAAACATGTTCTTTTTGGTTTTCTTCTCCCAACACAGTAACAGAGACAGGTACTCCCAGAGTAAATACTGCCTATGGGATGTGAAGTGGTAGGCCTTCAGGTACTCCTCGCCACGATATATGAGATGGGGGTGACAGTTCTTTTACTCGTCGCCATTTCTGTCCAGACAATTACCAGAATATTCTGAACACCCTCTGGTCCCCATATTTATGAGGCTGGGTACTTCTCAAATCCCTACTGATCGGAAATAACCAGCTTCTTTTGGGGATTGAATCCGAAACACTGTCTAGGCAGGTCATCACAACAACCACTATGCAACCGTGCATTTCCTGCCAAAATTTAATCCACTTTTTCGTATTTTGTATCTACATTTCGACAGTGGTAATTATACCCTCACTAGGTGGTATATGGGATATTAGACAACAAACAAATTCTACCAGACAGCCTGTCTCCGGTACTTAGAAACCAACACTGCTAACAGCTTATGACATGCTCCCGGTGTATTTGGTGCGGCATTTATGTTTTCTGTAGTAATTTCTTACTTATTAAACATGAAACCTATGTCATTTACATTGGTTTTCGTTATAGTTGAGGCGAAATATATCTTTCTTATAGTGCTTTCTGACATATTTGACACGAAACCAATGTCACTTACAACGGCTTCGAGTTTATTGACACGAAATATATGTCTCATGTAGTGGTGTCTGTCATGTTTGACACGAAATATATGTCTCATGTAGTGGCTTCTGACATATT